>CM055738.1:8430148-8770148 GCA_029465975.1 Dallia pectoralis | reverse complement strand
CCAAACCAACTTAATTTCATATACATTTCGGCTATCCACACTTAAAAGTCTTAAACATATAGCAACTACGGCTATAACATAAGCCTGTCACAAGTCTCTCAAATAGTGCCCTTCTATGTGGCTTTCTTTCATCTTTCTAAATGAATTCGGGCTGTTATACAGGCCTGGATATTTCAAGTTACTTAACATTGACTTTGATGTTGGTTGTGTTTTAGATCTTTGTTTGGTTCTCCGCATTAGGCTTGCTCCTTCGTGACCTCCTTGAATCAAATGAAACGGGTCAGGGAGGATGACTGATAAAAATATATATTTTCCTCTGTGGGGCCCTTGTTGACTTTGTTGTGTGGTTAGTGATTTTGGTGATAAGTTAACGATCACAGTGTTTAGAATTACTCAATAAGATTACTTTTATCATTTGTTAGTCATTATTTATAAATGACCACAGAAATACAGCATATTTTCTCTTTCCAATTTGTACTAGCTTATTACTTATTTTTCTCAAAATGTTCATAACACAGTTTATTTAGCAACATGCATTTAAACACACAAAACCACACGTTAATGCTATCTTTTTACACAAGCGGATAATGACAAAACATAGATTTTACTTTTTTTTAACTTTTGTAATGGGAAAACACTGAACACAGAACAAGTGTTCAGTTCCTGTACGAGGTTTCATTAACAGATAAGGGAGTTTGTGTTATCCCTGGGGCTTCCTCCGGGTGGCGCTTTGGATGGCAGTGGTCGGGACACATGGTTGTCAAGGCGACATCTAGTCCATCCAAATATATTTGACATTATTTCATAATAATGTACAGGAAACCCAGCTGACTCTTCCTCTCTTGTTATTTAAATATATTTTATTATGATAAGGTACTTATTTAAATATATTTTATTATGATAAGGTACTTATTTAAATATATTTTATTATGATAAGGTACTTATTTAAATATATTTTATTATGATAAGGTACTTATTTAAATATATTTTATTATGATAAGGTACTTATTTAAATATATTTTATTATGATAAGGTACTTATTTTAATATATTTTATTATGATAAGGTACTTATTTTAATATATTATTTTAATATATTTATTTTAATGCATTTCTAAGCATCTCTAGTGCTTCTTCTCACAATTTGACCAGCTGTCGCGTTTCTTTACCAATTCAATATAAACATTTGTAACTGGTTAACGATATATTTTTTGCTACTTATTTAATATCCCTGAATAAAGTAATGACGACCATTTAAACCCATTACAAATGTAACCTTATTATAAAGTCTTTAACATGAACCACATTGGCTCCCCTTTAAACGCTCTGTGTCTGTGCTGTAAGGCAGTGAGACAGATAAATCCCACATGTTCCATGTAGAAACAGCAGAGACGGTGGTCGGCAGAACGAGGAAACGGGAGTCAGGGAGAGGTTCTACTGAACCATTACAGCAAAGGACAGTTTACTTCAAATTTGTCGCATTTAATTATCTTTTTTCATCACATTGTTGAGTATGTATTACAGAGTTTGTGTTGAGTACGTATTATAGAGTTTGTGTTGAGTATGTATTACAGAGTTTGTGTTGAGTATGTATTATAGAGTTCGTGTTGAGTACGTATTATAGAGTTTGTGTTGAGTACGTATTATAGAGTTTGTGTTGAGTATGTATTATAGAGTTTGTGTTGAGTACGTATTACAGAGGTTGTGTTGAGTACGTATTATAGAGTTGTGTTGAGTATGTATTATAGAGTTCGTGTTGAGAATGTATTATAGAGTTCTTGTTGAGTATGTATTATAGAGTTTGTGTTGAGTACGTATTATAGAGTTTGTGTTGAGTATGTATTATAGAGTTTGTGTTGAGTACGTATTATAGAGTTGTGTTGAGAATGTATTATAGAGTTCGTGTTGAGTACGTATTATATAGTTTGTGTTGAGTATGTATTATAGAGTTTGTGTTAAGTACGTATTATAGAGTTTGTGTTGAGTATGTATTATAGAGTTGTGTTGAGTACGTATTATAGAGTTGTGTTCAGAATGTATTATAGAGTTCGTGTTGAGTATGTATTATAGAGTTTGTGTTGAGTATGTATTATAGAGTTGTGTTGAGTATGTATTATAGAGTTCGTGTTGAGTACGTATTATAGAGTTTGTGTTGAGTACGTATTATAGAGTTGTGTTGAGAATGTATTATAGAGTTCGTGTTGAGTACGTATTATATAGTTTGTGTTGAGTATGTATTATAGAGTTTGTGTTAAGTACGTATTATAGAGTTCGTGTTGAGTATGTATTATAGAGTTGTGTTGAGTACGTATTATAGAGTTGTGTTGAGAATGTATTATAGAGTTTGTGTTGAGTATGTATTATAGAGTTTGTGTTGAGTACGTATTATAGAGTTTGTGTTGAGTACGTATTATAGAGTTGTGTTGAGAATGTATTATACAGTTTGTGTTGAGTACGTATTATATAGTTTGTGTTGAGTATGTATTATAGAGTTTGTGTTAAGTACGTATTATAGAGTTTGTGTTGAGTATGTATTATAGAGTTCGTGTTGAGAATGTATTATAGAGTTCGTGTTGAGTATGTATTATAGAGTTTGTGTTGAGTATGTATTATAGAGTTTGTGTTGAGTATGTATTATAGAGTTTGTGTTGAGTACGTATTATAGAGTTGTGTTGAGAATGTATTATAGAGTTCGTGTTGAGTACGTATTATATAGTTTGTGTTGAGTATGTATTATAGAGTTTGTGTTAAGTACGTATTATAGAGTTTGTGTTGAGTATGTATTATAGAGTTGTGTTGAGTACGTATTATAGAGTTGTGTTCAGAATGTATTATAGAGTTCGTGTTGAGTACGTATTATAGAGTTTGTGTTGAGTACGTATTATAGAGTTGTGTTGAGAATGTATTATAGAGTTTGTGTTGAGTACGTATTATATAGTTTGTGTTGAGTATGTATTATAGAGTTTGTGTTAAGTACGTATTATAGAGTTTGTGTTGAGTATGTATTATAGAGTTGTGTTGAGTACGTATTATAGAGTTGTGTTGAGAATGTATTATAGAGTTTGTGTTGAGTATGTATTATAGAGTTTGTGTTGAGTACGTATTATAGAGTTTGTGTTGAGTACGTATTATAGAGTTGTGTTGAGAATGTATTATAGAGTTTGTGTTGAGTACGTATTATATAGTTTGTGTTGAGTATGTATTATAGAGTTTGTGTTAAGTACGTATTATAGAGTTTGTGTTGAGTATGTATTATAGAGTTGTGTTGAGTACGTATTATAGGGTTGTGTTGAGTACGTTTTATAGAGTTTGTGTTGAGTACGTATTATAGAGTTTGTGTTGAGTACGTATTATAGAGTTTGTGTTGAGTATGTATTATAGAGTTTGTGTTGAGTACGTATTATAGGGTTGTGTTGAGTACGTATTATAGAGTTTGTGTTGAGTACGTATTATAGAGTTTGTGTTGAGTATGTATTATAGAGTTTGTGTTGAGTACGTATTATAGAGTTTGTGTTGAGTACGTATTATAGAGTTTGTGTTGAGTACGTATTATAGAGTTGTGTTGAGTACGTATTATAGAGTTTGTGTTGAGTACGTATTATAGAGTTTGTGTTGAGTACGTATTATAGAGTTTGTGTTGAGTACGTATTATAGAGTTGTGTTGAGTACGTATTATAGAGTTTGTGTTGAGTACGTATTATAGAGTTGTGTTGAGTATGTATTATAGAGTTTGTGTTGAGTACGTATTATAGAGTTTGTGTTGAGTACGTATTATAGAGTTTGTGTTGAGTACGTATTATAGAGTTTGTGTTAAGTACGTATTATAGAGTTCGTGTTAAGTACGTATTATAGAGTTCGTGTTAAGTACGTATTATAGAGTTTGTGTTGAGTACGTATTATAGAGTTTGTGTTGAGTACGTATTATAGAGTTTGTGTTGAGTACGTATTATAGAGTTTGTGTTGAGTACGTATTATAGAGTTTGTGTTGAGTACGTATTATAGAGTTTGTGTTGAGTACGTATTATAGAGTTTGTGTTGAGTACGTATTATAGAGTTTGTGTTGAGTACGTATTATAGAGTTTGTGTTGAGTATGTATTATAGAGTTGTGTTGAGTATGTATTATAGAGTTGTGTTGAGTATGTATTATAGAGTTTGTGTTGAGTACGTTTTATAGAGTTTGTGTTGAGTATGTATTATAGAGTTTGTGTTGAGTGTGTATTATAGAGTTGTGTTGAGTACGTATTATAGAGTTTGTGTTGAGTATGTATTATAGAGTTGTGTTGAGTATGTATTATAGAGCTCGTGTTGAGTATGTATTATAGAGTTTGTGTTGAGTAGGTGGTTGCTCTGGCGTTCAGTTTTGGTCTGCCCTTCATCTTCAGATACCCCCTGCCTCAGCTACTTCTCTTCTCATATGTCTGCCGTTGTTACCATCGCCATGACTACACCATACATTGTTACCATCGCCATGACTACACCATACATTGTTACCATGGCCATGACTACACCATACATTGTTACCATCGCCATGACTACACCATACATTGTTACCATCGCCATGACTACACCATACATTGGCTCTCCCAATCCTAAACGCCCTGTTTACCTGCTTCAACTCCTGGCCTGTTTCTCATGACCAGCGGCAGGCTTCATTTTTCCACTTGGAAACCCCAGCTCACATGTCGGTTGACACAAATGCATCCACGTTCTTCCTCGCCGTTCTCTCACTAGTCGTCTATGAGTCTGTGGGTCAGATGTGTTTTGAAATGCCTGCTTTAACACTGACTATCTTTGAGAAAACCCCCTCCTGGGGATTCTCTTGTGAGGAGTGAATAGGATTCCTAAGGTCTCTGACTGCCACACACACACACACACACACACTCACACACGCACGTGCACACACACGCACGTGCACACATATGTATAGCACCCAGAGAGCGATACAACCGTGCACACACAGACACACACATGACCAAACGACACTAACAGCGATGCATTACAGCAGGCGTTCGGGCCAAATATAAATCAGTATTTTTGTATAAATCAGTTCTTATATTTACCCAGTGCGCTTAGCTGTAAACAGTTTTCACGTTTGAGTTTCTCTGTGCTTCAACTCAAGGCCAGGCAGAGCAAACCCGAGACCTGGAATTGAGCTTCTCTTACCCCAGCCCTCTAGAGTGTGTTTAAACCTCCAGACCAAAACACCCAAAACCCTGGGAGATTTGAGATCCGAGTGTTGTAGATGAAGAAGCCAGCAACAGCCAGACAGCCACACAACTTCTCCAGCACTGCAGGCAAATCGTATTTACAGAGCAGAAGCATCTGGAGCTCTGGAGCCGGCAGGTTTTCACTTCATGCCCACCACCTGGAGCAGTGGAGCCGGCAGGTTTTCACTCCAAGCCCACCACCTGGAGCAGTGGAGCCGGCAGGTTTTCACTCCAAGCCCACCACCTGGAGCAGTGGAGCCGGCAGGTTTTCACTCCAAGCCCACCACCTGGAGCACTTGAGCCGGCAGGTTTTCACTCCAAGCCCACCACCTGGAGCAGTGGAGCCGGCAGGTTTTTCACTCCAGGCCTACCACCAGGAGCACTGGAGCCGGCAGGTTTTCACTTCATGCCCACCACCTGGAGCAGTGGAGCCGGCAGGTTTTTCACTCCAGGCCCACCACCTGGAGCACTGGAGCCGGCAGGTTTTCACTCTTTCCCCCAGGGCCGGTCAGCAGTCCGTTTGTGGAGAGTGTCGATCAGTTGAGCGATGTGCTTTTCATCGTGTTGTAAAACATGGAGACATGTTCATTTCCTACACGTCTGTGTTAAACATTCAAACATCATGCCGGAACAAATGCCAAGTAAGGGCTGTCATCGTCAACGCTGACAGTTAGGATTCAGGATGAACCATGACACTAAGACTTTATGTTGTTGTTTACAACGAGGAGAACATCTGCATCTCCAGGGGACAGAGTTTAAACACCTGTGTTTACTTCCTTATCATCCGGTTTAGAGTGTTTCAATCACAGAGATCCATTTTAAATTTAAGTCGTTTAGCAGCCTGGTGCAAATGATGTGCTCTTATCAAAGGAGGTGCTCTATCTTATTCTATCAAAGGAGGTCCTCTATCTTATTCTATCAAAGGAGGTCCTCTATCTTATTCTATCAAAGGAGGTGCTCTATCTTATTCTATCAAAGGAGGTCCTCTATCTTATTCTATCAAAGGAGGTCCTCTATCTTATTCTATCAAAGGAGGTCCTCTATCTTATTCTATCAAAGGAGGTCCTTTATCTTATTCTATCAAAGGAGGTCCTCTATCTTATTCTATCAAAGGAGGTCCTCTATCTTATTCTATCAAAGGAGGTCCTCTATCTTATTCTATCAAAGGAGGTCCTCTATCTTATTCTATCAAAGGAGGTCCTTTATCTTATTCTATCAAAGGAGGTCCTCTATCTTATTCTATCAAAGGAGGTCCTCTATCTTATTCTATCAAAGGAGGTCCTCTATCTTATTCTATCAAAGGAGGTCCTCTATCTTATTCTATCAAAGGAGTTCATCTATCTTATTCTATCAAAGGAGGTCCTCTATCTTATTCTATCAAAGGAGGTGCTCTATCTTATTCTATCAAAGGAGGTCCTCTATCTTATTCTATCAAAGGAGGTCCTCTATCTTATTCTATCAAAGGAGTTCATCTATCTTATTTTATCAAAGGAGGTCCTCTATCTTATTCTATCAAAGGAGGTCCTCTATCTTATTCTATCAAAGGAGGTCCTTTATCTTATTCTATCAAAGGAGGTCCTCTATCTTATTCTATCAAAGGAGGTCATCTATCTTATTCTATCAAAGGAGTTCATCCATCTTATTCAATCCATAGAAGTACAGCTAAAACTATTCTACACTCCTACGATCAATAAGGGGTTAAAGTTATTTCACCGTTACTGAAGTGCTTTGTCCACTTTCGTTTGCACACACACACACGTGAACGTGCACAAACAGACACACGCATACGACCGGACGACATTAACAGCCAAGTATAGCACCAGACGTTCGGGCCAAATATAAATCATCTTCTTTGTGTAGAGCTGTTTTTATATTTACCCAATGTGCTGAGCAGTGAACACTTTTTACTCTTTAATTCTATGAAAAAAATATAGCTAAAACTGTTCTACAGTCCTTATGGTTAATAAACCGGTTACTTCCGCTTTAGTTCGGTTTTGCTAAATGACTAAAACGTAAATGTAAATGAAGGCCCTTCTCCATATAGGGTAGTTCGTGGGTTATAAAACAATAGCCCTTCTCCATATAGGGTAGGTCGTGGGTTATAAAACAATAGCCCTTCTCCATATAGGGTAGGTCGTGGGTGTTAAAACAAATCCCTTCTCCATATAGGGTAGGTCGTGGGTTATAAAACAATAGCCCTTCTCCATATAGGGTAGGTCGTGGGTTATAAAACAATAGCCCTTCTCCATATAGGGTAGGTCGTGGGTTATAAAACAATAGCCCTTCTCCATATAGGGTAGGTCGTGGGTTATAAAACAATAGCCCTTCTCCATATAGGGTAGGTCGTGGGTTATAAAACAATAGCCCTTCTCCATATAGGGTAGGTCGTGGGTTATAAAACAATAGCCCTTGTCCATATAGGGTAGGTCGTGGGTTATAAAACAATAGCCCTTCTCCATATAGGGTAGGTCGTGGGTTATAAAACAATAGCCCTTCTCCATATAGGGTAGGTCGTGGGTTATAAAACAATAACCCTTCTCCATATAGGGTAGGTCGTGGGTTATAAAACAATAGCCCTTCTCCATATAGGGTAGGTCGTGGGTTATAAAACAATAGCCCTTCTCCATATAGGGTAGGTCGTGGGTGTTAAAACAATAACCCTTCTCCATATAGGGTAGGTCGTGGGTTATAAAACAATAACCCTTCTCCATATAGGGTAGGTCGTGGGTTATAAAACAATAACCCTTCTCCATATAGGGTAGGTCGTTCTCCATATAGGTTATAAAACAATAGCCCTTCTCCATATAGGGTAGGTCGTGGGTTATAAAACAAATCCCTTCTCCATATAGGGTAGGTCGTGGGTGTTAAAACAATAGCCCTTCTCCATATAGGGTAGGTCGTTCTCCATATAGGGTGTTAAAAAACAATAGCCCTTCTCCATATAGGGTAGGTCGTGGGTTATAAAACAATAGCCCTTCTCCATATAGGGTAGGTCGTGGGTTATAAAACAATAGCCCTTCTCCATATAGGGTAGGTCGTGCCCTTCTCCATATAGGTTATAAAACAATAACCCTTCTCCATATAGGGTAGGTCAATAGCCCTTCTCCATATAGGGTTTATAAAACAATAGCCCTTCTCCATATAGGGTAGGTCGTGGGTTATAAAACAATAGCCCTTCTCCATATAGGGTAGGTCGTGGGTTATAAAACAATAGCCCTTCTCTATATAGGGTAGGTCGTGGGTTATAAAACAATAGCCCTTCTCCATATAGGTTATAAAACAAATCCCTTCTCCATATAGGGTAGGTCGTGGGTTATAAAACAATAGCCCTTCTCCATATAGGGTAGGTCGTGGGTGTTAAAACAATAACCCTTCTCCATATAGGGTAGGTCGTGGGTTATAAAACAAATCCCCTTCTCCATATAGGGTAGGTCGTGGGTTATAAAACAATAGCCCTTCTCCATATAGGGTAGGTCGTGGGTTATAAAACAAATCCCCTTCTCCATATAGGGTAGGTCGTTCTCCATATAGGGTGTTAAAAAACAATAACCCTTCTCCATATAGGGTAGGTCGTGGGTTATAAAACAATAACCCTTCTCCATATAGGGTAGGTCGTTCTCCATATAGGGTTATAAAACAATAGCCCTTCTCCATATAGGGTAGGTCGTGGGTTATAAAACAATAGCCCTTCTCCATATAGGGTAGGTCGTGGGTTATAAAACAAATCCCCTTCTCCATATAGGGTAGGTCGTGGGTTATAAAACAATAGCCCTTCTCCATATAGGGTAGGTCAATAGCCCTTCTCCATATAGGGTTCTCTATATGGGTCGTGGGTTATAAAAACAATAGGGTAGGTCATTGGTGTTAAAACCCCTTCTCCATATAGGGTGGGTTATAAAACAATAGCCCTTCTCCATATAGGGTAGGTCGTGGGTTATAAAACAATAGCCCTTCTCTATATAGGGTAGGTCGTGGGTTATAAAACAAATCCCTTCTCCATATAGGGTAGGTCGTGGGTTATAAAACAATAGCCCTTCTCCATATAGGGTAGGTCGTGGGTTATAAAACAATAGCCCTTCTCCATATAGGGTAGGTCGTTATAAAACAATAGCCCTTCTCTATATAGGTTATAAAACAATATCCCTTCTCCATATAGGGTAGGTCGTGGGTTATAAAACAATAGCCCTTGTCCATATAGGGTAGGTCGTGGGTTATAAAACAATAGCCCTTCTCCATATAGGGTAGGTCGTGGGTTATAAAACAATAACCCTTCTCCATATAGGGTAGTAGGTCAATAACCCTTCTCCATATAGGGTTATAAAACAATAACCCTTCTCCATATAGGGTAGGTCGTGGGTTATAATACAATAGCCCTTCTCCATATAGGGTAGGTCGTGGGTTATAAAACAATAGCCCTTCTCCATATAGGGTAGGTCGTGGGTTATAAAACAATAGCCCTTCTCTATATAGGGTAGGTCGTGGGTTATAAAACAAATCCCCTTCTCCATATAGGGTAGGTCGTGGGTTATAAAACAATAGCCCTTCTCCATATAGGGTAGGTCGTGGGTGTTAAAACAATAACCCTTCTCCATATAGGGTAGGTCGTGGGTTATAAAACAATAGCCCTTGTCCATATAGGGTAGGTCGTGGGTTATAAAACAATAGCCCTTCTCCATATAGGGTAGGTCGTGGGTTATAAAACAATAGCCCTTCTCCATATAGGGTAGGTCGTGGGTTATAAAACAATAGCCCTTCTCCATATAGGGTAGGTCGTGGGTTATAAAACAATACTAGTCACTTAACAAACCAGCATCTTGTGCCTTAAGGGTCTGACAAGCCAGGCTTTTGATTATATTCATAACGACAGAAACCTTAAAGAAGATGTGATCATTAAATGTTTACATTAAATTGAATCTTTCTCTAGGGCCCGTCACTATGTGTGTTACATAATGCTACGAACATGTCGTCCCTATTACTACGGGTACCTGCACACTACATAGTGAATACAAACCAACACGTTTCACGGGTACCTGCTCTCTACATAGGGAATACAAACCAATACGTTTGAGGGGGACCTGCACACTACATAGGGAATACAAACCAACATGTTTGAGGGGGACCTGCACACTACATAGGGAATACAAACCAACACGTTGGACGGGTACCTACCTGCACACTACATAGGGAATACAAACCAACACGTTTGACGGGAACCTGCACACTACATAGGGAATACAAACCAACACGTTTGACGGGTACCTGCACACTACATAGGGAATACAAACCAACACGTTTGACGGGTACCTGCACACTACATAGGGAATACAAACCAACACGTTTGACGGGTACCTGCACACTACATAGGGAATACAAACCAATACGTTTGAGGGGGACCTGCACACAACATAGGGAATACAAACCAACACGTTTGACGGGTACCTGCACACTACATAGGGAATACAAACCAACACGTTTGACGGGTACCTGCACACTACATAGGGAATACAAACCAACACGTTTGACGGGTACCTGCACACTACATAGGGAATACAAACCAACACGTTTGACCGGTACCTGCACACTATATAGGGAATGACAAATGCCTTGACACGTTTGAGAAGTATTACAGAAAGGTGTTTAGTCATGTGTTTGGGTCCTAAACACTTGGTTTTAATATGTACCGGGCCCCTGACACCTGGTTCTCATGCAGTGCTGTGGTGGACTGACTCTTGGGCGGCCCTGTTTGTTTTGTACCCTGGGGACAGAGGAGTGCTGGCCAGCCTTCAGTGAGAACTGTGGACGAGACTGGGGTCACTTTTACTGAGGTTACTGGGTCATCTGGTCCCCAGCCCACATCCTAACTTCTGTGTCTGCACACACACACACACACACACACACACACTAACTTTTCTCTTTACACACACACTAACTTTAAAGCATTTTTCCTCTGCACAGTACACACACCCTGTGTGTGCGTGCGTGTGTGCGTGGAGGGGTCAGGGCCATCAACTACACTCATATTTAAGGCATTAGTGAACCAAAGTTAAAGGACAATTCCACTATCTTATAACTCGATGTTGGATGGCTCTTCACACTGAAATTCAAAAAAAAAAATCCATGGTTTCGTTTCTTAAAAAAGTGGGTTGATGTATGCAATATATGTTTAATGGCAGCTGAACCAGAGATGGCAGTCTCTATATGTAAAAACTATGTCACAATGAAATCGTCCTTTAATATCGAAAACTAGTCAACTGTGTCTAGTAAATGTGCTTCATGTTACCGATACATTTGACCAATACTAATTGTACATTTCAGTGTGCTTACGGAATGGTTGGACAATGTTAGTCAAACGGGGCCAAATAAATGTGAGTTGCTTTTCTTGGGCAGGACTTTTGTTGAACTTTTCAACGTATAGGAACATTCCAAACACCTATCATAGCAGCTGCAGTCCTGGCTACAGTATGTAATAAGAATTTAAACACCTTCTCCATTTTTTTATCACTATGAGGTAACCCTTATACTGGACATGTGTTATATATGTGTTATATTTGATTTCTTTCAAAATTCCTGAGTTAGGCTGCAAAAGATCCAGTCGAATAGTCCAGCAAGTGGAAAACCCAGTTACGTGGAACTCTGGGAAGGTGAAATAAAAACGTTAAATTTATTTTAAAGAAAACAAATACCATTTGAACACGGCTACATCGTGTATATTACAGCACGCACTCTCAGTATCTGGCAGGTGTTTATCTATTGCTCACCCAGACATGGGGGAGTTATCTTGTACTCTGTCCACAAGTATTAGGTATCAAACAAGCCTCAGAATTCATTATGAATTGTTTTATTCTCTCGGACATTCTGCTCTCTGTCCCTGAATGTCAGCTGGCTGTGAATAGGCTTAAGTCCAACCCTGCTGCCATTGTGAGATTTTCTGCTATTAATGACATGCCTGTTACAGTCTGGCCATAAAATAAAGCACCCTGACATCCTCAGCAGAGATTCTGAATCCTAAATAGCACCCTCTCACCCATCGGTCCCGGTCAAATGTAGTGCACTATATAGGGGACATGTGTAGGGTGCCGTTTGAGACTCAAACAGGAAGATGGGATTTAGTCCAGTGTTTCATAGCCTCTTAAATTGTCTGAGACTTGGAGAGCTGCTCCCAATACAGCCCTCTGTCTTGTCTTTAATCGTCACAGGATATCAGAATAATGTCATACATAACCAAACCATCACATTATGTCATACATAACCAAACCATCACATAATGTCATACATAACCAAACCATCACATTATGTCATGCATAACCAAATGATCACATTATGTCATACATAACCAAACCATCACATACTGTCATACGTAACCAAACCATCACATATTGTCATACATAACCAAACCATCACATACTGTCATACGTAACCAAAGATGGTTTGGTATCACATAATGTGATTGCAAACCATCACATAATATGATACCAAACCATCACATAATATGATACCAAACCATCACATAATATGATACCAAACCATCACATAATAGGATACCAAACCATCACATAATATGATACCAAACCATCACATAATATGATACCAAACCATCACATAATATGATACCAAACCATCACATAATATGATACCAAACCATCACATAATAGGATACCAAACCATCACATAATATGATACCAAACCATCACATAATATGATACCAAACCATCACATAATATGATACCAAACCATCACATAATATGATACCAAACCATCACATAATATGATACCAAACCATCACATAATATGATACCAAACCATCACATAATATGATACCAAACCATCACATAATATGATACCAAACCATCACATAATATGATACAAACCATAATAATGATACCAAACCATCACATAATATGATACCAAACCATCACATAATATGATACCAAACCATCACATAATATGATACCAAACCATCACATAATATGATACAAACCATCAATAATATGATACCAAACCATCACATAATATGATACCAAACCATCACATAATATGATACCAAACCATCACATATAACCAAACCATCACATAATATGATACCAAACCATCACATAATATGATACCAAACCATCACATAATATGATACCAAACCATCACATAATATGATACCAAACCATCACATAATATGATACCAAACCATCACATAATATGATACCAAACCATCACATAATATGATACCAAACCATCACATAATATGATACCAAACCATCACATAATATGATACCAAACCATCACATAATATGATACCAAACCATCACATAATACGATACCAAACCAAACAATAAATGGACAGACCATATAATATGAGGTGAGGGAGACACAACATGTGTTTTTCTAGTTGTGTGGGTACCTATCCCTGACCCAGAAGTTCATATTCCATATCCCGTAGCCTCAAACCTTAACCCTAACATTGTTCTAACTATAACCTTCACTTCATCAATGTCTTGTCTATATCTCACCATAACACTTGACATTTACCGGGTACTGTCTAAACCTGCAAGTAACCCCAATCTAACAATATGCTCACATCTGGAATTGGCATTTTCCCTGGTTAGGCCAGATGTGTCAGGTATTTCTATATTTGTGGGACCACGTAGTCCCCACAAGTGCACAAAACCTGGCAATGATGCCTGTACACTCACACACACACACGCACACACACACACACACACACACGCACAAATACACTCACACACTCACATCATGTGGTTTCCCTGAAAGGCTAGCTGGAACGTAGCAAGAGGGCTCTTCTAGTCCTACAGCCCAGATCCCAGATTCCAGATCACAGATCCCAGATTCCAGATCCCAGATCCCAGATCCCAGATTCCAGATTCCAGATCCCAGATTCCAGATCCCAGATTCCAGATCCCAGATTCCAGATCCCAGATTCCAGATCCCAGATTCCAGCTTCCAGCTTCCAGATCCCAGATTCCAGATCCCAGCTTCCAGATCCCAGATTCCAGCTTCCAGATCCCAGATTCCAGATCCCAGCTTCCAGATCCCAGCTTCCAGATCCCAGATCCCAGATTCCAGATCCCAGCTTCCAGATCCCAGATTCCAGATCCCAGATTCCAGATTCCAGATCCCAGATTCCAGCTTCCAGATTCCAGCTCCCATCCTGTGTTCTGAGCCAGGAGGTTATCACCAGGCATGTCTCTGTAGCACCATTCCTGTTCTCCAAGTCTGCATCACAAATGTGATCCTATCCTCTTATCTATGCACTACATATAACCATGGCCCACAGGGTTTTGGTCAAAGGGAGTGCTTCCTGTAGGGAAAAGGGTGCCATTTGGTGTCCAAATCTCCGGGTCGAGTCCTGTTTTATGATGACGGGCTTTGTGCACACAGTGTAGTTTCCTGCCTGTCTTATGCAGCTCTCCTGGCCAGCTTGTACAACACACCACCTCAGCAGACTTCTGTTACCACAGAGCTCGTGTCAACCCCCTTACCCCCTTACTCGCGCGTTACTTATCTGCTTTTAGAGCCCTTTCTCTTGAGTCTCAGCTGTCTCATCTGGCAGACTGATGGCTCCGTTCAGTGCAGCAGTATAATATGCCCTATACGGTGCACTGCATTTGGTCAGAGCCCATAGGGAACATATTAGGTGAAGTGTGCCATTTTAGTTTGCCATTTGAGACGCTGCCTCATCCAGTGACAACTCATTCCAGTTGTTATTCAGACTGACATCGGGAGCCCCTTTGTCACGACTGGTGTGGTGGCGTTGCTACACTTCCATTTCGGTGATCCACTTCCGTGTTTTTGTTCTCACTAGCTGTGATTACTTCCTCTTTCACGTGGTCACAGCTGTTAGTAATCTGTCACTTTATGTTGGGATATAAGAGGGTCGCGAGCAGTGCACTCATTGCTTCGCATTGTTCTATGTCACATGTTAGTTAGAGGTGAGTGTTTTGGTCGTGGTCTACTACTGTCTAAATGTTTTATTAGAAGCCGCTATATATGCGCATTGTTCTTTTCATTTACAACAGTTTAGGCTTTTTCCGCCGTTCACGGTTTGTTTTATGTTTGATTGTCGTAATAAACTTACCAAAACGGATTATTTGGCTCTGCACCTGGCTTCATCCTGCACTACACCCTACGAGTCCCGTGACAGAATGCGAAGCCAACAAAGAAGCCCGCAGAGCCGGACGGTGAGTGGATTCCTCGGAGGGGCAAGCTATAGCGCTCCGAGGTATGAAGCTCACCGTCAACCCACGGAGCAGTGGGACTGGGGTAAGCCGGAGACGCCCGAAGAGGAGTATAGGCGCCTCCGTGCTTACTTCGGGTATGAGCCACCTATGCAGCTATCAGGGCTGGTTACATCGGGTCCGCGGTCCTTCCCGGAGGAAAGCAAGAGGGCACCCCCGAAGGCGTCCCAAGAAGGTTTTTGGGGGAGCTAAGGAGGTGTTCCGGGAGGACCGCGGAGAGTACACCCACGGTCCTGGTGCTGCAGGAACGGCCACCCACTGCTCCGGGGCTGCAGACAGGGGAGGAAACCCCTGGAGCTACAGCCACTACCCCCGCCGTGGGAAGACCCTTTTCTGCCGCCGACTTCAGGGACAGAGAAACCCCCGGAGGGGTTGGATGACCAGCCCACGGCCATTATTAGGACGTGGTGGAGGACATGGCTGGATTTACAGGAGCCAGCGCCTGAGATGGCTGCCGTCGTCCCGCCGGCGCTCAAGATGGCTGTTGCCGTCACGCCAGCGTCCACGATGGCTCCCGCCGTCACGCCAGCGCTCAAGATGGCTGTTGCTGTCACGCCAGCGCTCAAGATGGCTGCCGTCGTCCCGCCGGCGCTCAAGATGGCTGCCGTCGTCCCGCCGGCGCTCAAGATGGCTGTTGCCGTCACGCCAGCGCCCACGATGGCTCCCGCCGTCACGCCAGCGTCCAAGATGGCTACCGTCGTCCCGCCAGCGCCCAAGATGGCTGCCGCCGTCACGCCAGCGTCCACGATGGCTCCCGCCGTCACGCCAGCGCTCAAGATGGCTGTTGCTGTCACGCCAGCGCTCAAGATGGCTGCCGTCGTCCCGCCGGCGCTCAAGATGGCTGCCGTCGTCCCGCCGGCGCTCAAGATGGCTGTTGCCGTCACGCCAGCGCCCACGATGGCTCCCGCCGTCACGCCAGCGTCCAAGATGGTTACCGTCGTTCCGCCAGCGCCCAAGATGGCTGTTGCCGTCACGCCAGCGCCCACGATGGCTCCCGCCGTCACGCCAGCGCTCAAGATGGCTGTGGCTGTCACGCCAGCGCCCAAGATGGCTGCCACCGTCACGCCAGTGCCCACAATGGCTGCAGCATCGCCGCCCACAATGGCTGCCGCATCGCCGCCCACAATGGCTGCCGCATCGCGCCCACAATGGCTGCCGCATCGCCGCCCACAATGGCTGCCGCATCGCCGCCCAAGATGGCTGCCGCATCGCCGCCCACAATGGCTGCCGCACGCCCCCACAATGGCTGCCGCATCGCGCCCACAATGGCTGCCGCATCGCCGCCCACAATGGCTGCCGCATCGCCGCCCCACAATGGCTGCCGCATCGCCGCCCCACTGGCTGCCGCATCGCCACCCACAATGGCTGCCGCATCGCCGCCCAAGATGGCTGCCGCATCGCCGCCCACAATGGCTGCCGCATCGCCGCCCACGAAGGCCGCACCACGACGACGCCCACGATGGCCGCCGCCACGACGACGCTCACGATGGCCGCCGCCACGACGACGCTCACGATGGCCGCCGCCACGACGACGCTCACGATGGTCGCCGCCACGTCTACGCTCACGATGGCCGCCGCCACGACGACGCCCACGATGGCCGCCGCCACGACTACGCCACGATGGCCGCCGCCACGACTACGCTCACGATGGCCGCCGCCACGACTACGCTCACGATGGCCGCCGCCACGACTACGCTCACGATGGCCGCCGCCACGACTACGCCACGATGGCCGCCGCCACGACTACGCTCACGATGGCCGCCGCCACGACGACGCTCACGATGGCCGCCGCCCGACTACGCTCACGATGGCCGCCGCCACGACTACGCCACGATGGCCGCCGCCACGACTACGCTCACGATGGCCGCCGCCACGACTACGCCACGATGGCCGCCGCCACGACTACGCCACGATGGCCGCCGCCACGACTACGCTCACGATGGCCGCCGCCACGACACCGCCCACGATGGCCGCCGCCACGACTGCGCCCGATGGCCGCCACGACGGCGCCCACGATGGCCTCCGCCACCACGTCGCCCACGACGGCGGACTCTGAGCCGCACAAGATGGCGGACTCTCAGCCACTGAGGCCTTTTCAGGGCTGGACCTGCGGTCCTGGACTGACCCTTTTGGGTTTAACTGTGGGTTCTCTCCTGTTGCTCCCTTGTTTTGGTGTTGTGTTTCCGTTCGGCTATCTGGGGAGCTAGCCTTTTTAGTGGGGGATACTGTCACGACTGGTGTGGTGGCGTTGCTACACTTCCATTTCGGTGATCCACTTCCGTGTTTTTGTTCTCACTAGCTGTGATTACTTCCTCTTTCACGTGGTCACAGCTGTTAGTAATCTGTCACTTTATGTTGGGATATAAGAGGGTCGCGAGCAGTGCACTCATTGCTTCGCATTGTTCTATGTCACATGTTAGTTAGAGGTGAGTGTTTTGGTCGTGGTCTACTACTGTCTAAATGTTTTATTAGAAGCCGCTATATATGCGCATTGTTCTTTTCATTTACAACAGTTTAGGCTTTTTCCGCCGTTCACGGTTTGTTTTATGTTTGATTGTCGTAATAAACTTACCAAAACGGATTATTTGGCTCTGCACCTGGCTTCATCCTGCACTACACCCTACGAGTCCCGTGACACCCTTGCCCACCCAGGTAGCTCTTGAAAGGCACGTTGTGGTAACCTCATCTTGTTTTCACTCTAACTCACTTACATTTTCCTGGATGTGGACTTCGGTTGTGTACGGGGGTACCTAAAGGGGGTTCTCTGGTTATCCAGAACTTCTGGTCGGCAGATTAGAGGATTTCCTGCTTTTTCTGTCCCGACTGGAGTTCTTTCAACCAGACAAACCTGGACATCTTTTGAAAAGTGGTGAGAAATTGATGGATGCTGGAATTTTCTGATATTATGTTACATGTTGTTCTCACGTGAAAACTTCATGTAGTCACTGAATATTTGTAAAATCAATACTCCACACAGTCTTAACCCAGATCTCTCCCCTGTGCTCCTGGTTAGGTTTGGGCATGACACCCAGCACGGCATCCATTTAAAGTCACATCGCTAGGTTTTAGTTGAGCTTATGGCTCCAGAATCAATTAGGCACAGATAACCACACCAATGCCAAGATGCTGACCCCTAACCCCTAATCACAAAAAATATTTTCTTCCTGGAAAATGTAGAGACAAACAGAATTTATTCGACTTTATCTCGAAACTTGGAACAAAATGCATTATTCGAAGTGCATGCATTTTGACTTGACTCGGTTTTGCTAACGTTCCCTTTGTTTATTTGGTACTCTGAGATTTCAGGGAATGTGAATGTGTAGTCTGCCCCACAACCCACCCTGCCTAAAAATATATATTCTGACTGCTATTGCTTAGTTTTGTACAGTTTGGTAGAGCTGTAGACACTATATAACATGCGTTTATTCTGCCTGTTCGTCAGATTTGTGTGCAGCCAATGCAGCCTATTTGTGTGGGTAGGATATCAGCATATGGATGTTTAGCCACTGCAAATCACACCACTTTTCTCAGAAGAGTTGTAAGGATTTAACACGGTTCATCTGTCAGTTCATTTTACAAGGATACTGCGTGTGTCATTCAATTGCTATTTTACAGCGAGTTCTCCAATTCTGAGAACATTATGTTTCATCCCCGTAGGTCCTCTGTATTGATCTGTCCGTCTATTTCCTCAGTCCTGTCCAGTCTTCCTGCCGCTGAAAAGCACCCCCATAGCATGATGCTTTCACTTCCATGGGTCACTGTAAGGGTCGTATTTGCTAGGCGACGAGCATCCTCTTGTTTTTGACAGATGTAGCGCTCGGGATCGAGGCTCATAGTTTGATTTTTGCTTTTTTAGACTTTATGCTCTCATGAGTCCTTCCGGTGTCATGTCATGCTTTTCATTTAGGATAGGGTTCCTTCACTATTGATGAATGATGGCGTACATAGTTGTCCTTTTTGAAGGTTCTTCAATCTCTGCAGTGAAACTCTGACATTGGGTCATTGGGTTCTTGGTAACCTTCTTGACCGGTTACCTAGTTTGGTCAGACGGCCAGCTCTAGAAAGAGGCTTGATGGTTCCAACCTCTTCCATTTCACAATGTCACTGTGCATGTGGGAACCGTACGTTCTTGAGAGTTCCTTGGACTCATGGCGTGCTTATTGATATATATGCAGGAAAAAAGTATGTACACCCACAGGAAAGTTGTCTTTTGTTTTACATATTTGGCCATTTTGTCATTCTTGTCAGATAAAGGTAAATCACATTTTTTGAAATGACAGTGAAAGGTATTCCTTACAATTCCACTTTAAAGAAATGACACTGAAAGCGTATTCTTTGTATTCTTATATTCATAAAGAAATCTACAAAAATGCAATGAACTACTGAACTGTAGCCGTTTCCTTTAAACATCAATCAGTCTCGTAGAATCTTTTTGCCCACAATTCTTTATCATGCTGCTTCATCTGTGTCATGTTCAAGCGCCCTGTATGGCATGTTATTAGGATGGAGATCTGGCCTTTAACTTGGCCATTCCATAATCCTCCATTCCTATTTCTTGAGTCATTTTGCGGTAACTTAGATTGTGTGTTTTTGATAATTTTCCCTGAGCGAGTTCCATGTTTTGGCTCTTTCTGACAGTTTCTCTCAAACACTTCAACTTTATTATCGAAAGAAAGGCCTGTTTATTCCTTGATGTTACATTTGGGTTCCCCGGAGGCCACTAGGGGCATCTTTCTTTAGCTCCTGGTCCAGAGTAGGTGGGACAACCTACAGAACCTGTCCTGTGTAAATTGCCAGTTGTCTGGAATGTGCCAAATGTGTAGATGATTCGTCGGACAGGGGAACTATGTACTTCATATTGCCTGGGAGTGCCTTTGCAACCTCCCCAGACTGTTGGTCATAAATAACATTTTTGTCAGAGGGCCTTGGACAGGTCTTTTGATCTTGGCAGAATGTGTTACCTCACACTCACATGGTTAAGACCGAACCACACCAAGTGACAAATCTTTATGGAAGGCGCGACCCTCTCTCTAATGATTTTTTAATCATTAGCACCTGTTTTAGTGCAGTTTAATTCTAATTTTAACCATTTCATGTGATGGTTCAGGTAGAGGCATACTAACGTGTACGGCGTTAGGAAAATGCATTACTTCGCGTTTTAATCGCATAAATGGTTTCAAAGTTATAAATATAAACAATTATTAAAAAGTCGATAAGAACAAAACGTTGATCGAACAAAAGGCTCTAAATGATTTCCAAAGGCCCGGTATATGAACCTTCAAATGTATTTCAAATCATTACATGTTGTTAATGTATTTGGTGTAATTAGAGTTGTATGAATATGTATTCATTTTATTTCTCTGCGCATGAGTTAGCTTAGCGTAGTGGCTGGCAGGCAGTGTTAGTTTCGTGCTGGCATTCGACACGCTGTGTTAGCTCTAACCCTCACGAGTGTTGGGCAGGATTAGGCCGCTTGGCAACAACAATTTCGGTCATTAGTGGCAGGGTGCGGCTGGTTGACTGAATCTAATGAAGAGGTCACCTTTCATTTATGACACCGGAGCTACATTTAAAGCAGGTTTAAATTGGTCCATGTAATAAACCTGTCTCATTACTGGATACATAGATTCTAAATCACACCACAATCAGTGAAGCATATAAGCAAAAGAGGGAGGGGCCGAAGCCTTTTGTTTTGGGAGAGGACTCACGTATTAATGTAGATGTGGCCTCTCTCCGACGTAGCCTTATTTGGCACAGTGTGCAATAGCCACGTAACGCCATGTAGGGAAAGACTCCCAAGTAACAAGCTACCTTGGCGTTTCTCTCAGACAGCCTTCACTCCCTGTACCTGTAATAACAAACAGGCTTAAGCACTTCTGGCACAGCGTATGTTTTGGGTACGGGCCGGCATATTACAGTGCCGCGTGTGTAGAATGGACGCCTAATGCAGAACAGATCCCGATAAGAGGCTGTAAGCAGTATTGTAAAGGAGAACGTTTTGGCTAGACCAACGAAAAATACATTTTTAAAGTAAATGGTAAATGGTAAAACTGAGGCATTTTCACAACGTGGCTGACCGGGTTTTTGTTTAAAGTATGCTTTAAGGGGCTAACTAGCTTTTTGGCCGGCGTACACGACTCAGGGCCCTCCCGTTTGTTGCGGTCACTCCGTCACCAAAGCTCTGGAAGGGTTCTCACCTATTTTTTTTGGTGGGAGAGGCACTTCCTGGACATTCCTGGGGGTTTGGAGTGTACTTTCTGTGGTTAAAAGAGTAGGAGAGGCCTGAGAAGTAGGTTTCCTCCAGACCTCAATGGCTGGACTTCCCATTTCTCTCAGTCTTTTATGGGGACCAACACAAGTATTTCTTTCTTTCTTGCTCTCGGTGTTTCTCTATGTTTCTCAAGTCCTAAGACCTTTTCACATTTGAGAAATGTCACTTGTTGATTTGCACTGACAATGGTTAGCAGAGCACATCTCCACATCGACTGTCCTGAGTCTGCGGGGAGTTGCTGTGATGGAGAGGGGCCTTAATCATGATTTGGATATTGGCAGACAATGGGTGGTCGTTTGACAGCTAATTCTGTCGTTTTGAACACTAATGATCTAGATAGGCTTTACCTGATTTGCCTGATGGCCGTGTAGCCTAGCTGTTGCCACGTCTAACCAGGCATGGAACGAAAGATATGTTGGATTGTAAGATCACAACGTGAAAAATCTGTTCTTCTGTCCCTAATTGCCGTTACGTGATCTCTGTCAATTCAACTAGTTAAATAAGGATGACAATACAATGAGGTGCCACAGCTTGCTCATTAAACACTTATACCTTTGTGTTATTTCACCCAGGCCATACCCTATACCTATACAGTAGTACCCACATACAGTACCCACATACAGTAACCACATACAGTACCGACATACAGTACCCACATACAGTACCCACATACAGTACAGATATACAGTACCCACATGCAGTACCCACATACAGTACAGATATACAGTACCCACATACAGTACCCACATACAGTACCCACATACAGTACCCACATACAGTACAGATATACAGTACCCACATACAGTACCCACATACAGTACAGATATACAGTACCCACATACAGTACCCACATACAGTACCCACATACAGTACCCACATACAGTTCCCACATACAGTACAGATATACAGTACCCACATACAGTACCCACATACAGTACCCACATACAGTACCCACATACAGTTCCCACATACAGTACAGATATACAGTACCCACATACAGTACAGATATACAGTACCCACATACAGTACCCACATACAGTACAGATATACAGTACCCACATACAGTACCCACATACAGTACCCACATACAGTACAGATATACAGTACCCACATACAGTACCCACATACAGTACCCACATACAGTACCCACATACAGAACAGATATACAGTACCCACATACAGTACAGATATACAGTACCCACATACAGTACCCACATACAGTACAGATATACAGTACCCACATACAGTACCCACATACAGTACCCACATACAGTACCCACATACAGTTCCCACATACAGTACAGATATACAGTACCCACATACAGTACAGATATACAGTACCCACATACAGTACCCACATACAGTACCCACATACAGTACCCACATACAGTACCCACATACAGTTCCCACATACAGTACAGATATACAGTACCCACATACAGTACAGATATACAGTACCCACATACAGTACCCACATACAGTACCCACATACAGTACCCACATACAGTTCCCACATACAGTACAGATATACAGTACAGATATACAGTTCCCACATACAGTACAGATATACAGTACCCACATACAGTACCCACATACAGTACCCACATACAGTACCCACATACAGTACCCACATACAGTACCCACATACAGTACCCACTTACAGTACCCACATACAGTACAGATATACAGTACCCACATACAGTACAGATATACAGTACCCACATACACTACCCACATACAGTACCCACATACAGTACCCACATACAGTACCCACATACAGTACCCACTTACAGTACCCACATACAGTACCCACATACAGTACAGATATACAGTTCCCACATACAGTTCCCACATACAGTACCCACATACAGTACCCACATACAGTACCCACTTACAGTACCCACTTACAGTACCCACATACAGTACAGATATACAGTACCCACATACAGTACCCACATACAGTACAGATATACAGTACCCACATACAGTACAGATATACAGTACCCACATACAGTACAGATATACAGTACCCACATACAGTACCCACATACAGTACCCACATACAGTACCCACTTACAGTACCCACATACAGTACAGATATACAGTACCCACATACAGTACCCACATACAGTACAGTTATACAGTACCCACATACAGTACCCACATACAGTACCCACTTACAGTACCCACATACAGTACAGATATACAGTACCCACATACAGTACAGATATACAGTACCCACATACAGTACCCACATACAGTACCCACATACAGTACAGATATACAGTACCCACATACAGTACCCACTTACAGTACCCACATACAGTACAGATATACAGTACCCACATACAGTACAGATATACAGTACCCACATACAGTACCCACATACAGTACCCACATACAGTACCCACTTACAGTACCCACATACAGTACAGATATACAGTACCCACATACAGTACAGATATACAGTACAGATATACAGTACCCACATACAGTACAGATATACAGTACCCACATACAGTACCCACATACAGTACCCACATACAGTACCCACATACAGTACCCACATACAGTACAGTTATACAGTACCCACATACAGTACCCACATACAGTACCCACATACAGTACCCACTTACAGTACCCACATACAGTACAGATATACAGTACCCACATACAGTACAGATATACAGTACCCACATACAGTACCCACATACAGTACCCACATACAGTACAGATATACAGTACCCACATACAGTACCCACTTACAGTACCCACATACAGTACAGATATACAGTACCCACATACAGTACAGATATACAGTACCCACATACAGTACCCACATACAGTACCCACATACAGTACCCACTTACAGTACCCACATACAGTACAGATATACAGTACCCACATACAGTACAGATATACAGTACCCACATACAGTACCCACATACAGTACAGATATACAGTACCCACATACAGTACAGATATACAGTACCCACATACAGTACAGATATTCTCTTCCCACCACCTTCCCTCCACTGACATTATAATCATCTTTTTCTTCAGGCAGACCAATTCAAACTCATTTGCTGAGGAGGTCAGGCCAGACGGGCAAACACACGCGCCCGTGTTAATGTTTGTTGTTCTGTCCGTAAGGCACCGTACGACTATGCATGTGCTGCTGATTACCAGCGGTGGGGCTCCAATTTTCAGTGCGTGAGGCCAGGCAGAAGGCAAGCAGCCCCGGCCTGTGACTGCTCAGCCCTCTCATGGTCTTCATATTATCCCTAACCGGCAGTTTTTGATGTGTGCCTGCGCCAGTATTACAGAACTAACAGCAGTCCTCGGTTCAGCCGCTATGCTGTCGCTCCCACCCTGCTCTGCGCGCTGCTAACCGTCAGATATTTCACTCTGAACCGTGCTAGCGTTCCGGAACGTTCTGGTAGACTCGAGGCGTAAAGGTCTCCAGCAGGTGGCAGTAGAGAGATGGTTAGAGATTCAGGCAGGCTACGAAGTTGTGCCGAATTTGCAGAAATGAAATATCACAGATACCTTTCCAACGTGTAGACTAAAGATATCGGGTTTGTTCTCCAAGTTGAGAGGGGCTTTGTTGGGAATGAGATGGGAAGCATGCCCTGGTGTAATTATTAAAATGATGACATCAACAATAACAAAAGCCCCGGCTTGTCATTATAAGCAAGTGACCTTTTTTTGGTGGATTCACAATAGTTATTTTTTTGCATCTGTTTGATGTGTAATTGATTTGCAATTACGCCGAAACATTTTTCAATTGTGTTCCCAGAAGTTAGCAATAAATCGCTGATTTCAATTTCCCTGAATCCCATTTCCAACCCGACTCTACAAGCCTTTTCTGATTTGTTTGGCTTTGATCGTTGCTGCTATGACGCTGTCTTCAGTGAAAACATGGATGTCCTGTGATCACGTGTATAAAGATTTACATTGAAGTCCAGTCACTACTCAGCCACTATCAGGGCTGTTGTTATTAACACACATTCCTTAGAGGTACACGCAGGACAGGTACCTGGGAGTAGCCACTAACTGGCATTCGCAGGTGTGCTGCGCAGATTAAATAGACGCCTACAATAATATTGTGGACGAAATGTCAATCCACCGTCATCAACATTCGGCGGAAGATGCGCCCACATGACGTCAGGGTGAGGGGCGGTCCTCACAGACGTTAGAGGAAGTTGACTTGCTGCTTTGCGGTTGAACACATCACACACTTTCTGGTGACAACACAAAGACCCACGGGAACGCAATTCCTCCTTGGTTGGACGAATGGGGACATGACCGTTGAATTGAAAGACAGGACGAGAGACAGAGGGACCGGGAACGGGGGGAGGGAGATGTTCCACATGGTCAGGTGACTCGTTCTCACGTTATAATCCACTTAGATCCCTTGTCACAACATAAGGAATTCCTGACTTTATCATCAGTCAGCGACGGTGTCATAGCAGAGTGTGTGAGCGGAGTGTGTGAGCGGAGTGTGTGAGCGGAGTGTGCGAGCGGAGTGTGCGAGCGGAGTGTGCGAGCGGAGTGTGCGAGCGGAGTGTGCGAGCGGAGTGTGCGAGCGGAGTGTGCGAGCGGAGTGTGCGAGCGGAGTGTGCGAGCGGAGTGTGCGAGCGGAGTGTGCGAGCGGACTGTGTGAGCGGAGTGTGCGAGCGGAGTGTGCGAGCGGAGTGTGCGAGCGGAGTGTGCGAGCGGAGTGTGCGAGCGGAGTGTGTGAGCGGAGTGTGTGAGCGGAGTTTGTGAGCAGAGTGTGCGAGCGGAGTGTGCGAGGAGTGTGCGAGCGGAGTGAGTGTGCGAGCGGAGTGTGCGAGCGGAGTGTGTGAGCGGAGTGTGTGAGCGGAGTGTGTGAGCGGAGTGTGTGAGCGGAGTGTGTGAGCGGAGTGTGTGAGCGGAGTGTGTGAGCGGAGTGTGTGAGCGGAGTGTGTGAGCGGAGTGAGTGAGCGGAGTGTGTGAGCGGAGTGTGTGAGCGGAGTGTGTGAGCGGAGTGAGCGAGCGGAGTGTGCGAGCGGAGTGTGCGAGCGGAGTGTGCGAGCGGAGTGTGCGAGCGGAGTGTGCGAGCGGAGTGTGCGAGCGGAGTGTGCGAGCGGAGTGTGCGAGCGGAGTGTGTGAGCCGGGTCCCTCTGATTAAGGAGGGTCAATCACGTTTTATAAACACACTCTGATTTGGTCTGCCTTTATACCTCAGGCCTGTCTGTCTGCCTGCCTGCCTGCATGCCTGCCTGCATGCCTGCCTGCCTGCCTGCCTGCCTGCCTGCCTGCCTGCCTGCCTGCATGCCTGCCTGTCTGTCTGTCTGTCTGCCTGTCTGTCCTTCTGCATTGGTATTTCTCACAAGACTCATCTGAAAAAATAACCCCCCTAGACACACACACTCATGTCGCTCCAGTGAGGAGAGAGGAGTTTGTGGAATGTTCTGGCCTGACATGTTGTGAGTCATTAGGCCTGATTGATAAAAGATGAGCGGCCACAGCAGCAGCAGAACCGGCGGATGTGCAGACAGACCCGATCCGTCCCAAATGGTGCCCTGTTCAGCAGGCGCGTCCCGTACGGCTCCAGTGACACAGCAGCGCGGCCTGTAGGAGATAGTGCTCCAGTTGGGACAGTGTCACGCGCAGGCAGACAGAGGATCTGCACCTGGGGTTCTTGGCCTGAAACGCAGTCTGCACATTTATCATTTCTCGGACCCCCACGCATGGGAGGAGAGGTGCAGAGTGGAGAGCAGGCAATAGTAGCTGGGTAACTGCCCCGTTGGTCCGGTTCTACTGGAGCGGTCCACGTGTTGACTCCTCAGGATGGGACACCGGCACCGGCTGCTGAGGCAGTCCTGGAGTCAAGTAGCATTTGGTTTCTTTCAAATATTTTGTGTACCGAGTTAAATAGGGACACGTGTGGGGAGAATATGTGGCGATAAAAATGGTGTTAAAATCGGGTCACGTTTTTAACAGAAAATGATAACCACACATATTTTTTAACAGATATTTGTTAACTAGATTTAAATAGATTTCCACACAGTCCATCCTAGGTTTGGTCAAAACTGCCAACATCTGCAACTCTAAAACCCACAAATTGTCCAGTCTCAGATTTGTCATGTATGTTAATTCTCAGTCTGTCTATCCTTTTCCTTTGTGTTTGTTTGGTGTTAAAGTACAGCTCCACCAGCGGCAGTGAGCACAGACCAGAGATGCTAATGACTCTTCACTTTGAGCCTTTAATGGAGAGATTCAGGGCTGTTTCTTACTCGCTGTCTTTGAGGAAAAAAGCACTCTCTCATCTCATATTGTGAAGCTAATTTATGTATCCCTGTTATAAGTGGAAGTCGTGGCAGGGTCCAGTGAGCCAACCTGCTCAGAAACGTTATTTTCAGCAGTGACGGCCTGACGAGTCGCAGGCTGGCTGGACAACTACTGGCAAAATATCTTTGCCGTGTCTACTTGTTGTCGGTGAACGTTGTGTTTTGTTTAACGTTGCTAAATGGAACTCATGTGTTAAACTCTCGACGTCAACAACAGAACCACACGCAAACTGTATTATAAGGTCCCATTTAACAGTCTGTCAATCAGTAGCTAGCCACAGAGTTTGGCCCTCTACAAGCATGACCGGAATGCGCTAATGTGCGCGGGCATCTGTCAGCGAGTTGTCGTTTCCATAGGCAACTGTTCTAATTACAGTTACCCCTAGCAACAACCTGTAGATGGAGACCCGGGTTCCTTAAAGAGGCAGTCTGACATCAAAGGTGAACCACTAAACCATGGAGAAAACTCACTCAAGTGTCTCTTTTGTTATCTGTCTCTTCTCATCTGTGGCTCTGTTATCCTGGACAGGCAGCCACGTACCTCCCAACACTGTAACAAAAAAGTCTGGAGATTTTCGAGGGGAGATGGTTAAAATAATTAAGTTAGATTATGGATGTGCGCTAACTTGCGATCAGATTCAGTGAAAAAGGCAATTAACAAATTGACCGAAATGTTGTCTAGTTAACATTAATGCAATTTCCTTATGCATAAAAAGTTAGTACAAACCAAGCCACATAAAATTTCGGAAAATTCAATCACGTTCCCCAAAATAGATAATATCACGAGAGAGAGAGAGTTGGAAGAGTTTGTCCTTCCATATATAGGCACTTGTTGTAGTTTGGTCTTGACCATGTGAGTGTGTCGTAATGCATTTGTTGAGATGAAAAGACCAATCCACAGATGAGTCTGGAAGTGGTTACAAAGCCATTTCCAAGCAGTATAAAGTACAACATTCCACTGTAAAAAAAGACATCTACAAATAGAAGAAGATCCAGATCACTGGCAGCCGACTAGGACAGGTGGCCCCAACACATTCAACCCAAAAGATGCTCAAAGAAGTCTCAGATCCCTGGGATAACTTCAAGTGCTTCACTGGCATCTCCTGCTGCAACCAGTATCAATATGTATGAGTCAACTGTCAGATAGACAGTGCACAAACCCAGTCAACATGATCGATTAGGATGGAAGAAGCTCTCATGAAAGAATAAGAAGACACAACTGACGTTTGCCAGATACCACCAGGGGAAAGTCGCAAACTATTGAAACAATGTGCTCGGGACAGATCCCGCTGTTTTGCCATAATGCCAGGTGCCAAGGTCGGAGACAAAAGCAGGGTGAACGGAGGACATTTATTAACAAACATGTCACTACAACATAAGAAATTACACAAAACAACCCGTCAAGACAGAAACAACCAAAACCTAGGTTTACGCATAACAAAGACTGACACGACACACGGGTACGTAATGTAATTATCGTAAAAATAAATCGGGGGAAGCTCTTATTTTGTCATGTGACTGTGTGCTCGTTTGCAGTACACCAATTAAACATTATTATATCCCGACCATTCATTCTCTTAATAACCTGCCGAACGTCATTGTCATTAAAGTTCATAGGAATTGAATGAGAGAAAACGCTCCCTGTGTGTTCACCTACAGAGTTGATCGTCTCATTTACTGTTGTGTCTATTCACTCCGTCGCTACGGTAACCACTACATCAGTGCGATGCAGCTGGAGCCAGTTCTACATGTCAGTGGTTCTGGTTCTGTCTTCCTCCATCTCCTGATGTCCCGTGTTATGTGTCCTGTAGGTTATATGTTCCTCTAACGGGTTGGTAATCTCTCCTGGTCCACCGTAACTCACGTGTGACTCACAGAACCCTGTGGAGAACACGGAGACCCAACTAAGTGTCACGCGTACCCAGGCGTGGACACACACAGACAAACACACACACACACACACACACACACACACACGGCTGGTGCTAATTTGTGAGATTGATAGATGAGGGTCTGTGACAGAAATGCAATGGCAGATATCCACCGTCCAGTCACTCACGGCGTCTGCCTGCGCGTGTGTATTTCACCCGCTCTCTATCTCTTCTCTTCTCTCTACAGCACTGGGACAGATCATGCTTTATGTGGACGGCATGAACGGCCTCATAAGTCACAATGAAACGGTCCAGTGGCTCTACACACTTGTTGGATCCAAGGTACAGTACAGAACCAACTACATGTAGAGGACATGTCACTGTGCTCTGCTTCTGATAATCTCAGACTAAAATATGTAAGCCTGTTGGACTGGGACGGATCATTCCGGCCCTCCAGCTCCCCATCCCCCCCAGACCATCAAGCTCCCCCGGTCCTCCAGCTTCCCCCAGGCCCTCATGCTACCCCCCTGCCTTCTAGCTCCCCCAAACCCCGGCCCTCTAGTGGCCAGCTCTCTCACTCTTCATCTCGGTCCTTCTAGCTCTCATTGGTTATCTTTTTCTCCCTTTTCGTCTGTTCCCCACCCCCTGTGTGTGGGAGTGTGTCTCTCTTTTCCTCTGTTCCCCACCCTGTGTGTGGGAGTGTGTCTCTCTTTTCCTCTGTTCCCCACCCTGTGTGTGGGAGTGTGTCTCTCTTTTCCTCTGTCCCCCACCCTGTGTGTGGGAGTGTGTCTCTCTTTTCCTCTGTTCCCCACCCCCTGTGTGTGGGAGTGTGTCTCTCTTCTCCTCTGTTCCCCACCCCCTGTGTGTGGGAGTGTGTCTCTCTTCTCCTCTGTTCCCCACCCTGTGTGTGGGAGTGTGTCTCTCTTTTCCTCTGTTCCCCACCCTGTGTGTGGGAGTGTGTCTCTCTTTTCCTCTGTTCCCCACCCCCTGTGTGTGGGAGTGTGTCTCTCTTTTCCTCTGTTCCCCACCCTGTGTGTGGGAGTGTGTCTCTCTTTTCCTCTGTGCCCCACCCCCTGTGTGGGGAGTGTGTCTCTCTTTTCCTCTGTGCCCCACCCCCTGTGTGTGGGAGTGTGTCTCTCTTTTCCTCTGTTCCCCACCCTGTGTGTGGGAGTGTGTCTCTCTTTTCCTCTGTTCCCCACCCCTGTGTGTGGGAGTGTGTCTCTCTTTTCCTCTGTGCCCCACCCCTGTGTGGGGAGTGTGTCTCTTTTTCCTCTGTGCCCCACCCCTGTGTGTGGGAGTGTGTCTCTTTTTCCTCTGTTCCCCACCCTGTGTGTGGGAGTGTGTCTCTCTTTTCCTCTGTCCCCCACCCTGTGTGTGGGAGTGTGTCTCTCTTTTCCTCTGTTCCCCACCCCCTGTGTGTGGGAGTGTGTCTCTCTTTTCCTCTGTGCCCCACCCCCTGTGTGGGGAGTGTGTCTCTCTTTTCCTCTGTGCCCCACCCCCTGTGTGTGGGAGTGTGTCTCTCTTTTCCTCTGTTCCCCACCCTGTGTGTGGGGGAGTGTGTCTCTCTTCTCCTCTGTGCCCCACCCCCTGTGTGGGGGAGTGTGTCTCTCTTTTCCTCTGTGCCCCACCCCCTGTGTGTGGGAGTGTGTCTCTCTTTTCCTCTGTTCCCCACCCTGTGTGTGGGAGTGTGTCTCTCTTTTCCTCTGTTCCCCACCCCCTGTGTGTGGGAGTGTGTCTCTCTTTTCCTCTGTTCCCCACCCCCTGTGTGTGGGAGTGTGTCTCTCTTTTCCTCTGTTCCCCACCCCCTGTGTGGGGGAGTGTGTCTCTTTGCATTTCCTGCTATAACCGATTCTTCTTGCCTCTGCTCCCTCTTCCTGGACATGTGCAACACACCGCCTGGTTTTGATCTCCCAGGCTGGCAGGTCCGTTATTGGATGCAGACCTCCTGTCTCTCTCTCTTTCCTCCGTTTCTTTTCTCTGCATATTAATTTTTGGCGTAACATGATCAAATGCTGGTGCATTTTTCACCCCTGCAAATGCATTCACGGTTCCCTTGTTCTCTAAACACAAGCGCGGGCCCTTATCTCAGTTCTCCCAGACAGGAAAAACTATTTGACTGGCACTGTAGGATACACTGTTTAAATGACCCATCAAAACCATATCAGCGACTAACACGCACGCTGTAGAACTTGGTTTGCAGAGGACGGCGTGTTGAAGTGTCTCTCCAGATGTACGACCCACAGGACTGGGACGGAGCTGATGCCGTCGGCTAAACCATGTTCCACGTGTGCGTTGTTTGTGCGTAGTTTCGTCTGGTGGTGAAGACAGCCTTAAAGCTTCTCCTGGTGTTCGTGGAGTACACGGAACCGAACGCCGCCCTGCTGATCCAGGCTGTCAACGCCGTGGACGCCAAGCGAGGTACGAAACACCACACACCACCTCACGTCCAGCGGGTTTTCCCTATATGGGCCGTTGACCCGGATGTTCACACCTGTGGACCGGCTGTGTCGTGTGCTTTGCGGTATAGGCTGCAAGCTGTGGTCCAACACCATGGAGATTCTGGATGAGAAGGACGGCGTGGACACAGAACTGCTAGTGTACGCCATGACCCTGATCAACAAGGTCTGGACCTCTTGCTTCTTTTTTCTGTCGCTTCATCTGACTTTTTGAGTATCTTAATTTCCCTCCGTATTTCACTCACTCGATTCAAATGTTAACGGTGGATTGTGTGTGTGTGCGTGTGCGTGTGTGTGTGTGTGTCAGACTCTAGCGGGCCTGCCAGACCAGGACTCGTTCTACGATGTGGTGGACTGCCTGGAGGAGCAGGGCATGGAGTCCATGTCTAAAAGACACCTCAGCAGGAAAGGTTCTGACCTGGATCTCATGGAGCAGTTCAACGTCTATGAGGCAGGTCCACCACCGGGTCAGGTTTAACCGTGATGGTCCTCACAAAACCGGCTTGTCTTAACGTGTCACGCCCCTGTTGTCCACCCAGGCGGCTCTACGCCATGAGGACGGGGACGACGAGAGCCAGCCACCACCAACGGGTCGGAAAGGCCGCCGTCGTGCCAGTGTGGACTCCACCAACGACAGGCGCGGCCTGGATAGGAGACGCAGCCGGAGACACTCGCTACAGAACGGGAGAGACCACACCTCAGCTCCCAGCAGCCCCAACTCTCAGCGGGGACAGAACAGTTGTTTCCTGCCCTTCGGAGGACAGCACATCGATGACGTCAGCGAGAGGTGAGAACGAGAGGAGGACGGGAACCGCTGAAAGGGGAAATGGAGAACGCGTGGATGGGGAAATGGAGAATTAGAATAGAACAATATAGATGATTCAAATCCACATAGAGTTTTTCATTTCTTTTTGCCAGACCACCAAAGCCGAGCCAGACTAAAATGGAGCAAATGTCTCTGACTGAGTTAGCGACTGACTGACTGACTGACTGTTGTTTAATAGCGTAGTGGCTAGAGACACAGTCCGCCACACAGAAGGTCGCCACACAGAAGGTCGCCACACAGAAGGTCGCCACACAGAAGGTCGCCACACAGAAGTTCGGCTATTGAACCTGCCAGTGACAAACAAATGACGAATAGTTCAGACAAATGTAACACAGTTCGCGGTCAGGTTGCCGATGGACTAACTGCAGCCGCCCGTCTGAAGTCATAAATCGCTCGATTGTTTGACTGTTTATAAACGCTGCTCTTTCACTCAGGAAACATATTGCTCTCTTCGAGTGCGCTTGATAAAACTTTGTGAAGAAAAATATTAACTACACGAAAAACTAACACAAAACATTAACATGTAAGTGTAAAATGTACATTCTTGATATGCAAATGGGAGGTTTCCTAGGTCTAGCAAGGCGTTAAAGGACGAAGTGCATTCTAGCTCCAACAGGGATGTGCTTCTCTAGCGTTTTTCTCCACAGTTTTCCCGCTCATCTCGAGAGCGCCGTAGACGTCTCCGCCCTGTACAGCTCTGATCACCATCAAGGTTCCACTTCCACCGTTTGTTGTCTGCAACCACCAGACGCACTAAACCAAGCCAGAACAAACCTAGCTTGCAAATTCGATTACATGGAGATTTTGTTTCAAACGACATACATAACAAAACTTAAAACAGTGGTGTTCACGTTTTGTGACGTCCCACTCATTTTGGCGAGGAATCGATTTAAGGTTCATTCTTTCTCGACTCAAGTCACGAGGACAACCAAAATCAGGTCTAACGGCTGTCCTGAGGTATCTAGACATATCGAGACGTAGGAACCTTAAATACAGTGGCCGATTGATCCGTTTATAAAAGGCTTAAATATGTTATGTCCCCTCCTTTGTGCACAAGAATCCCTTCTACTGGCGGCCTCCGTTGAACTGGGCTTAGTGCCTAGTGTGTCTTTAACGTTTCAGAAATGGGTTGGACTTTTAGCGGTGTATCAGCGCACAGTCTCGGTCGGATGTGTGCGTCTTTCAACCAGAGACGCTCTGTAAGTATTTAATTATATAGTAATAAGAGAGAGAGAGAGCCTTTCAGAGCGACATTTTTACTGGGATCTGGGCAGAGCTGCTGAAGGAAATGAATGGCTTCTGTAAACACAGATATTAGTTATTATTAGTTATTACCCTGTATCCTATCTAATGCTCTGTGTTTGGTCACCACAGAGGGTAGAGTATTTTGGAGGCGTCCGTCACAAATCCTGATTCCTTAGCGGAGCGCCTACAGGACTAAGCATGTTCATTGTTGCTAACAACCGTTAGGAATTCCCAATCGGCTCAAACTTAAAGGTGTGATCAGATTTCTCTAGCAGTTTGCCACCATCCCATAATGCACAGTACAATATTTAAAAGGGTCTTCACATCACGAATGATCATATGTGAATGTTTTGCCCTGCGTTTGATGACGGCGCCGACTAGCTAAAGTCCTAAATTGATACTAAATAAGATCATAAGAAATGTGTCTTCTATTTCTGCAAATCACAACTGGCATATAAATCCTTTCCGCCTGCCACAAAGCGTACAATTCCATTGACGATGACGAGCCTTTTTAACCGGAATATCTGTTAACATTTTTTGCTAGTGCTTTGTTGTGCAGGTACTTCAATTGAACCCAGAGGGTTATGTGATCCCGCCCAGTCTTCCACACACATGAAGTTCAGACCGCCTTTGAAGTGTCCCTCATATGGTTAATGAAACCCAGGCAGGACATGCCAGATGATTCTTGATGGCCCTAGAAGCACTTGTCTATGGTTATCATGTCAGACAGTTACAACACCGCCAATGAGATCACACAATCACAGCTAAGTAACTCAGTATTGACCAATGAGGTTATAGCAGGGCTGCTCAACCTCTGGTCTTGGGACCCGCGCTGGTCCCAAATATTTTGTCTGGTCTCCTAGACGCTTAGCTACTGATCGATTCAATCTTATCCCGACTTTGAGTACTGTGTGTGTAGTGTCTCAGAGCATACTAGCCAAAGTCATGATACACATTGAGCTTGTCTTTCCTCTGTCTGTTTTCTAAACGTATGCTATTCTTCTGCATGTCCTATCTAACAAGTCTTTGTGTCGGTTTTTTACTGGGCAGTTTTCTATTGTCTTTTTACATGTTGTCTGTTGCTATGTCTTGTCTTTTCCCTATTTCTTCTATTTCAATCATTCCTTCCCTTCATTGTCCTTCGACCCCTGATTTAAAGAGAGGAGGAGGAGGAGGAAGAGGAAGATGACGAGGAAGATGATGAGAGTCATGATATGACAGAGGCCCCTAGACAGGCCTGGCACAGGTATTTTAGTAAAACCCTTGTCCTCATCCATCCTTCCCTGACCTCATAGCTCCGTGTCAGTGTCATGAAAATGATAAATTAATATATACAGTGGATATAAATCTATATATGTACATTTCAGTTTGTTTTTCAATTGCATTGTTCACGTTTTGGGTTACATTAAAGGTAGAACAAGTTCTGACGTGATTTATTCATGTCTTAAGTTTTTCACATAAAAAACCTGCCATTTTAGACTTTTGTAGAGTTATATCCACTGTATATATATAAAGATATTGCGGATTCATACAATGGTTTAAAAAAAACACTTGATCATTTCTAAAATAGTGTAACGTATGGCACAACTGACTAAACGTGACGTATTGCCCCTAAATATACCTCCTCCCATGTGCCCCTCCCTCTGCTCCTCCAGCGCGGTCTGTTTGCCTTTTCACTGTATGTTCAGCCTCCTCCCTGATGCCTCAGAGCCAGAGAGTATAACCAGGGTCGCCCCTGTGTTCAACCCCCCTAGAAACACTGGCCCCAGCGGCGTGCGTCACAGTGGGGTGTCTGATTCTCAGTCGCTAGCCCTGACCCGGAGGAGGCGGCCAGGCCCGGCCCACCCTCTGGACAGACCCCCTGGTTCCTCCTCCTTCTCCCCGTACTTTCCCTCGAGTGTTCATCGGCGGGCCCAGCCTCCACGTGTCCGGCCCCCCTGACGCGGACCTGAACCCGGTGTCTGTGCTGAGACCAGGGTGGGTGTTGAGAGGGGCGTGGCCGAAGCCAAGCGCTGTAGGTAGAAGCGCGGCATGAGTTCCACGGTTCTGTCTCAGCTCACATCTCTATTCGCCGCGAGGGACTGAGTACCTACTCAACATTCACACACATGCTTGTTTCTGTTTGTCCATGTCTGGTCGGTTTGCTTCCTCGCTGTTTACGTGGCCGAGAAGCTGTGGCGCTGTGCTGATATAATGCTAACGTCCACCACGTCAGGTAGACTCTCTGTCACTGCGTCGGGCTGTACTTCCTGTGCTGACATAATGCTAACGTCCACCACGTCAGGCAGACTCTGTCATTGCGTCGGGCTGTACTTCCTGTGCTGACATAATGCTAACGTCCACCACGTCAGGTAGACTCTCTGTCACTGCGCCGGGCTGTACTTCCTGTGCTGACATAATGCTAACGTCCACCACGTCAGGTAGACTCTCTGTCATTGCGTCGGGCTGTACTTCCTGTGCTGACATAATGCTAACGTCCACCACTCTCTGTCATTGGTAGACTTCCTGTGCTGACATCAACTGCTGTCACTGCGTCGGGCTGTACTTCCTGTGCTGACATAATGCTAACGTCCACCACGTCAGGTAGACTCTCTGTCATTGCGTCGGGCTGTACTTCCTGTGCTGACATAATGCTAACGTCCACCACGTCAGGTAGACTCTCTGTCATTGCGTCGGGCTGTGCTTCCTGTGCGTGCACATAATGTAGCTTTAAAACGGGAGTCTTTAGGACGCCGCTACATTTTCCCATCCAGTGGGTTTTATGTTGCTTCCTCATCCATTCTGGAGAACAGAACCCACCAAATATAAAGGTGTGAGCTTCAACAATATCATTTTCTTAACTGAGTCCGCTGGCAGGACAGCCATCCTGTTTCAGATGAGAGAACTCTGTTTTTTCGGACACTTACAGCTCACCTGCCTTTCATTGTGGAATTGTAGCACAGTCCTATCCAGGGAAAGGGCAACATAACTCACATTGGACTGTCTCTCAGTGGGAAGCTGTTATACCGCAATATAACTAGAACCGATAGCAGTGTTCGACTATTTTGAACAGGCCAAGATTCACCGCAACCCAGGTTCTATGACTTATGGTACTTAGGGTATTGATGCCTAGATCACCTATCATTCAAAGTTTTTTAATAGGAGTCGGAGAATTGGTGTGTAAAGTTTTTGTCATCTATTAAATTTAGACCAATCGTTTGGCTTTATGCCAATTAACAACAACACAAAAAATTTATTTTACTGTTTTCAACATGACACTCGTTATGAGTTGGGATGTGGCGTAGCGGTTAACGCAAACCGGACCAGTATCTGAATGACTGTTACGTCAAATCCCCAAATTGACAAAGGGACAAAAATCGGCTGTCCGTAGACAAAGCAGTTAACCCATATTTCTCCGCAAGTTATTCCAGCTAATGAGGATGTGTTCTCATTTAACATGCCTGGTAAAATATGGGAAAACTCCCAACAACTGGGGTCCAGAAAATGATCTTATTTCCTCGACACGTGTATCTAGTTATAATGCTTTGCTCAAACGTTCTACGCTCTTCCATTGTCTTTGTGTGTTAAACTCTTCAATGCATTCTTCCATCATTGTTCTTGTTCTTCACACTCGATCTCCTTACTGTCACTCCCTTCTGCAGCCCAACAGATGTACTATATACGTCTGGACCTTCTATTGGTGCTGGAAGGTAAGAATGAGTTACCGTGATAAGTCACCACGATTATCCTTACAGGTACACTACATCTGAAGTAAGGACCTCCATTCCTTTAGCCGTGTATTCAAAAGGAAACCCTAATCTTTTAGCAGAGACATTCTCTGACAATGTTCTGTGTTTCTAGCTGAATTTCTCCTCGCTGGCAGAACTCTAGGTGCAGTGTCGGTTTTAACTGCGATTCAACCGCATCCTAGAAACTTTGACACGGCAGTGAACTTCTCCACATCGCAGTATGACGAGTAGCTCCAGAAATCTGTTTCCTTTGCCGTGTCATTCAGCAGTACCATTAGGGAGCACCTAAGAAAGCAGCGTGGCTGTTGAGAGGGTCGCTCAGATTTTGGAACAGGCTCCTCCTCGCGTCAGTTGAGAATCCCCCTTCAGCTCGGGTCTCTGCAGACTGCATCTCATGCACATCGTTAGCATCACAGGCAGATGGAATGTCCCATATGAATTATACTCAACTTTAACTTATAGTGCACTGTTTTTAACCCTGGGCATTTTCACTGATTGGGAATTGTGTGACGTTTGAGACATGTGGTGGAATAAAACTGGCGAATCATCATGCTAAAGCCACCTGGTGCCACCTGACTTCATGCTAAAGCCACCTGGTGCCACCTGACTTCATGCTAAAGCCACCTGGTGCCACCTGACTTCATGCTAAAGCCACCTGGTGCCACCTGACTTCATGCTAAAGCCACCTGGTGCCACCTGACTTCATGCTAAAGCCACCTGGTGCCACCTGACTTCATGCTAAAGCCACCTGGTGCCACCGGACTTCATGCTAAAGCCACCTGGTGCCACCTGACTTCATGCTAAAGCCACCTGGTGCCACCTGACTTCAAGCTAAAGCCACCTGGTGCCACCTGCCATCATGCTAAAGCCACCTGGTGCCACCTGACTTCATGCTAAAGCCACCTGGTGCCACCTGACTTCAAGCTAAAGCCACCTGGTGCCACCTGACTTCATGCTAAAGCCACCTGGTGCCACCTGACTTCATGCTAAAGCCACCTGGTGCCACCTGACTTCAAGCTAAAGCCACCTGGTGCCACCTGACTTCATGCTAAAGCCACCTGGTGCCACTTGACTTCAAGCTACAGCCACCTGTGCCACCTGACTTCATGATAAAGCCACCTGGTGCCACCTGACTTCATGCTAAAGCCACCTGGTGCCACCTGACTTCAAGCTAAAGCCACCTGGTGCCACCTGACTTCATGCTAAAGCCACCTGGTGCCACCTGCCATCATGCTAAAGCCACCTGGTGCCACCTGACTTCAAGCTAAAGCCACCTGGTGCCACCTGACTTCATGCTAAAGCCACCTGGTGCCACTTGACTTCAAGCTACAGCCACCTGTGCCACCTGACTTCATGATAAAGCCACCTGGTGCCACCTGACTTCATGCTAAAGCCACCTGGTGCCACCTGACTTCAAGCTAAAGCCACCTGTGCCACCTGACTTCAAGCTAAAGCCACCTGGTGCCACCTGACTTCATGCTAAAGCCACCTGGTGCCACCTGACTTCAAGCTAAAGCCACCTGGTGCCACCTGACTTCAAGCTAAAGCCACCTGGTGCCACCTGCCATCATGCTAAAGCCACCTGGTGCCATCTGACTTCATGCTAAAGCCACCTGGTGCCACCTGACTTCAAGCTAAAGCCACCTGGTGCCACCTGACTTCATGCTAAAGCCACCTGGTGCCACCTGACTTCAAGCTAAAGCCACCTGTGCCACCTGACTTCAAGCTAAAGCCACCTGTGCCACCTGAATTCACATTGAGGTCAAAGCTACGGTGTGTGAAGCTGTACTACCAGCGTGGCACATGGAGGTCATGTGTATACTATACCACAAAATAAATAAAATAAATATCCAGGTGTTTACTTGAAAACATCCAGTCTGGCACCCTATTCCCTATATAGAGCATTACCTATACAGATAGACCGTATTGGCCTTAGATGAACACATTAGAATGTATAGGGAATAGGGTGCCGTTTGGGACTTGACTTGGTCCTGGTAACAGACAGTGGCTGATAATGTCTCCTCCTGATCTTGTCTCCAGTCGTCCTGTAGGGTAACAGACAGTGGCTGATAATGTCTCCTCCTGGTCTTGTCTCCAGTCGACGTGTAGGTCCGGTTATGACTTTCCCCGGCAGGTCCCAGGGTGTAACCAGCGTCAGCGCCCCCACCACACCTGTACACCGATTGGTCACCACGCTAGGAGCCCCACAGCCGGAATCCAAACCTGACAGGTCATTGCTAAGTCAATCAAATACATGTATTCGAGCTGATTTGTGGGCTGGTTTTCTTTCAAATGCTTAAGGTGTCTTTTTTTGCACTCATGACGTAGAAGTACCAGGAGAATAGTACACTGCATGACGTTGAGGTGCCAGGAGAATAGTACACTGTTTTAGTAATGCTGGTTCCCTCCTCTGTTGGGTTCTCCAGGACTCCTCAGAGCTGCTTGCTGTCCTCCTCATACAGGCAACACCAGGAGTCGCTGACTGCGGAGAGAGAGAGGAGGCGTCTGGAGAGGGAGGAACGCCTGCAGAAGATTGAGAGGGAGGAAAGAACCCGCTTTAGGTGAGTCCCAGCATGCATCACTCTCATACTGAAATAGAACCGTATTACAGAAACATTCCCGTCATGTTGTCTCGTTGAATGTTCTAGGCATATCCAGAAACTTCGAATTTAACTTCTACTGAGCTGATAGTTAAACATATGTTGAAACCTCGTCTTTGAAATTATTTTGGCATTATAAGGTTCACTGTGAGGTTATAATCTGTGGCAATGTAGTTTTGTCCGAGATGACGAAGATGTCTGTCTGTTCCTCTGTCTGTTCCTCTGTCGGTTCCTCTGTCGGTTCCTCTGTCGGTTCCTCTGTCGGTTCCTCTGTCGGTTCCTCTGTCAGTTCCTCTGTCTCTCCTCTGTTCCTCTTTCTGTTTTTTCTGTTCCTCTCTGTTTCTCTGTTTATTTCTCCTCTTCTCTTTTCCTTTATCTGTTCCTCTCTGTTTCTCTGTATGTTTCTCTGTTTATTTCTTCTCTTTTCCTTTATCTCTTCCTCTCTCTGTTTCTTTTTATGTTTCTCTTTTTATTTCTCCTCTTTTCCTTTATCTCTTCCTCTCTCTGTTTCTTTATATGTTTCTCTTTTTATTTCTCCTCTTTTCCTTTATCTGTTTCTCTCTCTGTTTCTTTATATGTTTCTCTGTTTATTTCTCCTCTTCTATTTTTCTTTGTCTGTAACATGAATGGAAAGACTCATGAATTGGAATGTTCATTTTTTCTTTAAAGTTGTCTTGTTTTTTTACTTTGTTTTAATCTCTGCCGTTTGCTTGGAACAAAACCAGTCGGGATAATCTGGAGAAGAGGGAAGAGGCCCGGCAGGCCAGGCAGGAAAGGTGTGTTATCTTTGTTTAATATGCAGATGAACGTGATGTACCAAAAAGGCATATGAATCCGAGATCCTACAGAAGTCCAGATGCAATATGCACTATTTATATATATATATCAGCCAGAGCCTCTGACACGAGGTAGTAATATGCCTCGAAACCGTGTATAGGGGAATTGGTTGCAGATGTCGAGTAAGTCAGCCTCATCCTCCGGGCTGAAATATAGGTGTCAGGCCCTCTCTAGGCCTGTTGTTCATTAATACACACAACTCAGGGTGTATGATTGGCTTTCCGTCATGTGTCTGGTGCAGATGTAGAAGACTGTGTCTAATGTACCAGCTTCTTACGCATATTTATGTTACCTATTATTCCGAGCACTTATCCTAAACCGGTTGTGCTGGCGTGTTTTAAATGGATGTTCAGTCACAAGTACCCGATTGAATCGAGTGCAGCGTCTAAATCAACACGGGTGAAACACTTGCATGAGACACGTGGGTGGGGAAGTTGTTGTGAAGTATTATCTTGTAAGATTTATTTGTCAACTGGGCACCTGGTGAAGTCTGAGACGCTTCCTGAGTTTATTTTGCCACGTGTTAAAATATGGAACGGTGAAGGAAATAAATAAATAAATTGGGAGGGCAACGGTTGACTCTGAAAGTTTGAGTCCAGTGGCATTTTTATTTCCAGAACCTCCACATTTTTATGAGGGTTTTAACCCTTTAGGTGCATTTGCTGTGACTGTTACAGGTATAAGTGTGTTGAGCGGCTGGCGTCGGCGGAGTTTGAGCGAGAGAGAGAACGCACGCGGGTACCGCTCAAGGGTCGCACAGAGATCACCCTGAGTCTAAGCCCCACCCCCTCAGGACGCTTGGCCACGCCCTCCACCATTGCCTCTTTGGGAGACAGTGTTGTCAGCCCATCTCAGAAACAAGGTAACGTAATGTTTCCGAAAACCGGTGAAATGTCAGAAACAGGGCAACAATGTTTGGCGAACCGCTCACATACAAGACGCAAGTTTAAATGTCTCACAACGTTTTCAAAAACGGTTCCGTTCCTGAGAAAATGTGTGTGTTCTGTGCCTTAACATGGATAAGAAGGTGTAACGACCACAATCGCATAAACCTCAAAGCAAAGCACAGTAAAAATCTCGATAAAACAGAACAAAAGAAACCTCTAAATTGGAAATAGTAGATGTTAGAGATGATAAATCATGTGGTTGGCATTACGCAGCCAACTGGCAGGGACCTGCTGTCGGGCCCTAATGCTTCTCAGGGTTTGAACGGGATCGTGGCCCCAGATTTCCTCACACTTGAAAGCCAGAATCAAACCAGTGCTGGTAAACATTTTCACCCTGTGAGGCGTTCGTTATTATTTTATTTTATTATTTTATGATCCCACCTAAAAGTTCTGCACACACTGTGTGTGTGTGTGTGTGTGTGTGTGTGTGTGTGTGTGTGTGTGTGTGTGTGTGTGTGTGTGTGTGTGTGTGCGTGCGGGCGGGTTACAGTTAGGATACAGCTGAAGATACATTTCTGAAAAATGTGCAGGACAACATACAGTCACAAAATGAATACACAAAAGTGCAAATAGATATTATAAAAATCCATTTAGGGGAGTTGTCGACCCAGGGGACGACCATAAATTAGCCTTTTAAAGTACTCACACACTTATGTTTATTCATGAAAATAAAGTATTTGATGTAGCGTCTTAAAGTGTTTATTCTTCTTCCCTACCAAAATGGGACAACAGGATCAGAATAAATGGTAAATGATAGGATAAAATAGCTGTGTAAATAGCTAACATTATAGCTGTGTAAATAGCTAACAGTATAGCCGTGTAAATAGCTAACAGTATGGCTGTTTAAATAGCTAACATTATAGCTGTGTAAATAGCTAACTTTATAGCTGTGTAAATAGCTAACATTATAGCTGTGTAAATAGCTAACAGTATAGCCGTGTAAATAGCTAACAGTATGGCTGTTTAAATAGCTAACATTATAGCTGTGTAAATAGCTAACTTTATAGCTGTGTAAATAGCTAACTTTATAGCTGTGTAAATAGCTAACATTATAGCTGTGTAAATAGCTAACATTATAGCTGTGTAAATAGCTAACAGTATAGCTCTGTAAATAGCTAACAGTATGGCTGTTTAAATAGCTAATAGTATAGCCGTGTAAATAGCCAACAGTATAGCCATTTAAATAGCTAACAGTGTAGCTGTGTAAATAGCTAACAGGATAGCTGTGTGTAACCCTTGGTCACTCTGTCCGAACAGGTCCTGGGCCCATAACAGGCAAGCAGTCACTACGGCAACCAGAGGTTTTAGCAAACAGCTATTTATTATATAAATCAATAAACCGTATAGGGACAGGTTGGCTGGCAGTGCCTTAAATAAAATAAATAATAATACACACAGATAACCAAAGCAATAAATCCCTCACCAAAAATACATAACCACCTTTCTCACTCAAAACAAACAACATGAATGGTACAAAAACAGTGACAAACGTCTAGCCGATTATCTATAACAGAAACAGACAGTGAATACATTGCAGCCTTATTATAAGGTATTACAATATACACGGAGTCAAAACAATACAAACTCACCCCTCCCAGTGTGCAACATCGCCACAGCATAAATAACACCTCCATATACACTCTCGCTACAGCCAGAAACACAAACTACAACACAACACTTGTCAGACACAACTTCACAATATACGACATAAATGACACTGACACATTTATAGGGATTTACAGCACAACGTACCAGTTATTGCGTGTAACATGCCACCTCTCCGTAGCGTAGTCAGGGCAAGCGACCACTAAGACCACGGCTAAATAGTGACAAGGTGCCACTTATTACCTGTTCCCCTCCGGTACCAAAACCCCCACATAGGTTCCGCCCACTTTGCCACATGTGTAAATAGCTAACAGTATAGCGGTTTAAATAGCTAACAGTGTAGCCGTGTAAATAGCTAACAGTATAGCCGTGTAAATAGCTAACAGTATAGCCGTTTAAATAGCTAACAGTGTAGCCGTGTAAATAGCTAACAGTATAGCCATGTAAATAGCTAACAGGATAGCCGTTTAAATAGCTAACAGTATAGCTGTGTAAATAGCTAACAGTATAGCCGTTTAAATAGCTAACAGTATAGCCGTTTAAATAGCTAACAGGATAGCCGTGTAAATAGCTAACAGTATAGCTGTGTAAATAGCTAACAGTATCAACATATATATTGGAATGAGAAGAAAGATTAAAATAAATGTGACATCGGATATATGTGTTAAATGTAATGTCAAAGAACACTGACATCATTCAGTTATTAAAATGCCACAGGGATAATAAAAACAGATGATCAGACAATATTAAAAAGCACTCAGTCAACATCCTTAAAGTTGCATTGTGTTTGCTTTGGTATCGTTTTCTTTTCAAGGAAGTAAAGTAGACAAAGATTCAAGACGTGACCTTCAGACCAGAACTACAAGTCAAGTGTCACAGTTCACATCATCAGGACCTTTTCCAGAACCTGTAAAGCTCTCTTCCCAGCCCTTCTCAGTGCCAAATAAGGTGAAAAAAGACACAGAGGAGAAGGTAGCTGAAGTTGAGCCAAAGCGGGAAGAAATAAAGCAAGAGGAGGCGACTGTAGATGAACAGAGACAGGATGAAGAACAGGAGAGACCCTCTGGGAATGAGGTGATAGAAGAGGTAGAGGAGAAGGTAGAGGAAGTAAAAGTGGAGGAGGTGGGGGTAGGGGAGGTAGGGGAGGTGGAAGGTATAGTGGTGGAGGAGGATCGAGATAGGCAGCAAACTGAGTCAGAGGAGAGGGATGTAGAGGAGAGCTTGCTCCTCCTTAGTGAGAAGGAGAGGCAAAATGAGGAGGTGAACGAGAAGGACAACTGCTCCGCCTCCAGTATCTCCTCGGCCAGTAGCACGCTGGAGCGTGAGGAGAGGGAGGAGAAACTCACCAACGGTCATAAAACAGGTATGTCCCTAAACTATATGTTTTCAGAATCCGAAATCAGAAAAGTGTTTATTCACCATTGAATGTGTGAACAGACAAGGAATTTACTGTGGCAGGAAGGTGCTTACATGCAACTGGTATTGTAATTGGATTTTCCATATTGAGTTGATTGGTAGACAAATTAGTTTCCACTTATCAGGAAGAAGATTTTTGCTACTGTGGTCCACATGTGATATGACCTCTAACCTCCCTGGTTGTCCACATGTGATACGACCTCTAACCTCCCTGGTTGTCTATATGTGATACAACCTCTAACCTTCCTGGTTGTCCACATGGTGTACGACCTCTAACCTCCCTGGTTGTCCACATGTGATATGACCTCTAACCTCCCTGGTTGTCCACATGTGATACGACCTCTAACCTCCCTGGTTGTCTATATGTGATACGACCTCTAACCTCCCTGGTTGTCAACATGTTGTACGACCTCTAACCTCCCTGGTTGTCTATATGTGATACGACCTCTAACTTTCCTGGTTGTTCATATATGGTACGACCTCTAACCTCCCTGGTTCTCTATATGTGATACGACCTCTAACCTCCCTGGTTGTCTATATGTGATACAACCTCTAACCTCCCTGGTTGTTCACATGTTGTACGACCTCTAACCTCCCTGGTTGTTCATATGTGGTACGGCCTCTAACCTCCCTGGTTGTTCATATGTGGTATGACCTCTAACCTCCCTGGTTGTCTATATGTGATACGACCTCTAACCTCCCTGGTTGTTCATATGTGGTACGACTTCTAACCTCCCTGGTTGTCCACATGTGGTACAACCTCTAACCTACCTGGTTGTCCACATGTGGTTCGACCTCTAACCTCACTGTTGTCCATATGTGGTACGACCTCTAACCTCACTGTGTTGTCCACCTTTAGGCCAATGGCAAGACAGCATTAAAGAGGCAGATGTCAACGAGCAGTGCAGCAACATCCCCAACAGCAAACGCTTCATGTTGGACATGCTCTATTCCCAAAACAAGACCAGCGAGGAGGAAGAGGAGAAAGCAGAGGGTGGGGAACTGACAGAGAAATGCAAAGACGGACAGGAGACAACAGCTACGCCGGAGGAGGCTCAGGACGGGTCGCTGGTGGCCAGTTTGGCCAGCCGCATCTCTATACTAGAAGCTAGTCGGCAGGCCTGCGAGGAGAATGTCCGGAAAGTGGAGGTGCAGCATCTGGACAACCAGGGGTCGGTTAGGGCCGTGGCGGGGAGGTTCGGAGACCTGGTCAAAGGCCTGGCCGGGCTTCATGAGACTGAGCCAATCGGGAAGCAACAGCAAGGACAGCTTCAGCTGGACAAAGACAAAGCTCCTCCAGCTCCCGCGCCTTTACCTTCTAAGAAAGAGTCCGACTACATCTGGGACCAGCTGATGGCTTCTCCCAGGGAGCTGCGCATTAAGGAGATGGACTTCACTGACCTGGCCGAGGAGGATGACCTAGATATCCTGGATGTGGACAGTGTGATGATGGGCTCCAGTGACCTGATGGTCCCTCCTCCACCTCCCCCTTGTCTCTCTGCCGTGCCACCTCCCCCTCCCCTGGGCCTGTTCGCCCCCCCCCTGCCCCCTCCTGTACCTGGCATGATGGGGAAGATGCCCCCGGCACCACCCTTTCTGCCCCCTGGACACGCCCAGGCCTACCCGGGGTCACCCCAGCTGAGTCGAGGAATCGGGGAACCCCCCCTGTTCCAGAAGAAGAAGAAGACGATCCGCCTGTTCTGGAACGAGGTGAGGCCTATGGATGGCCAGTACAAAAACCACAAGCGCTGTAAAGAGTCTCTGTGGTCCAAACTGGACCCAGTCAAGGTTGACACGTCTAAACTGGAACACCTGTTTGAAACCAAGTCCAAGGAGCTTCCTGTTACCAAGGTAACTTGGTTTCACATTTTCATTCTGTGTAGGTAAAAGCGTGGTGTTTTAATGTCTACAGGTAATAGGCTGGTGTTTATTTGTAGATATTAGGGTGGAGTTTATTTATGTCTATTGGTAATAGGGTGGTGTTTATTTGTAGATATTAGGGTGGAGTTTATTTATGTCTATTGGTAATAGGGTGGTGTTTATTTGTAGATATTAGGGTGGAGTTTATTTATGTCTATAGGTAATAGGCTGGTGTTTATTTGTAGATATTAGGGTGGAGTTTATTCATGTCTATAGATAATAGGGTGGAGTTTATTCCTGTCTACAGGTAATAGGGTGGTGTTAATTTGTAGTTATTAGGGTGGAGTTTATTCATGTCTATAGATAATAGGCTGGTATTTATTTATAGATATTAGGGTGGAGTGTATTCATGTCTATAGGTAATAGGTTGGTGTTTATTTATAGATATTAGGGTGGAGTTTATTCATGTCTATAGGTAATAGGTTGGTGTTTATTTGTAGATATTAGGGTGTAGTTTATTCATGTGTATAGGTAATATGGTGGTGTTTATTTGTAGATATTAGGGTGGAGTTTATTCATATCTATAGGTAATAGGGTGGTTTTTATTTGTAGATATTAGGGTGTAGTTTATTTATGTCTATAGGTAATAGGGTGGTGTTTATTTGTAGATATTAGGGTGGAGTTTATTTATTTCTATAGGTAATAGGGTGGTGTTTATTTGTAGATATTAGGGTGGAGTTTATTTATGTCTATAGGTAATAGGGTGGTGTTTATTTGTAGATATTAGGGTGGAGTTTATTTATGTCTATAGGTAATAGGGTGGTGTTTATTTGTAGATATTAGGGTGGAGTTTATTTATGTCTATAGGTAATAGGGTGGTGTTTATTTGTAGATATTAGGGTGGAGTTTATTTATGTCTATTGGTAATAGGGTGGTGTTTATTTTAGTAGTGTTGGCTGTTGCACTGACTGCTTACCTGTCTGTCTGCCTACTTGCTTGCCAGTATCGTCTCCCACATCAGTCGTTAAAACTACGTCGTGCAGGATATCAACCAGACTGTCTAAATATAGGTCACACTTGTAGTAGACAGGAAGTGGATGGCGTTTGATTAACTCTGTAGTATGTTCAAAACCCCAATTATTTACTGTCCACTTTCTATTCATTTTACCTCAATAATCAGAAAACAGCAGTGGATGGAAAAAGACAGGAGATCATCGTCCTGGACTCCAAAAGGAGCAATGCCATTAACATTGGCCTGACAGTCCTCCCTCCACCACGCACCATAAAGACAGCCATACTGAACTTTGACGAGTATGCTCTGAACAAGGAGGGCATCGAGGTGAGCTGTTTACCGACCATCCTATAGTCCGGTTGTTAAGGATGTGTATTACTAGCAGAGTAGTCGTCATCATTTGCCCCGTGACTATGCATCTGCCTTGTCTTGGCAAGCTAGCATCAATGAGTTTTCATGTTTGTGAGGATGTACTTTTGTTAGACATTTTAGTTTTTTTGCCACGGCCGAACAGACAATAGGGCTATTTCGCTCAGCAGCGCTAAGTACGCGCTAAAAGTGAACTACCATACTTGTCAATAAATAAAAATAGTAATTATTAATAGTAATTATTACTTATATACTTAATAATCTTCAACCGCTTACCCGGGGTCGGGTCGCGGGGGTAGCAGTTCTAGCAGGGGACCCCAAACTTCCCTTTCCCGGGCAACATTAGCCAGCTCTGACTGGGGAATCCCGAGGCGTTCCCAGGCCAGTGTGGAGATATAATCTCTCCACCTAGTCCTGGGTCTTCCCCGAGGTCTCCTCCCAGCTGGACGTGCCTGGAACACCTCTCTAGGGAGGCGCCCAGGTGGCATTCGTACAAGATGCCCGAACCACCTCAACTGGCTCCTTTCTATGCAAAGGAGCAGCGGCTCTACTCCGAGTTCCTCTCGGATGACTGAGCTTCTCACCCTATCCCTAAGGGAGAGGCCAGCCACCTTGCTGAGAAAACCCATTTCGGCCGCTTGTACCCGCGATCTCGTTCTTTCGGTCATGACCCAGCTTTCATGACCATAGGTGAGGGTAGGAACAAAGATTGACCGGTAGATCGAGAGCTTTGCCTTTCGGCTCAGCTCTCTTTTCGTCACAACGGTGCGGTGAAGCGAATGCAACACCGCCCCCGCTGCTCCGATCCTCCGACCAATCTCCCGCTCCATTGTTCCCTCACTCGCGAACAAGACCCCAAGGTACTTGAACTCCTTCACTTGGAGTAGGACTCATTCCCTACCCGGAGTAGGCACTCCACCGGTTTCCTGCTGAGAGTCATGGCCTCAGATTTAGAGGTGCTAACCCTCATCCCAGCCGCTTCACACTCGGCTGCGAACCGATCCAGTGAGTGCTGAAGGTCACCGACCGATGAGGCCATCAGGACCACATCATCCGCAAAAAGCAGTGATGTGACCATCAGCCCACCGAACGGGAACCCCTCCCCCCATGACTACGCCTTGATATCCTGTCCATGAATATTACAAACAGGATTGGTGACAAAGCGCAGCCCTGGCGGAGGCCAACCCCCACCTGGAACGAATCCGACTTACTGCCGAGGACACGGACACAGCTCATGCTTTGAGCGTACAGAGATTGGATGGCCCTGAGAAGAGACCCCCACCCCATACTCCCGCAGCACCTCCCACAAAGATCCCGGGGTACCCGGTCATACGCCTTCTCCAGATCCACAAAACACATGTAGACTGGATGGGCATACTCCCAGGCCCCCTCCAGGATCCTTGCGAGAGTAAAGAGCTGGTCCGTGGTTCCCCGGCCAGGACGAAAACCGCATTGTTCCTCTTCAATCTGAGGTTCGACTATTGGCCGAACCCTCCTTTCCAGCACTTTGGAGTACACTTTACCAGAGAGGCTGAGGAGTGTGATACCTCTGTAATTGGCACACACTCTCTGGTCCCCCTTTTTAAAGAGGGGAACCACCACCCCGGTCTGCCACTCCTCTGGCACTGTCCCAGACTTCCATGCAATGTTGAAGAGGCGTGTCAACCAAGACAGCCCTTCCCCACCCAAAGCTTTTAGCATTTCTGGACGAATCTCATCAGTCCCTGGGGCTTTGCCACTGTGGAGTTGTTTGACTACCTCAGCGACTTCCCCCAGGGAAACTGACGATGACCCTCCATCAGCCTCCAGCTCTGCCTCTGTACTAGAGGGCGTGTAGGTCGGATTCAGGAGCTCCTCAAAATGCTCTTTCCAGCGCCCGATCACATCATCAGTTGAGGTCAACAGTGTCCCATCCTTACTGTATACAGCTTGGATGGTTCCCCGTTTTCCCCTTCTGAGGTGCCGAACGGTTTTCCAGAAGCATTTTGGTGCCGACTGAAAGTCCTTCTCCATAGCTTCTCCAAACTTCACACCCGCTGCTTTGCCTCTGACACGGCAGCGGCTGCAGCCCTTCGGGCCTGTCGGTACCCTGCAACTGCCTCCGGAGTCCCCAGGGCTAGCATATCCCTGAAGGCCTCCTTCTTCAGTCGGACAGCTTCCCTGACCACCGTGGTCCACCACGGTGTTCTAGGGTTACCACCCCTTGAGGCACCTAGGACCTTGAGACCACAGCTCACCGCCGCAGCTTCAGCAATAGAAGCTTTGAACATTGCCCACTCAGGTTCAATGCCCCCAACCTCCACAGGGATGCCTGAAAAGCTCCGCCGGAGGTGTGAGTTGAAGATCTTTCGGACAGGGGCCTCCTCCAGACGTTCCCAGTTCACCCGCACTACCCGTTTGGGCTTACCTGGTCTGTCCAAAGTCTTTCCCCACCCTCTGATCCGACTCACTACCAGATGGTGATCAGTTGACAGCTCTGCCCCTCTCTTCACCCGAGTGTCCAAAACATGCGGCCTTAGATCAGCCGATACGATCACAAAATCGATCATTGACCTTCGGCCTAGGGTGCTCTGGTACCATGTACACTTATGCGCCTCCTTATGTTCGAACATGGTGTTTGTTATAGACAATCCATGACTAGCACAGAAGTCCAATAACAAACGACCGCTCGGGTTTAGATCAGGGAGGCCGTTCCTCCCAATCACGCCTCTCCAGGTGTCTCCATCGTTGCCCACATGTGCGTTGAAGTCTCCCAGCAGAATGATGAGATGAGATGAGATGAGATGAGATACTTAATAATTACAACAACCTATATACAATGTACTACCTGACACACAGCACAGGTAGCATGTACAATACCACTCAAAGACACGTCCAAACACAGGGAACATACAGCAGATATGAAAAGTAAACAGAAATCTTATAATCCCCTAATGAGCAAACGGACTCCAGGTGTGTGTAATGACGAGACAAGATGATGATGTGATTGGAGGAGCGGCGTGGCTAAAACGCCGGTGATGATGCCAGCCAAAGCCTGCTCGTGGATGGCTAGAGCATAGCTTCGAAGACATCGTCTTTGTGCCCAAACTCTAACCACCGAAGCTACTCTGTCTAATTCTTACCTGGCATAAAAAGAAAACCCACTGATTTATATGTCACCAATATAATCGGTTTCACTTAAAGAAATATAAACCCACCGGACTAAAAATATATGTTTCCAATGCTTTTCCATCATAGACTGATCGCCAAGAATTTTCACCAAAAGAAACAAATTAACTTCAATGAGTTGGGATTGGCTGTGGTCTTGGCAGACCTGTTTAAAATCCTGTCAGATTGTCGTATGAATCACTGGTACGATTAAAGGTTTGCTAAAAATGCATATTTCAAGGTTATATTCAAACCAAAATAAAGAGGTTTGCAGGACTTATTAATAATGATTAATGCTGCATCTCCCCGGTCCCAAGTATTCTGCTGTACCATTATTTTGTCATGGGAACGTTCTAGAAGGAAATGAGCGCTGCATTGTATTGCATCCTGCACCTTCTGTGTCTGCTATAGAGAAAAGGATGTGTCTCACAGACACATTATTAGAGAGGTAAAAAGTTCAGAGGTCACAAGGTTGCCAGGGCAGGGATTATTTTTTTTTTCAATAGCAAAGATGTCTGTTGAAAGAACCCTAACTAGAAACATCCCAACCAAATGTGTCCTTGTGTGTCTCCGTGTGTGTGTGTGGGTGTGTGTGTGTGTGTCCGTGTTTGTCCGTGTGTGTGAGTGTATCAGAGAGCCAGGATACAGCCGAGGACACATTTCTGTCTCGTAAGGATTAACAGAGTATTTATTTCTCTCCCTTCTTCTAGAAAATCTTGACAATGATCCCAACGGAAGAGGAGAAGCAGAAGATCCAGGAAGCTCAGCTGGCCAATCCCGACGTTCCCTTGGGCTCAGCTGAACAGTTCCTCCTCACCTTGTCCTCCATCACGGAGCTGTCTGCCCGGCTGCAACTCTGGGCCTTCAAGATGGACTACGAGGTCATGGAGAAGGTCACTAACTGTTACTTGCGTGCGCTCACACTTACACTTCCATTGCCGTAGCGATCTGACGAGCAGAGACAGGAAGAGTGGTTACATTAGGAGTATGGCCGTGTTTTTCTTCACATACCAATGTGTCACAGAAAAGGAAATAGATGGTTGTTTTTCACGTTGCACTAAATAATCTAAACGATCTCCATTTCGTGACGAACTGCGACACGTGGCCGGGTTCCAACATGTAATTCTGACCTGTGTACAGGGATTACTCTTACAGCAACATGTAATCAGTTCAACATTTACTCCTCAAACACATCACTCTGATATGAGACCGGCATTAAGCGTTTTAAGCAACTTCCTGTAACGGCTAGTTACATTTAAAAGGCAGGTGTGAAGCTGCGGTCCGGAAATCCCCGCTCCGTGCAAATATGTGTCTCCCTGCCAGAGATCGGGGTTGTATTCCTGCCTTCACGGCACGTGTCCGCCTCCCACAGAATGTGCATTGGGAGTGAATATTTGACGGGCAGTGTTTTGTGTGCGACTTCCAGGAAGTGGCAGAGCCTCTGCAGGACCTGAAGGAAGGGATGGACCAACTGGAGAAGAACAAGACGCTGCGACACATCCTGTCCACACTGCTGGCCATAGGGAACTTCCTCAACGGATCTAACGTGAGAGACACCTGTTTGTCCTGGGCCCTAGAGAGGGGAGAGGCACCTGTTTGTCCTGGGCCCTAGAGAGGGGAGAGGCACCTGTTTGTCCTGGGCCCTAGAGAGGGGAGAGGCACCTGTTTGTCCTGGGCCCTAGAGAGGGGAGAGGCACCTGTTTGTCCTGGGCCCTAGAGAGGGGAGAGACACCTGTTTGTCCTGGGCCCTAGAGAGGGGAGAGGCACCTGTTTGTCCTGGGCCCTAGAGAGGGGAGAGACACCTGTTTGTCCTGGGCCCTAGAGAGGGGAGAGGCACCTGTGTTGCTCCTGCCTCAACTCTCTCAACATCTCTCTGTCTGGCCTCTAACTAATCTCTCTATGTCCGCTGCTTCCACTGCTACATATATCGGCAGAGACCACACTGTTATAGTAGAAGAATGTTCTGTATGCTGTCTGTGTCTGTCATGTCATCCTTCTGTCACTTTGTCTCTCGCTCTGTGTCTGTTTGACACTGGGGCAGTCTATGTCTCTGTGTCTGTCTGTGTCTGTTCGGCACTGGGGCAGTATATGTCTCTGTGTCTGTCTGTGTCTGTTTGGCACTGGGGCAGTATATGTCTCTGTGTCTGTCTGTGTCTGTTTGGCACTGGGGCAGTATATGTCTCTGTGTCTGTCTGTGTCTGTTTGGCACTGGGGCAGTATATGTCTCTGTGTCTGTCTGTGTCTGTTTGGCACTGGGGCAGTATATGTCTCTGTGTCTGTCTGTGTCTGTTTGGCACTGGGGCAGTATATGTCTCTGTGTCTGTTTGGCACTGGGGCAGTATATGTCTCTGTGTCTGTCTGTGTCTGTTTGGCACTGGGGCAGTATATGTCTCTGTGTCTGTCTGTGCCTGTTTGGCACTGGGGCAGTATCTGTCTCTGTGTCTATTTCCGTCTCCGGGTGTCTGTCTGTATTTCTATGTCTGTCAATGTTTCTGTCCGGGTCTGTCTATTTGTTTGTCTGTGACTCTCTGTGTCTGTTTGTATCTGTGTCTGTTTGTAGCTTTGTCTGTCACTCTCTGTGTCTGTCTCTTCTGTCACCCTCTCTTTGTCTGTCTTACTGTGTCTGTCTTACTGTGTCTTTATTCCTATGTCTTTCTCTGTCTGTATCTGTCTATCTAACTGTCTTTTTGTCTGTCGCACTCTCTGTGTCTGTCTTTCACTGTGGCTGTCTGTATCCCAATGTATTTCTCTGTCTGTATGTCTGTCTGCCAGAGGTTAAGGATATTAAAGGCCTAATGCATCAGGGAAACATATTAGTTAGCCAAATGGTTAAATAATGCCTGTATTTATATATTACAGTAAACCATTAGAATGGGCAAAGGAACAAAGAAAAACCTGTTAGGATTACATCTGTCAGGATATATGTTTTTATAAATCTCTGTTGTATCTTTTGTAAGACTAACAATCGGTACGTCTGTAGTTGATTGTGGTTTGGGATAATGGTGCCGTGATGGAGCTTAATCACTGTTGCAGTATAATAAGCCTTTATCTTTGGACCAGATCATTATACACCGTACAAATACAGCTGTTGTATGATCTTGCCCCTTCACATATCTGTGAACCACGCCAAAGTCAAAATGTACCACGATTTGCAACTCATTCAAGGAGTATGTTAATAGATTAGTAGTCAGTCAGTTGTATTTAGATGCTGATTCTGACAGTTTTGATTTGTATTTGCATGTGTCTGATGTGTGTGTGTGTGTGTGTCTATTTGCATTCAGGCAAAGGGATTCGAGCTGAGTTATTTGGAGAAGGTTCCGGAGGTAAAGGACACCATCCATAAACAGTCTCTGCTTCACCATGCCTGCTCCATAGTGGTGGAGAAGTTTCCTGACAGCTCAGACCTTTACTCAGAGATAGGAGCCGTCACGCGCTCAGCTAAGGTGACTGTAATCCCCCTAAATGACAAATGGTACTATATAACTAATGCATTACACCAGAACAACATATGGATCTAACAGGTTATATAATTACAATAGAATTAGAGAATATCTTTTCCTGTGATTGCCAGTTTTTACATATTTAGTCATGATGTTGTTCATAGACCAGTCATCATTTATATTTTTCCTGTGGAATTTCGTCGGGATAGGTGGACTTCGACCAGCTCCAAGACAATCTGACCGAGATGGAGCGACGCTGCAAAGCATCATGGGACCACCTCAAGGTCATCGCCAAGCACGAGATGAAACCTGCACTAAAACAGAAGATGTCCGACTTCCTGAAGGACTGTGCTGAGAGAATCATCATCTTAAAGATCGTCCATCGGCGAATAATCAACAGGTAGGTGGCACACTGAACGTTGACACGACATACTAGTTGATCTTGTCAAAGCGCCATCTTTGCAGTACCACCTCACACTGAACGTTGACACGACATACTTGTTGATCTTGTCAAAGCGACGTCTTTCTGGCAGCGCTCCAATGTGGCCTTGTCCCGTTCGCTCCACTTCCGCAGGTTCCATGCCTTCTTGCTGTTCCTTGGCCACCCGTCATATGCCGTGCGAGACGTTCGCATCCACCGCTTCAGCAAGATACTCAGTGAGTTCGCCCTGGAATACCGGACCACGCGGGAACGCGTCCTTCAGCAGAAACAGAAACGGGCCAATCACAGGGAGAGGAATAAGACCAGAGGGAAGATGATCACGGATGTAAGTGTTTTTCACGCCGTCTCGTTACTTTCTCCTTCGTAGGCTTCTACTGTTTTCTCTGTCAGTGAGTTTCTCTTTGTAGGCTTCACCTGGTTTCTCTGTCAGTGAGTTTCTCTGTAGGCTTCTACTGTTTTCTCTGTCAGTGAGTTTCTCTTTGTAGGCTTCACCTGTTTTCTCTGTCAGTCAGTTTCTCTTTGTAGGCTTCAGCTGGTTTCTCTGTCAGTGAGTTTCTCTTTGTAGGCTTCACCTGTTTTCTCTGTCAGTGAGTTTCTCTTTGTAGGCTTCCCCTGGTTTCTCTGTCAGTGAGTTTCTCTTTGTAGGCTTCACCTGTTTTCTCTGTCAGTCAGTTTCTCTTTGTAGGCTTCTCTGTCAGTGAGTTTCTCTTTGTAGGCTTCTCCTGGTTTCTCTGTTGTATATTTTCTCTTTCGCATTTCCAGCCTTAATATTTCCCGTCGTACATTATCGATGATATCATAATAGTTCAATGACAGGCTGCCGTAACAATAATCAGTTGGTCCTTTTGCCAATGACTTCTGCCTTCCTGTGCGATTAAAAATCTCCTTCCAGCCCAGAGGGGCATTTAGCCCGGCTGTTTGAAGGAGGAGCAGCACTTCTGGGCCTGTTTGCCTTGGACCGGTGCTACTCCTGTTCAAGAAGAACGTAATTAAATCGCTGTGTGAAAACGTAAACATTTGGATGTCCCAGTGGAGGAAATAACGCGGGCCAAACCATGATCGCACTCCTCTAAAAAGAAGTAGGAGCACTCTGTTACGGCTATGTGGTAAAACCGATGATTTGGGCAGCGTGTAATTAAGCAGTAATGCATCAGGGTGGTGTGTTATATCACCAATATCACCAATATCACCAGGAGTTGTTCTTAATTAAGCAGTAATGCATCAGGGTGGTGTGTTATATCACCAATATCACCAGGAGTTGTTCTTAATTAAGCAGTAATGCATCAGGGTGGTGTGTTATATCACCAATATCACCAATATCACCAGGAGTTGTTCTTAATTAAGCAGTAATGCATCAGGGTGGTGTGTTATATCACCAATATCACCAATATCACCAGGAGTTGTTCTTAATTAAGCAGTAATGCATCAGGGTGGTGTGTTATATCACCAATATCACCAGGAGTTGTTCTTAATTAAGCAGTAATGCATCAGGGTGGTGTGTTATATCACCAATATCACCAGGAGTTGTTCTTAATTAAGCAGTAATGCATCAGGGTGGTGTGTTATATCACCAATATCACCAATATCACCAGGAGTTGTTCTTAATTAAGCAGTAATGCATCAGGGTGGTGTGTTATATCACCAATATCACCAATATCACCAGGAGTTGTTCTTAATTAAGCAGTAATGCATCAGGGTGGTGTGTTATATCACCAATATCACCAATATCACCAGGAGTTGTTCTTAATTAAGCAGTAATGCATCAGGGTGGTGTGTTATATCACCAATATCACCAGGAGTTGTTCTTAATTAAGCAGTAATGCATCAGGGGGTGTGTTATATCACCAATATCACCAGGAGTTGTTCTTAATTAAGCAGTAATGCATCAGGGTGGTGTGTTATATCACCAATATCACCAGGAGTTGTTCTTAATTAAGCAGTAATGCATCAGGGTGGTGTGTTATATCACCAATATCACCAGGAGTTGTTCTTAATTAAGCATTAATGCATCAGGGTGGTGTGTTATATCACCAATATCACCAGGAGTTGTTCTTAATTAAGCAGTAATGCATCAGGGTGGTGTGTTATATCACCAATATCACCAATATCACCAGGAGTTGTTCTTAATTAAGCAGTAATGCATCAGGGTGGTGTGTTATATCACCAATATCACCAGGAGTTGTTCTTAATTAAGCAGTAATGCATCAGGGGGTGTGTTATATCACCAATATCACCAAGAGTTGTTCTTAATTAAGCAGTAATGCATCAGGGTGGTGTGTTATATCACCAATATCACCAGGAGCTGTTCTTAATTAAGCAGTAATGCATCAGGGTGGTGTGTTATACCACCAATATCACAAATATCACCAGGAGTTGTTCTTAATTAAGCAGTAATGCATCAGGGTGGTGTGTTATATCACCAATATCACCAAGAGTTGTTCTTAATTAAGCAGTAATGCATCGGGGTGGTGTGTTATATCACCAATATCACCAGGAGCTGTTCTTAATTAAGCAGTAATGCATCAGGGTGGTGTGTTATACCACCAATATCACAAATATCACCAGGAGTTGTTCTTAAGCTTGATGAGATTCCTTATTGTTCTTATGTGGTTTCCAACCAAATTGGAGCAATAAAAGCTGATGTGATTTTATTCCAGTGTTCTGAATGCAGATTGGTTGATTGCCCTGACATACTGCTAGTATAACATCAGATCAGTTTTACTGCTACATAATGTTGCATATTGGTTTATAATATAATATATTTGAGATATATTGCCAGTATACTGATTTCTCCTGTCCTTATTCTGTTCTTTATGTAAGTGTCTTTTCATAACAAATCTTTTGTGTTTCTATTTCCTGGTCCTTCCGTGTCCTCTGTAGAGTGAGGAAGAGGAGGGTGATGAAGGATGGGTGGGTGAAGAGTGTGGAGGGATGTGTGTGTGTGTGTGTGTGTGTGTGTGTGTGTGTGTGTGTGTGTGTGTGTGTTGGTACTTGCAGTGTAGTGGTCACTAACCTGGAGTCAGAACTCTCAGTCATGATGGAGATGACATTTTCCTGTGGTTGTGTCCAGTGTTCTCACAGCCGTGAGGTTTTTGCCCACCTCTACAACTAACTGTTTTGCCAAATATATGAATGCTGTTTGAGTCCTGCTGGAATGAAACTTTACTAACTGAAATATCAACTTTACTTATATGGTTCGAAAGATGAAAAATAAAAATCTGCAACATGAACATGTACCAAAACGTTTCTTATTTATTAGAACTTTCTGGGGTAATTCGTGTCACAGATTAAAACAAAAATATACACATTGTTCCTGGTAATAGCTGGAAACCTCTGGCAAGAGAACGAAACACAATACAAGTTTGAGGCGGCTACAAATGTAGACCAATATACTGTATGTTTTGGCCATAAATAAAGTTTGAGTAAGCAACATTATTTGGATTTGACAGAATAGGAACTTTTAATAATGACATTATTGACTTTATTGAGAAGAGACTCTCGTTCATCAATAAGAGAACGGAGGGGTTATTACACGTGTGTGTGTGTGTGTGTGTGGCGTGAGTTTATGTGTGGACATGAGTGTGTGTGTGTGTGTGTGTGTGGCGTGAGTTTATGTGTGGACATGAGTGTGTGTGTGCACGGGCGTGTGTGTGTGTGTGTGGCGTGAGTTTATGTGTGGACATGAGTGTGTGTGTGTGTGTGGCGTGAGTTTATGTGTGGACATGAGTGTGTGTGTGCACGGGCGTGTGTGTGTGTGTGTGGCGTGAGTTTATGTGTGGACATGAGTGTGTGTGTGTGTGTGTGGCGTGAGTTTATGTGTGGACATGAGTGTGTGTGTGCACGGGCGTGTGTGTGTGTGTGTGGCGTGAGTTTATGTGTGGACATGAGTGTGTGTGTGTGTGTCGAATGCGCCCATGCACGTGCATGATTTTATAAGAGTGTTTGTGTGCTTGTGTGTGGTGTATACAGGATTTCTCATTAGAAAGTGTGTGTGTATGTGACCTGACTGTAGTGCGCAGACGCCTGTTTACTTGGCAGAATCAGAATCCACAGCATTTCCTGTTAGAAACTAATCCTCTGTAATAGACCTTATAAGGACCAGAGGTTCATCCCTTGAAACTCAACGAGGTCCAATGTGAGAGACCTATTACCTACATAGTGCACTACAACTGACCTCAGCCCTGGTCAGAAGTAAAGTAGGGCTAAACGAAAGGAATATAAAGTAGTGTGCCACTTGGGATCCGACCTAGTGTCCAGGGAGCCATTGCAACACTGTCTTAGTTCTAGATGGAACCAAGATGGCTGGATAAGCAGGTTTCAATACGTACAGTCGGTTAGGTTTCATTCCACGCAGAATAAGGCGGTCGCCTGATGGTGTCGATTGATTACTGTTTAAGCGCAATTCATTTGACAAATGTCTGTGTGTGTTCAATGACTGTGTTAGAGTGGTGTGGTTGCTAGCTTGTTTGTTCACAGATACCTAATAAACATGGCTTCTGTAAGTGTAATAAACCCCAAAAAGGTGCATGCGCAATAAACATGGTTACTGAATGTGGAATAACCCTAAAAAAAAAAGGTGCACGCTCACTAAACACGGCTTCTGTAAGTGGAATAACCCCCAAAAATGTGCACGCACAATAAAACATGAATAGAAATCCTTAAAAAACATTTAACCCAGTCCCTCCCTCCTCGACGTCACAGGATGGCAAGTTTGCCGGGAGCACGGCGAGACCAGGGAGCGCGGAGGGAGTGCAGCCACAGGGTCTGCAGTACGAGGAGGACGCAGCAGAACATGAGCACATGAAGGCAGTACTCAAGGGCAGCGTGCAGGGCTGTAGTGAGAGCGGACCTTCCACTGTGCCAGGATTACGCACGCGCACCAGAGCCAGCAGATCAGGTCAGTAGTACGCTCCTCCGCCTTCACTCAGATAGTATCGTTAACGTCGTTAGTTGATATACCCCCCCCTCCCCCAGAGAATTGGCTGCGGACGGTAAAGACAAGCGAACAATGGTATTGTTGGTTATCGTTTTGGTCTTATACTCGAAATGTGAGCAAAAAATCGAACCAATTCTTGTGTGTTTTTTTCTTACCAACACTTTGTGCACCCTTCACCAGCCAGGATAACAGGAAGGTCTAACTATAACTACTGTTCCCCAGGGCCTTAGATGCACAGTCAGCCAAAACCACATTTCCACCACCATACTTCATGATGGACATTTGGTAATTCTGTGCCTGACTAGCCCACATCCTTTTGTCCAAGATTGACCTCTTCTTTCATGTTGCCTTGTGATAGGCCGTGTTGGTACATGGGGTTCATCTGTGATTGATGACCCGGTCAATTGCACCGAGACGGACACCGCGGATGAGATCATGGAACGCATCGTCAGGTCAGCTACTCAGGGACCCAGGACGCGGACAGAGCCCCGCGAGAGGAAGAGGTCCCGAGCCAACCGCAAGTCATGTGAGTCACAGTGGTGCTGTCCCGTCACTGACATCCGGGTTTGTTTAGATGAATTCTGTAACTCTTCCAAAGTTCCCGTGAAAAAGATCCCTATTGAACGGTTAAAAGAATCACGAGGGAATAAGCAGAAAATTATTTTAGTTATTTTGGAGGGTTTCAGATGTTTTGGGGGAAAGGGCAGGGGCAGGTTCTTCCATTCAAACGCCGTAAGACAATTCCGCTATGTCAAACCTGGGAATGACTCTGGTTTCTCATATTTCCCTGTTCTCCCTCTGTCCTCCCTCTGTTCTCCCTCTGTGTTCTCCCTCTGTTCTCCCTCTGTCCCCCGTCTGTCCTCCCTCTGTTCTCCCTCTGTGTTCTCCCTCTGTTCTCCCTCTGTCCCCCGTCTGTCCTCCCTCTGTGTTCTCCCTCTGTTCTCCCTCTGTCCTCCCTCTGTTCTCCCTCTGTGTTCTCCCTCTGTTCTCCCTCTGTCCCCCGTCTGTCCTCCCTCTGTGTTCTTCCTCTGTTCTCCCTCTGTCCTCCCTCTGTTCTTCCTCTGTTCTCCCTCTGTCCTCCCTCTGTCCTCCCTCTGTTCTCCCTCTGTTCTCCCTCTGTTCTCCCTCTGTTCTCCCTCTGTCCTCCCTCTGTTCTCCCTCTGTTCTCCCTCTGTCCCCCGTCTGTCCTCCCTCTGTGTTCTCCCTCTGTTCTCCCTCTGTCCTCCCTGTGTTCTTCCTCTGTCCCCCGTCTGTCCTCCCTCTGTTCTCCCTGTGTTCTCCCTCTGTCCCCGTCTGTCCACCCTCTGTCCTCCCTCTGTCCTCCCTCTGTTCTCCCTCTGTTCTCCCTCTGTTCTCCCTCTGTCCCCCCTCTGTCCTCCCTCTGTCCTCCCTCTGTTCTCCCTCTGTTCTCCCTCTGTTCTCCCTCTGTTCTCCCTCTGTCCTCCCTCTGTCTCACGTCTGTCCTCCCTCTGTTCTCCCTCTGTTCTCCCTGTGTTCTCCCTCTGTCCTCCCTCTGTTCTCCCTCTGTTCTCCCTCTGTCCTCCCTCTGTCCTCCCTCTGTCCCCCGTCTGTCCTCCCTCTGTCCTCCCTCTGTCCTCCCTCTGTCCTCCCTCTGTCCTCCCTCTGTCCTCCCTCTGTCCCCCTGTCTGTCCTCCCTCTGTTCTCCCTCTGTCCTCCCTCTGTCCTCCCTCTGTCCTCCCTCTGTTCTCCCTCTGTTCTCCCTCTGTTCTCCCTCTGTTCTCCCTCTGTTCTCCCTCTGTTCTCCCTCTGTCCTCCCTCTGTCCTCCCTCTCCACAGTAAGAAGGACACTGAAAAGTGGTCTGACGCCAGAGGAGGCTAATGCCTTGGGATTGTCTAGTGGTTCAGAGATGGCTGTGTAGGAGGAGGAACTGAATCCAGCTGCACACTCGGACACCTGGGAAACCTTCCCACCGCTCCGCTCTTCCCTGACCCCTGAACTCTGCTCAACCAACGTCGCTCAGCTAGGTCTCCACTGGTTCAGCTTTACAAAGGCTCTCTGATTTGTGCAGGTCGCTTTAATACGGTCAGCCACACGGTGGAGATGGTCTTATAAACAATGGTCAGTGGCCATAACGAATACGGTACAAACCCAGGGAATTGATGATCAGATGTGAATTTAAGGGGGCAAAGTGGTACTAATCAAAGGGCTGTAAAAGGAGTTCACTGGCCCAGCTTCACACACACACACTCACTCACACACACACACCTACACACACACACACACATACACAGGTAGAGTGTAGCCTCCAAACCATTGTACGTTAAACTGCTGTGTAATCTTTAGTGATTACTAATCACAATGTTCCAGTCAGAGATGATCATCCTGACGTTTGAACGCAGGACTGAGATTATTCAGGAACATCTCCAACCCCAAAAATCGGAAAAGATTTAAGAGGAATCAGGGTGACCGAAGGCTTGGGGGAAATCTCAATTGTATGTAAGGCATTGGAGTTGTGGATCCAAGGTTGCTCCCATCTAACCTTCTCAATTGAGATTCACCATATGACTAAAAGAAACAATTTTTGGGCCAGTTTCATTGTCAAAGATTAAGCATAGTGCTGGACTAAAAAAATCAATCTGAGTGGTGAACCTGGGACTAGAGCTAGATTAATCACTGATTTAGTCTAGAGATAGGTTAATCACTGTTTTGGGACTGATTTAGTCTAGAGCTATGTTAATCGCTGATTTAGTCTAGAGCTAGGTTAATCGCTGATTTAGTCTAGAGCTAGGTTAATCGCTGATTTAGTCTAGAGCTAGGTTAATCACTGATTTAGTCTAGAGCTAGGTTAATCACTGATTTAGTCTAGAGCTAGGTTAATCGCTGATTTAGTCTAGAGCTAGGTTAATCACTGATTTAGTCTAGAGCTAGGTTAATCGCTGATTTAGTCTAGAGCTAGGTTAATCGCTGATTTAGTCTAGAGCTAGGTTAATCACTGATTTAGTCTAGAGCTAGGTTAATCACTGATTTAGTCTAGAGCTAGGTTAATCACTGATTTAGTCTAGAGCTAGGTTAATCACTGATTTAGTCTAGAGCTAGGCTAATTGCTGTATTGAGACTGAATTTGTCTAGACCTAGATTAATTGCTGTCCAGGAAACCTGTCCTAAGACTTTTAGACTTTTAAAGGGTAGAACACATGAGTGCTTGAATCATGCGTCTAAACCTCAAAAGGTTGTGAATTTTGTAGTAAAGATATTAGCATTAATGCTAATAACATTAGCGTAAATGCAATTTATTTCCACTAATGAGCATTTTTTTCATTGAAATGGCTGTGTCCACAGACTATTGTTTTGTTCTACTATACTACTGTGGTAGTTTTTCTTTTTTTAAGTACTTTTATGTTTGAGAAAGTGCTCAGAGAAGGAATATTTGCACTGGATTAAAAATGTGGATATTTTGAGGAAAGAAATGTGAAATCATTGTCACACACTCACACAGCACTCCGATATTTGATTTAAAAGAGTACACACACCATATGAAACCAGCAATAACTCGCTAAACCCTTTGACTATACAGTGTACTTTCAAAGAAGAAAGTACACTGACTTTTATGACTTTCGCTAACTTAAGTTTGTCAGAGATGTTGGATGTTGTTGATGCATTAGGATGTTATACCAATGAATCGAACAAACTGGAATTAAAAGAGGATGTGTGTAATTGAAAATACATTTTGCTTCAGTACAGTTTAATTACTAGATGTAAGTATACAGTTGAATTAATAGACTCAACAAAAACAAATAAAACACAAATAACGGACATTAGTATGATCAGTTTTGTAGTCTGGAGATCACGTACAGAGGGGGTTTTGCTACTGAGTCCAGACCAACAGATGTCTGGTAATCTTGCTTATTCAATGTTACTGCTTTAACCTATAGGCCTAAATTCAACTCATAACTGTGGGCCTACCAATTACACACTCACTGCAAGCATGACCACTGTGTAAGGAAAGCTTCTGCCATTGGTTTCTGCAGGATTTATCTATGGTTTAGGCTGTTATGCATACTGCCGGATCATGACACTGACAGATTTCAATTAACACTTTGATTGAAGGCAATCTTTAGGAATAACAAAATGTAAGAGACGATTAATTGGTTCACCGAAATGTCACTGAAATGTCAACTGAATGAGTGCCTTTTATAGACTAGTTGTTTTATTCAGTTGTGTTCAGGGAGATATTGAAATTTGTTACAGAAAGTCCCGTGGAATTAAAGGATTTCCATTGGTAGATTCATGAGCTGTGATTTACGGTATTCATTTGTTGCTAAATGAATACATGCAAGTACTTTAATGTTCCATTGCCTGTTGTCTTGAAAAATTATTTTTACAGCTGATTGTTTTAGCTGATTGTCTTCTGTGGATAACATTTTTATTTGAGCAAAAATGGAACTAAGGATGTGGGCCCTTTACATTTGTCTTAATGTAGAAATATGGAAAGTACTCCATGCAAACTTACCTAGACTGTTGCATTTTCATGAGGTGTAGTAGCTATTTTTTGTTTTTAAGTACACAATTCCAGTTTACATTTGGAATTGTGTTGACAGTTGTTTGCGAGTCTCCACAGGCACAAACATTCACTGTGATGAAACATAGCCATTGTCGACTTAAATTGAAGGAACATTCGCTAGCGGCAACAAAAGCCCCATCACAACATGATAGTCACGCGCTTATGTCGTTCACATGGGACTTGCAGGCAACTTGGTAAGAAATTATCCAGCACCTTATACGCTATTAGTAGCATGTATTTCTCATTGAGGAAAAACAAAAAATACATTGAGTGAGAAAGCATATTCTTTCAGCCTTTTTCTCAGATGGTACTTTTGAGTGTTGTAAAGTAAAAACGTAAAAAACAAAAACAGTACATGTAAAGTAATGACGGACGGAGGAATGATGTAAAATTATGTAAATGTCATAGCAATGTTTGAATATTGTATAGAATAGGTCTTAAAGAAGCAGTGTTATTCTATGGAAACGGTGACTTCATTGAACCAAGCCATTCTAGAAATGTGGTGTCAGGTGCGGTGTGATGTTAAAGGGACATTCATTTGATCTGGACGCTCGGAGGAGTCAGCGTTTGTAATAGTGTTTTATAATTTCTACTCTGCACATGACTTGAAACATTAGGACAGACGGGAGTGATCGTCCTATCCACCTGGCACTCTTATTGAACTTTCAGCAGCTTTTAAATGCATTGCACTCAACAAAACATGTCCGTGACCCAAATGGCATCCTACCGTCTACAGTGCACACCTTTTCTTTATGGGGCCTGTGGTTTTCTTCCTCTGATCTGATATTCTAGCTCCATCTCACCCATTGCTGCCTGTGCCATAAGAAGTCCATGTGGGACTTGGACACAAGCACATCCAGACTCAGTGAGCTTCTCTTGCAAGTTGTGTGTATTCAAATATTGCAATAAAAAAGGCTCTTGCAAGACACGTTGAACGAAAGTGTGAATTCATTTTAACACCACTCCTAAATGTGATTTAAACAGTAACCCTAGAACAGCTACTAGTAGCTTGGACCAACTCCCAGGTACAGCAGGCTGATGGTAATATGGCCTTTTCACTTAATATGGTTTTCAACTTTCATGGTTAGTAAAGCTTTTATCCCATCACAACCCGGATATACTGTAAGTATCATTATTCAATGTAAAATGCACATTTCAGCATTTCGAACTCAGATCCCTTGAATGTAACCTCTTTATTCTACAGCCTATACCTGAATCATCTGCACCACATCCAGTACGCGACAAAGCTATCCAGCTGCCTGTGTAGATGATTGAAGTATAGGCTGTAGAATACGAGGTTACGTTCTGTGAAGCAGAATATAAATCGATAGCGCTGCATTCAATCGCTGGTCGGACAATAACATTTTCGACTAAACCCCTGTACGTGGCATAGGCACACAAAAAACTGTCAGTAAGCCGGACATTTCAGTTGCCTACGTCGAACCGGCATCTGACTGAAGTCTCTGACACAGGGTGTATGGGCTCCTCTGGTGGCGACAGACCAGTACTGCAGCCTGCCAAGTTCATCAAAAAGATTCTGCATTATTGTGTGCAAGAACTTAATATCTGATTCGAACTACAAAGAAACACGAGAGAGAAAAGTTAAACCTCTTTATTTTCAGTCCACACTACCCATGCTGCAAACCAGTCATCCACTCAGATCGTAGAGGGTTTCAGAGATTATGCAGGTTAATGACACAAACCAATACAGTTGTTCAGGTGTTTACACACAATCATCATACAAAACTCATATTTGGTCTTGTTTAATATTTCTATGCCCACAGGTGACATCTTTAAGTGTGATTACGGTCGGTTGATTTAAATGAACCACAAGCAGGGGGACAAAGGAGAGGCTGAACAACGACTAGCTACAAAACAGTAAACACGGCTACGTAAGAAAGCACCAAAAATGCGTAAAACGAGACGGAAAGGTTTCAGCTGAGTGTGACCTAGGGAATCCAGTGCATCCTAAGACATGATCTGTTCTTTACATTTGAGTACTAATAGAGGGCAGATGCATACCGATTATTACATCATTTGTTTTTCTCCTGATCTCAATATTCAAACCTATCAGTATATAGTATTTCCCTGAACAATTATCTTTGCACAGTACCGTACAATTGTTTTGATAAATTACATTTTGGAGTATTCCCCTTTCCGACAGACAATGATTAACTTTAGAAAAAACCCCGGAACATATAGGTTGACAAGCAAAGAGAGAGCATATGTATTCATTTTGTATTGCTACATTTACAAAAGTTGAGTTTTTTTGTTTCTTGCATAATTTCCCCAATGTGGTGCAGTTTGGTGTATGGCGGAAACTGGCAAATGTCTGTTGTCCAGCACCAAAAGTTGAAACACAACAGTTTGCTGACCAGACAATTGATGACTTGTATAGATAGAATGGTTTAAAATTCATAAAAAGCAAGTGTGCTATGCAGCTTGATCTTTTTACCTGCAAGGTGATTACATTTCACAAGACAGCCGAGATAAACAACGCTAACAGCATATTACTAGACAGATAATGCTAGTCCATACTCAACACGGCCGGTACTCAACACGGCCGGTACTCAACACGAGTCCGCCCTTGTTCGGTTATAATTTGTCTAATCAATGTTCGGGTGCATTGTTAACATGTTGCTTTCGGATCATCTGAGATACAAGAAAACACTAGCGCTAAAAGTCTGACACGTGGGGACAAAGATTGGTGTTCTCAGTACAGAAACGTACTTTATCAAGATTTGACAACAAATTATGTTTCTTTCAATATTTCCTCCTTCCTATTTTTTTCGAATGACAAATTATAAAAAGGTAAACTAGCCTTATCCTTGTTGGATCATGCCCTTATCCCTAGGTTTCCTTCATTTTAAAAACAGGTTACAGGGATCACACAGGAAGGGACATGTACTTTACCATTTTAGGTTGGTCTAAAAAGCATTAACATAGTCATATAAAAATGTATACCCAAATGTTAGCTTCGATAAGCCAGAGTAAGGGAACTAAAGGTTCCAATTTTAAAAAATATGTGTATTTATTTTCTTAGCTCAGTTATTCATGAAGTTATATTAATATATAGCACCAACCTGTAGATCATGGCAAGTCTTGGGTATGTAAGTTCTTAAAAAGAGAATTCAGTGGTGCCCCAAAAACCATAACCCAGACAGCAGTGAGACAAATTGCGGAATTTCCCAAAGAACTAAAAGTGCAGTCCCACTCCAGCAAATTCCCAGAGCCAAGTTAACCAACCCGGCCACAGAACTCCTCTCCAATCCTCTCCACTCCATTCCACAACGCCCACCTTTATGCCAACTGATGTGGCGCTTCAAGCATTTCCATGAGGAACGTGTCGATAGGGGTGTCGCCAATGAGCTTGAAAAAGAACAGGTGCTCCAAACACTTCAAGCCAATAGAACGGAGGGCCGGCAACCTGAGGAGTAGCTTAGCGAACCTGATGGGGGAGAAAACACAGCCGAACAACGAGAAGTTACATAACCAGAAGTTACATGCATGCAACAGCCACAAGCCTAAAGTGCACCATAGACTAGTGTGACAATGATGTTTGAAGCATTGTATTAAAACATGTTCACAGCATCGACACATGTATGGGGTACTAATGCCAAAACGTGAAGCATTGTATTAAAACATGTTCACAGCATCAACACATGTACGGGGTAGCAATGCCAAAACGTGAAGCACGCTGCCCACCTTCCCTGCTGTTCCGGGTATTTCTGCTTGCAGTAGGATTCCAGGGATGCATAGACCTTCTCTCTCAGAAGTTCCACCTCGCCGGTGTTGGACAGACCTTTTGCATCTGAGGAAGAGTGGACCCACCCCACAGCACAAGAATCGTTAACAACAGCCTACGCAGAGCCCATGGAACTGGTCCATGAACAGAGCCCAGTGGTACTCCGGCTGACGTCACACCCTTAGGGAATAATAACAATAACAACCTGGGTTGAAGAGGACAATGGCCCGGAGACAGCCCAGTTCCGTCTTGTCCATCTGCATGTCTCTCATTTTGCTGACTAGCTCAGTGAGGACCCTACAGAAGAGCAGAAAAGAAACACCAAAAACTAAGTTGTCTGACCTGATTATTTGGTACAGCTGGATGCTTCTGGGATAGACATAGTGAACACTATGTTACGGCACAACCAAAAGCGCAGCACACTCTACCGACAGCTCAGTCAGTACCTACACAAACCCACCTACAGGAACCTACACAAGAGCAGGCATGTAACAATTCACTCAACTCACGGTGCAATACGGTTCTCACAATTTCTTTTAACGAAACGCGATTCATGACAAATTATTTGTTATTGTCCTTTTATTGTTTCTCCCTCAATGTTTTCTCAAAATGCTGTACAATTCTTATAAAATTAATATATCTTTGATTTCAAATAAGAAAACGACATTAGCTTTATTCTTTTTTTTAAGAATTATCGGCAGAAGCATTTTCTGACAAAAGCTGAGATCTCTGCAAATTCACATGTCCCCTGCTGTTGAGTAAAAAAAGGCCTTCTATCTTTTGCCATGAAAACACAGATCCATTTGGCGATCTCTGTGGCTCTCGCACTGTATATTAGCATCTTCGTGCGGTACCTGCAACAGTTTCTGTTTTGCCTGTTACCACCTCACTGCTTTCCTTTGTAGTCTTCAGAAAGACAAAATGCCAACACAGCTTCGACTTGAATGAGGATAGGGAATCCTCAGTTACAAAACCTACACTTGCCGTCGCCATGTTTGCTACTATTTAACGACTTTCTAAATCTGTATTGTTCAGTAAAAAAGAGCAAGCTAGATTGTCAAGTTAGCTAGGTGACATATCAAAAGACATAATCCCAATATATTTGACTGAACGCCAATTAAACTATGTATTCAGCCAATGCCTTAATTGTTATAGAATGTTAAGTCCAATGCCTGTCTTCAAAACTGAATATCAACTTGCTATATAAACATTGCCATATTTGTCAAATAAATCTGTAAAGTAATCGAAAGGCTGTTTCAATTCAATTGTTTTAAAGACAGGCTTGATTAAATACTGTAGTACATCACCAGAGGGTATTCTGAATCGTTCAATACTCTCTGTATGATCATTCTAATGTTAGTGGGGGTTTCTCAAAAGTACTAGGCTGTGTTAAATAAAGTAAGAGTGGCTACTGTCTGAAACTGTCAATGAGGTACTGCAGCCTCAGGCTTCACTGTAACTGCGTACCGAAAGTTGCACAGAGTTTTCACAAGTTTAAAACTCCCCCAGAAGAGAGCAGAGAGCTCGGTCTCAGAGAAACATTGGATTGGAGATGTGAAAACGCTGTTGTCTATTAATAATGACAGATGGCAGATAGCACACACAAGCGGAGCAACATACCAAATAGCATACAGAGTCAACAAACAAGAGTACGCTGTTAACTTCATAAGAGAACAACAATGTTGAAAAAGCCTAGAACACAAATGAGTGAAACGAAATGTCAAACGGGACATAACATGAGAGGTCTTACCTGTCGAAGATGGCTCCGACCTCAGCACTCTGGACACTCTCCCTGTGGGACCAGTACCTTGGTTATTATATGATCACATCCCATTACCATACTGTACGTTTCCATAGCGACCACATCCCATTACCAGAGAAAACTGAACCTAGATCTGTTCCCCGGGAAAACGACTGACAAATAACTGAATCTAATCCTAATTGTGTGGCTTACTGGTCAGGAATGTCCACCACCCATGTGGTCAGAGGTGAGCCCTACCTGTCAAAGATGGCCGCCACCCCAGCACTGTGCATGTTGTCCCGGTGCAGCTCGGAGGCCAGCAGGACCCCGTCCTTCACAGCAATGGAGCGGTGAGAGAAGGAGGCGATCAGAAGCTCGTTCCACCCTGACACACACACACACACACACACGAAACAGGAGATGACGAGCAGAGAACAGATGAGGCAGACCCAGAATACATGCGAGGCATAAAAGGTCAGGGAAAAGGATTCATTGTCAATACTTAATACTCAGGGTGACCGTTCAGTGACAGGACCGTTACTCAGGGTGACCGGTCAGTGACAGGACCGTTACTCCGGGTGACCGTTTAGTGACAGGACCGTTACTCAGGGTGACCGTTCAGTGACAGGACCGTTACTCAGGGTGACCGGTCAGTGACAGGACCGTTACTCCGGGTGACCGTTTAGTGACAGGACCGTTACTCAGGGTGACCGTTCAGTGACAGGACCGTTACTCAGGGTGACCGTTCAGTGACAGGACCGTTACTCAGGGTGACCGGTCAGTGACAGGACCGTTACTCCGGGTGACCGTTTAGTGACAGGACCGTTACTCAGGGTGACCGGTCAGTGACAGGACCGTTACTCAGGGTGACCGGTCAGTGACAGGACCGTTACTCAGGGTGAACGTTCAGTGACAGGACCGTTACTCAGGGTGACCGTTCTGTGACAGGACCGTTACTCCGGGTGACCGTTCAGTGACAGGACCATTACTCCTGGTGACCGTTCAGTGACAGGACCGTTACTCAGGGTGACCGGTCAGTGACAGGACCGTTACTCCGGGTGACCGTTTAGTGACAGGACCGTTACTCAGGGTGACCGTTCAGTGACAGGACCGTTACTCAGGGTGACCGGTCAGTGACAGGACCGTTACTCCGGGTGACCGTTTAGTGACAGGACCGTTACTCAGGGTGACCGGTCAGTGACAGGACCGTTACTCAGGGTGACCGGTCAGTGACAGGACCGTTACTCAGGGTGAACGTTCAGTGACAGGACCGTTACTCAGGGTGACCGTTCAGTGACAGGACCGTTACTCCGGGTGACCGTTCAGTGACAGGACCGTTACTCCGGGTGACCGTTCAGTGACAGGACCGTTACTCCGGGTGACCGGTCAGTGACAGGACCGTTACTCAGGGTGACCGGTCAGTGACAGGACCGTTACTCAGGGTGACCGGTCAGTGACAGGACCGTTACTCAGGGTGACCGGTCAGTGACAGGACCGTTACTCAGGGTGACCGGTCAGTGACAGGACCGTTACTCAGGGTGACCGTTCAGTGACAGGACCGTTACTCAGGGTGACCGGTCAGTGACAGGACCGTTACTCAGGGTGACCGTTCAGTGACAGGACCGTTACTCAGGGTGACCGGTCAGTGACAGGACCGTTACTCCGGGTGACCAGTCAGTGACAGGACCGTTACTCCGGGTGACCAGTCTGTGACAGGACCGTTACTCAGGGTGACCGGTCTGTGACAGGACCGTGCTGGCATTCGGCCCACTTTTCTACTTGTATTCACTAACATTTGTAGCATGAAATGCTCTTTATTGGTGCCGCCACAAAATTTCAGTAACGAGTCCGGTCGGGAACATTTACTTGTAAAAACTTTTTTCTTTAGTTGCTTTTCAGCCAATCGGGTGTCGACGTGCTTGTGTATTTTGAATGGTGGTTCCCCTAAGGATGACGCGTTGTCCAGACCCTAGTCCTCATCACACAAACACTGCTTGCTTGACCGCTAACAGAGTCAATTTGGTGGAACGCAGTGTTAAGTTTTGGCCAGACATTAAATGAGCCATGCTCTCCAATAAGTCAGTCTGCCAGGACTCCTAGGAGAACGTTCATGGAAAGATGAGTCAGGAGTGGAGGTCTTGACCAACAGTGCATTCCACAGCATTTACTCCATTTAAATGGTCGACATTGGTTTTGGTGGTATCTTTTTGGGAGGCTTTTCGGCCTCAGGACCTGGACTACTTGGACAAACTTGAAGGAACCAGGGGTTATGTACCATGTCATTCTGAAGGAGAATGTTCTGCGCTCAATGGGGGCAAAAAAAAGATTCCCGCTACAGTGGATAACTGAAAAAAATAGACAAAGATGAATCATGTCAGAAATTTTTCTACCTTTAATGTGACCTATAAATGTGAACAATTCAATTGAAAAACAAACTGAAATCTTTGAGGGGGGGGAGAAGGTAAAATAACCTGTATGCATAAGTGGCACACCCTCTTATAACTGAGTTCAAAATTAACCAATCACATTAAAAGTCATGTTGAATAGAAGTCATTACACACCTGCCATCATTTAAAGTTACTCGGATTAATTCCAAAATAAAGGCCAGCTGTTCCTTCCTTCTTTTCTTACAAAGAGTGGGCCAATATGCCACTTCAAGATGTGCCATGCTAATAGACTACAACCCAAAAATGCTGTTATAACAACACTGCACATCACCCAAAGAACACCATACACTCAGTAAGGCACGGTGGTGGCAGCATCATGCTTTGGGGCGTTTTCTTTAGCTGGAACAGCCTTAGTCAAGGTGGAAGGAATTATGAACAGTTCCCAATACCAGGCAGTATTGGCACAAAACCTTCAGGTTCCCATTAGAAAGCTGAAGAGGAAGTTCACCTTTTAGCACAACAACCCAAAGCACACATCCATATCCACAAAAGCATGGCTTCACGAGAAGAAAATAAAAGTTTTGGCCCAGCCAGAGCCCAGACCGAAATCCAATTGAGCATCTGTCGGGTGATCTGACAAGGTGCACAGGAGATGTCCTCGCAATCTGACAGATTTGAAGCGCTTTTGCAAAGAAGAGTGGGCAAATATTTTCACGTCAAGACGTGCCATGCTAATAGACTCCTATCCAAAAAGGGCCTGTAATGAAATCTAAAAGTGCTTCAACAAAGTCTGAGTTCAAGGGTGTGCACACCCTTATGCAACCTGGTTCTTGTAAGGTTTTAATTTCTACCTTAAAGATTTCAGTTCACATGTCACATTAAAGGAGGAAAAAGTTCTTACATGATTTATCTTTGTCTCATTTTTTACCACCACAAAAGCCTGGCATTATAACAGGGGTGTGTAGACTTTTTATATACACTGCGAGACTGGTAAACAGCTGAAATAAGCTTTTGGTTGCAGTCATTCCAACTAACGGTGACACCAGTTATTGAGTGATAAGTAGGCAATATATCACAACGTCATTAGGACCATTGAAATCTGCATACCTCTGGTCATTAAATAAGTACTGAAAAATGGTGTCACTAATATAACGAAAACGGATATTAAAAGAGCTGGTAACATCTAGTTTGAAAAATATGCAAAAACGGTAAATACTTATTCATGGCACGGTAGTTATCTTTAGATGATTGGGTTTTATAGGGGATAAAAACATTAAACATTAACGGAACCATGGTTCTCTTTTCCACGTCCTTGAAAGGTTCTGCCATATGCACGATAGAAATATTGTCAACATGACTACTGATATGGTACTCTGGAGTTGTTATTGTGCCAGAGCTCAGCAATTGACCTAAGCAGGCCCTTGTAGATGTTAACCAGCAACTTCCTGAAACCTCGTAGGTGTTAACCAGTGACTTCCTGTATGTTTGCATCACAAACCATCTGATAGATGCAATGAATGCATCCGGTGGCATCTGTAATTATTCTCTAGCGCACAACCAGCACCCCAACCAAAATACAATTACCAGTATAAGCTGGGTAGGAATCAACATTCGGTACAACATATGTCTTCAGATTGCAATAATACCGTGAGACAACGTTATATTGATCAAGTTCGCGTTCCGGATAACTGGGAAAGAAAAATACTCAAGGCCGCAGATTTTTTTAAATAAGATGTGCGAGTAAGTATTGTCCAAATGGCTGTGGTACCTGCACGCAGAAGAATGACCTGGTCATCCAGGGGTAGCTCAGAGAAATGGGGGATCCTCTTGGCCCACTCAACCAATGCAAACAGCTGCTTGTCTGCAGTCTGGCAGATGTTTGTCACTGCATCATGAGGCTTAAAACACAAATGGAAAGAAGCATGTAAACAAATCCCACAAAATGTTATAAAACATAGTAATAGCATGTAATAAATCACACTAATAGCATGTGCTGAACACAATTAGTGTGTTATTTATTCTAATCTTTATTCTAGACCGATGTAAAATTGCATCAAAGGCTGAGTGAAACCGAGGCCGAATAACACTGTGAGCTGACGCTGTTCTCTGAATAATACCACAATTCAACACTGTACTAATAAAAGGGTAGATTCTTGGCAAATATTCTCGGCAGATACTTGGCAAACTTTACCAGAATGTTAACTTGGCGGATTCTCTGAAAAATACAGCACAAAGACGTCCACCGTGATTGCTGTCAAATTTGGGGGGGTAATCTGGGGGACATTTTGATAATGTTACAAGTCTCAGTCAACAGAAGAACCCTGTCCACTCACAGAGCTGCCTGCAGAACCAGCATCTGAGTGGAGCTCAGCTCTCTGCTCCACGGACGTCTCGGCCTCCAAGATTTTCTCAACAGGCATCTCCTCGTTCACACCACTGCTACACTCCAGTCCCTCCTCTCGCTCCCTGTTCCTCTGACGCTCCTCCTGGACTGCTGCACCCAGCCAAGCACACGGCCACACAACACAGCCAAGGAGGGGAGAGAGAGAGAGACATGGTGAGGGTTATTAAGGAGGACGGCGGGAGCCGAGAAAAGACAAGAAGAGAGTTTAAAATAAGCGAGCGCACATCGTTAACAAAGTCCAGGGGAACATAAAAGAGCGGTTAAATCTTTTTTAAATGATAACGCATTTTCAGGGTGTGCAAATCATCTCAATTCAACGTCCAATCAGATCGCTGATCAGCGTTCCCGTCTTGACATCTGTATCCTTACATTTCTGGCGTTCATCTTGGACCACTGCAGGAGGAGGGATGGGAAGAAATGGAGGAAAACAAAAGGGACAGGGGTTATTTATATCAACTGGCCCCGATGTGCAACTCACTGCTCCTCAGTTTGGTTAATGACTAAATGAATAAACACACGACGTCGTGACCAAATACAATATATTAGGGATGCACCGAAATGAAAATTCTTGGCCGAAACCGAAAACCGAAAAAGAGGAAACCAAGACCGAAAACCGAAAACCGAAACACCGAAATAAATTATGCCAATTATTAGTACCATTGCATTTATGGATATGAGGCACCAAGGGCGTAGGTTTGGTCTCAGCTTCGGTGGGGACATCTCTCCCCCCTCATCCGGCAAGTGAACTTTTACTGAGAATAATGTGATTATTTTTGCGTTTAGTTGAGACAATAGCCTGTTGCTTTTAGATGGTAATGCTGTTTGTCAGATTCAATATATTGTAGCGACCCTGGTGGTGCCACTACTCCGCCCCTACTAATGGGATATCCCAAATAGGCCACATTACATAAGCAAAATATACACAGGAAACATTTCCACTGTTTATTGTGACTGTAAGATTCTAACATATGGGGTATGTATTAACAGAAAGCACTGGTAACTTTACCGTTGTCTTCAGTCACTCTCCTGTGTACTTATAGCGTGTCAGATAACTCCCCTCCCCTAGGTTTTTTAGCCAATCAAATTACGGCGTTTCTAGTACCGTCCCCCTGGCGCTGCGGTCGGAATTGACCCAAATCGCTTCACAAACTCATAACGGAGTTCGCTAAAATATTAGTGGGGACAATTTAGTCATGTTAAAATGTTGTTGGGGACATGTCCCCAGCGTCCCCCCCTAAACCATGCGAGGCATTTTCTTGCAGGATTTCACTGAACATATCAGACAACGAGGGTGCATGCCCCTCATCTAGTGCAGAGAGACGAGTCTTTTTTTCTGCGCTCTGATCTCCGTGCGCTGCTGCTCCGTGCCCTACTGCTCCGTTCCCTACTGCTCGGTGCGCTATTTCTCCGTCTCCACGCGGGTTCTCCGCATCCATCGCCGCCTGGATCATTTCTTGTGCGCGCTGCTTTATTTCTGCATCCAAGTAATGGTCTTTATAACGCGGATCAAGTACAGTCGCGATGAAGTGCAGAGGATCCGAATAGATCACAACATATTTCGGCCGTATTGTTTCGGTGATAAAAGTGTTTCGGCCGAAAACCGAAAATGCCCTTTTGGGCCATTTTCGGCCGAAAATTTTCGGTGGCCGAATATTCGGTGCATCCCTACAATATATTTTCATAGCTTCAAAATCAACATAACATAGTTGGCTCACACACTCACAAGTTTTTAGTGTTTGTATAGTTTGGATTGTTTTCCTGCTATAGCTATATATATATATATATATATATATATTCTCCCATAACGATTACTGCGTAGCTTTCGCATGACATGTCTCAAGAACTTCATTGTACAGAATGACGCGACGTTATTAGGTGCATTGGACAAATGAAATACTTGGACTTTGACTTTTGATATAGGGATAAATCCGGCACATTGTGTGAAAAGCACCCAACAAAGTGTTATTATCAAATGACTCAGGCTGTGAACCAAGTTGACTTCCTATAAATATTCTTTCAGCCGACTCTCCCTCCCGTTTCGCTTTTAGTGATACCGCTGCCTTTTCAAAAGCACCCCTATAAACTACGGTCACAGCTGATCAAATACAAATGTCCTAAAACCAATATCGAGACGCCAAGTGTTCAGCCCCTCCCCTCGCCCCTCCTCACCCCCTCCCCTCCACCGTCCTCACCCCCTCCCCTCCACCATCCTCACCGCCTCCCCCGTCCTCACCCTCTCGCTTCATGCCCATAGCCAGGCATTTCTGGTAGCGGCAGTACTGGCATCGGTTCCGCTGGCGCTTGTCCACCAGACACTCTTTGTTATCCCTGCAGGTGTAGCTCAGGTCCTTGCGCACGGTGCGTTTGAAGAAGCCCTTGCAACCCTCACAGCTGTACACGCCGTAGTGCTTGCCTACATAAAAGACACAAAGGGAAGAAGAAGAGCACGGGCCGGGGGGGTAAAGGCACCAGTGAGGACAGATGTGTGTGGATAGGGCGCGAAGGCCGAAATAATTCATCAACAGAATTTCAAAATGCCTCCAGTGTTAAAATACTGACATGCAGTCAAACAGACGAGTAAAGAGCATCGGCTAGACTGAAGCGGAAAACTGAGGACATACAGCCGAAGACAGATGACAAAAAGGATTATCCTCTCAGAAAATGCCAGGGATTTAAGTCCCAGGCTCGATGTTTCAACTCTACTGACCCAGCTCTTAGTGCAGAGCACTCACCAGAGGAACGGTCTCCACAGATGGCACACATGCGTTTCTGGGAGAGCATTATCCCAGGGCTATGTGCAGACATAGGCCTCAAGCCAAACGGGGGCTTGACATCATCTGAGCTGCTGATTGAGTGCATCGCCGAAACTGACATTGACGAGTTGATCTGGGCACAGAAAAGTGAACACAAATTAGCCACATACAACAAGAGCCTTACCATTCACGACAAATGTGTACAAGATAGTTGAACACTCAAGTCTGGGACCGACGGGTACATATAGCTGTGTGTACCCGTCGGTCCCAGCTATATGTACCCGTCTGGGACCGACGGGTACATATAGCTGTGTGTGCAGAAGCGAACCTGGACATTTTTCTGATCATGGCAAAGATGAAAACAAAAGAAGAAATCTGGATTAGTTTCTCACCTGATTACTGCTAATAGGTCCATAGCCCATGGAGGGTGCCCCACCTGGAGAACCCAGTGAGGGACTGATGACTGAAAAAGGGGAACCAAAGGTGCTGGTGGGACTGTTGGAGGCTGAACTGGTGGGCTGATGGGAGGACATGGTCATTAAGCTACCCAGCGGAGAGGAGGAGGAGGAGGATAAGACGTCTGAAGGACAATAATCTGTTTGGGATGTAGGGAAAGACAATCATTTTCATTGTCACCAACTGTACATGTTGTGCCCGGCTACTTGAAGTGTCCAGCTAAATAGACACAGATTAATATCAGTTGTAGTTAACTCTCTGGTATTGAATAAAACAAGTTCATTACGCATGTTGGTTGGCCCTGCAATGTGATTATATGCATTACAGAAAGTCATATAAATATAATATTTATAAAGCCTACAGTACATTAACTGTTCAGTTCTTAATCTAGGTACACTAGCACGTTTGGATTAGTATTCTCCCAACTACGGCATTACTACTACTACTAATAATAATAATAGACCATTACTTAACTGCTGGTTTATCTGGCCTCTCTACATAATTATTACAAAAGACAGATAACACATTGCCCCTAGCTAGCGAACAATATAACGTTAGCTACCTAGCCTAACTACATAAACTGTAAATACAGCATTTTGTGTAGATAAACTAGACAACGAACAAAGTATAAAACTTACTGCATTCGTATAATCCCAGTGAACCAGCAAGGACAAGGAGATCTCCTAAATGTAATAACACGTCCGAGCTAGCAACCGTAGCATGCAACTAGTACAGTATGTCCTAACCCATTAGCTAGCCGTGTTAGCTAATACCCATAACACGCATGCAATGAAATACAGAAATCTACAACGTTACACTGTCAAGGAGTTTATATAATAATGCAATTAAATACCACATGACAACAGGAATCGACTGTTTCCAACTAACTTGCCATCGTTTTTTTCCTAAACCCACGACACGTATTTCTTAACAAGTTAACGTGTGATCTACGGTGGCTAAGCTAACTGTTTCCAACCCAATATGCTGGTGATACTGATAGCCAAGCTAGCTGGCTGGCTAACGTTATATAGCTAGCTGATAACTAACGTTAATGTTGACTTACAAACATACTTCAGCCAGGGCGTTTAAGTGCGAGGAGGAACAGAGACTAGTACTCACCATACACACCTTCAGCACATCGCTGTAGGTCACATAACTATTTATAGTTGCATAATATCTGCGAAATCCAAGAGAACTGGGGAATAGGCGAAATAACACAGGCCTAAACTCAAATGCCGTTCACTTGATGCTGCTGCTGTTGTTGTTGACACGGAAAGGACGCCATGTTGGCGCAACGCCAGTTTGTTTAGAGCCACAATGTCCCAGGGCGGAATAGTTACTAACCCTACTAACCCAGATCCAGTAGTACCGGTATGCTGACTTGTTATTTTCCTGTATGTAATATAGGCTAGCTGATACGGTATTCACTGTAATATATGAAAACGTTGATCCGGGATTATCTCATTTCCAAATGAATTAAAGGATATGCAACTTTGCTTCTCGGCCGAGTTGTAAAAGTGCAAAGTAGTAAGTACACGTACTCGGATGAGTGTCCCAGTGCAGGGACGGTCCTAATTAAGACATACACATGACACTGGAAAGGGAGGTCACATCCAGCCAGTGAAATAACATAAACAGAGAGACATTTGATTCATTAAGGTCAATGGTTAGTTATGAACTCCCTTATCTATCTTTTGGTCTGAAGTAGGAACATAGTTCAGCATGGTGAACACAGTCGAGCACTACCATACATTGTAGACTTCTTCAACACATATGATTACTAGTTTGATGTAAACTACCTAGATAATACATCTGAATTCAGGGTTTTTGTAATTTAAGACACATGTTTTAAGTTATCTGGACCATTTTTATAAAATAGAATAGACTGAACAGAAATATTAGAAAAAATGGGTTAATATAGTTACTACATTTAAGACTATTTATTATATTTTAGTACTAAACACTGACGTCGGTTAAGATTTGTCAGTCTACGTAGATGGTGCATTACCACCACCCTCTGCTGGAGTGTACACGGAAAACAAGTTTATTTATAGATTTTTCCTGTAGCAAAAATTTTACCAGATAAAGTGCCTTTGCATTTGGTGACTATTTTGCTAATATGCGCCAAGCCCAAAGAACATAACCCTAAATCATTTTTTTGCCATACAATTTCAATTCCATGTCAAGCAACATATAAATGTGGGCTTCTTGCTGTTGTTTCACCAGTATTGAAAACATCTAGCCTGATTAAGTACTAGACTCCTTTACAATTCTGCCAAAGCCTAGAATGTTGTCTAAACATTAGACAGAAGCATGAAAATGTAAATCCTGTTGTTTACCAGACATTTGACATTTGCATATTTCGGGATTAGTTGGAGCCTAAGTTTGGCAGGGTCAATCCTGGTCAGATCCTGGATGGGAGACCAAATTTTGCTGGCATTTCTGTTGAAGAAATAGTAGGGGCGCATGTCCCTCTGTTTTGAAGTTCAAATGACAATGCTCAAAGGGAGTGAAGGCATTGCCCTGTGTAGTAGTTTCTTTTTAATAGGTTGCTAGGGAGATGGCCTGACTGTTGATCGTATGGACGATGTTTCCAGCACTGGTGACCTGCCTGGGTGAATTAGCAGCAAACCATCAGCTAGCGCATTCAATTATTTTAATTTTTTAAATTATAATTTACTCACCAACGACTAATTTTATCAGCATTTGGAGAGTGGCGAGTGCTAATTTCGGACCCTGTACACACACCTGACAGACACACCACACTTACGTTGAGGTAGCGTTCTAGATTCCACTACAGCTTGGCATCAATAATGACATTCGATCCACTGGCATACAGATCCACTGATTCAAACACTGACATACACAGCATCTGACATGCAGAACCACATATTCAACAACTGACATACGCAAGCATCTGATATACAGATCCACACACAAAAGCCCGGTTTTCTGCTGTTTCTTCTCCATGTCCGTTCCCCCATTGCCCTGCTCGCTTCCTGCATTCCTACGACCTAAAGAACCACTTCTCCCTCCACAGTTGGGCGCGTCCAATCCTGCGACTGCAACGAGGTCTTCGCCGGGGAGGACCACCTCCAGCGCCACCTCAAGAGCCTTGGTTGCCTGGAAGTGAGTACCCAGGGGCACAGCCAAGACGAAAGGCTTGCCGCAGGGAGGAGAGTAGAGTGATATGAGGTGGAGGAAGAGGGCATTCTTCAGACCAGCTGGCCTACTGGAGAATATGCCACCCCAGCCCCAAATGTCCACGTTCCACCCCAGGGCCGGGGATGTGGTTCATGGTGTTCATCTGGTCTTCCCAGGGGAGGCTAACACAGGGCTCGGTGTCCCCCTCCTGGGGTCCCACAGGCAGCCATACCCTGATGTGCTCTTGGGGAGCGGGGGGGGGATGAGACAAGCAGGGGCTGTCACCACTACCATTTGTTTTTATTTTTCATGATGTTCTTATATCAGTTGTCTTACTTCTATTTCATTTTCTAATTTATTTTATGTTTAGATATTCTCAGACTGTGGTTATTCTTATTTTCTATTTCCTTAGTTTGCTTTTATAACAGATTCATTTCTGCAGGCCTAGTTTGATGTTCATTCATTGTTTGTATTTACATACATGTTTCTTTTTTTCATAATTTTTCTTAGCGCCGTTGAGCACTACATCTCCATCAGCAGATTCACTCTGTACGTTAAAATATTTATGCATACATGCCCTTAATCAATGTAGTAAGCTGATGTGAAATCTGCTGTTCCACTTTGGGTGTATTCTACTGCCCTCTAGTGGTTTTGGTGGAACTGGTCTCCAATGGCAAAAAGTCAAACGTTATTTAATGGCAAAAAGTCAAACGTTTTCTATGACAATAAGTGTAGCGGTTTTATTCTCCCTCTGTGATACCATTATTTTTTTTTCGCTTTATCAATCAGTTTGTTCAAACACTGTATGGCCCTGGATATGGCTCTGTATATGGCTCTGAATATGGCCCTGAATATGGCTCTGATTATGGCCCATAATATGGTTCTGGATATGTCTCTTCCAGTTGGCTCTTCCAGTTGAAGTTTGAGTAAAGTAAAAGCCTTGATTTAAATGACTGACCTTCTCTACTGCGGAGTTGAAGAGGTGTTAAAGAGTTGTTCTATATGTTAGATTTTCTGTAAGGCTTTGGTGCTATTGAACAAAACAAGACCACTCTGCATGGATTGCATCATTCCTTATGTTTTTTAGAAAGCTTTTCAACCATGAAATTAAAATATTGCAATTAAATATTGCAAAAATAGCGGTTTGAGTAAGAGACTTCTAACTCTTAATCTCTTGCTGTATTTATTGTTTTAGTTCATTTAATGTGTCTTTCCAGGGGAACTCTGTGCAAGTCTTCAGAGGAACTGGTTGTTTTTAGGGTCAACTCTGTACACCCACTTCCCCATGGCTCTTCTGGTCTGTTTCATCATGCGTTGGTTTCATTTTGATACGAAAGCATTTTAATCAATACATTATTTAATGAATTACCGAATTGATAGTTTTTGGGCAGTGAACGAATGTGTTGGGATTCTGGTGAATCGATAACATTGGGCTTTTCGATCGTTCACTTTCTGTGCCTTCATTTCGGATTGGAGTGGGTATCTTACTAAGATTTGAAAGATTGATATTAGTGTCCCATGTTTTACTCAAAGCATTGAGATGTTTGTTTTTTTCAAATTTACCATCCTACGCCTGCGACCTGCCTCTTTCTTATCTGTACAAACCGTGATTATGCTTAAATTAATATTCATTATCTTAATGAATGAATGAAATAAAAATACTCTGCATTCGTTTTGTCAGTGGTTTTAAATGTAATCTTAAATCAAAATAATTTCCCTGCATTAATCTAGGGATGTTTGGTAAATATATATAACGTATAAATGTTGTAATATTGATTAGGCAAAACCTGTAACACCCAGTCCAATAGTCGCTGTGGGTCAAGCGGTGGCCGCCTGTCAATTGGTTTAGAGGCAAGAGAGGTTTGTAAACAATCAGTGGTAGATTTTTTTTTATGCGTTTTTATTTTATTTTACTTCCACATGTTGAAGTCACTAGGAGCAAGTTGTGCGGGTTTATCATTCACGGTTTCTTTAGCTCATCAATCCGTAAGGATCCAGTCATGTTTTTCTACCCAAACGTGTTGAACCGTCACACGGGTTGCTTCTCTACAATATGGTGAGTAGGACCAATGCGATAAGAATAACGGATAAAAGTCAATGCAACTAACTAATTGGGATAGTAATGCAGCGATGTTTAAGTATGGGAATTTAATCTTATTCGATTGTCATTATTGTATTGTTACATAGATAGACATAGTCCTACACGACCCCTCACATGCATAGTTTATTATCGACATATACTTGCAACTATATCAGCTACACTGACACCAATATAACACGATTAGTAGCCTTAACCTATATCAACGTATCCAAAAAATTACTTTCTGATCAAACTTGCGGGGTCAGATATAGCCAGCTTGTCTATGGAGTCATGTTTGTAAGTTCAAAGAGAAATGTCCAGCAACCAGACATAACAAGGACAGAGCAGGTGCACAGAGAACCCAAACATGACCAATTAACAGAGCAGGTGCACAGAGAGAACCCAAACATGACCAATTAACAGAGCAGGTGCACAGAGAGAACCCAAACATGACCAAATAACAACAGAGACACATCAAACAGTGCCACTCTGAAAATAGGCTGAGTGACACGCATAGAATGACAGAATTACGAAAATTGGAGAGATCATCAGTCGAGTAAAACTAGAAATTCTTATGGATTTACTTTGGTCACAAGAAATTGGAAAGACATTTTAAGAACTGCAAAAAAATAAGTGTCAAAAATAAAAATCGGATATCGCAAACAGTTTTTAATAAACAATGGAAAACATATATAATTGTATGTATTTTTTGCTATAACTTCTTTGCAAAATATGAGCTTTTCAATAATATTTTGGACGTTTGCGATATTATTATTATTTCTGGCTTTGCGAATGTGACTCAATCGTGGGGTGGGGTGGGGGGGGTAGAGGACGTATCCGATAGTTCTTAAAATGTCTTTGCAATTTCTTGTTACCCAAAAGTAATTCCATACAAACCTGGCCTGTAATTTCAGTTCATCAAAGTAACAACAAGGGATTTTTGGGGCGTTGCACATTTTGTCGCATCAATATTAGATTTCCCGCATTATCTTTAGACCGGGAGGTGAGTCTATAAGCGGCCGCACATTTGACAGCTGATATCTATTTGTCAGTAGTAATGGCCATATGCCCTTCTCTATAGGCTGGCTGCCACCAAAGGGATTCGGATCCAACGAAGAGATTACATGAAAGTCAATGTCTACCGGACATGGTAGGACCAGGTTTTACTGCTGTGGTTGAAAACGTTTATTTCATGAGATGGATAGTGGGAGTTGATTTATAGTCGACATCATCAATCTGTCAGTTTAGGATTTTTTTTAATCAGTGCACCACAATGTACCGAGATGGGATATGTGACATTGTAACGCTGATCTAAAGCTGTCTATAGTGATGCCTTCAGGACAACTTTTGTGTTCACCAACAGCAATGACATCATGGACTATGTGTTGGTGCGAGTCCCTCCCCTTCAGCCAGGATTGCCCCGCCCCCGTTTCTCCCTCTACCTCTCTTCCCAGCTCCTATATGGTGTGGTCATCGTTTACCACCGCCAGTGTGGACTGCAGCTGGGTAAGAAAGGGGAAATCAAATAGGGAAAGTGAAGAGCAGAGAGTTTTAAAAGAGAGGGTTGAAGGGAGGGAACGAGGCCAGTAAGGGAGGATTGGAGACCTGAAAAACATGCATGTGTTTGTATGTGTGTGTGTGTTTCCAGAAGACATCCAGCACATCCTGGACAAACTGGCCAAGACCAGAAGAGCCCAGAACATTGATGTGGACGTATCAGACAGGTTGCTAGACAATCTCAGTGTCTGAACAACCACAGCCTCCCAAGTGCACTGACACAAAATGGCTACCCTTTACCAGTTAGTATTTCTGTCTCTCTCGCTCTCTCAGACACACACTGTGTCTCCCTGACATGCTGTCTTTCCTGGAGGAGAGTGAGTGGGCCGCAAACCCCTTCTTTGGACAAATGCAGTCAGAGTACCAGATGCCCAGCCCCAACACACTAATACAGGTACATCAGAGAGGGACCTCAATTGCTGTGTGTCAGTCTGTGTGGTGAAATGTTTATGTTCCATTGACAAGCCTTTTTTCACAGTTGTTGTTCTGTTTGTTGTTTATTTCCTGTCAGCTGGGTGGACAGTTTGGTGTTAAGCGCCCCCTGCTTCAGAGTCCTGGAACCCCCTCCCTGGACGGTGAGAGAGGAGTGGGGATTTGCTAGAGCAGTGTTTCTCAAACCCAGGTCCACGGGCTGGTGCCGATCCATGGCATATGTCTCAAGAAAAGTCCCTTTGGTTGCATTGATGTTTTTGTTAGAGAACCAGAGTCATTTAGGAAACCACCAGCTGTGTTAAAAATGTGCTGTTTGCACATACAGAGTGCTTTAGTTGTCACTCTTTACTTATTTGACTAGCTTTGGAAAGGTTTGAGCTACTAGCCAGTAGCCACTATGTCCCTGGGTTGACTCTCATTGACATATAAGTGTCTTCGGTTTCCATCTAAAATGCTCAGAAGATGTGTCGGATAGGTCAGAAGGGACTGAGGTAATATTGTGATTGCATTTGGCAGTGCATTTAATTGGGACGGGTCATTTATATATTATCCTTTGTTAATTATAAGGCATCACAGCATCTCCAGAATCCATCACTCTGATAGAAAGACAGCCCATCACAATCCCCGCAGCAGAGGTAGGCCTGTCAATCAACATGTCTGCCTATCACACCATCAATATTCCACCGTCTAACTCTCTTTCTGTGTCTTTGACTGACAGTTTGAAGGGGCGGATCTTAAAGAGGTCACAGATCAAGATATGGGGATTATTGACTTGCTAATGGATCAACTGGATCAGTTCTCAGAGTGTCAGTAATACTTCTCTGATCCTTTTCCCTGTAAATACGGCAGCTGTAAATCTGCAGTTCAAATGAATGTCTGTTTTAGGGGAGATCGAGCAAAAGAGGACCTTGGAGAGAGAAGAGAGAGAGAGAATGCAGGAGAGCGAGGGAGGAGCTGTAGGAGAAGGGGACTTGGAGAAAGACAGAGAGCTGGAACAAGAAGTAGGAAGAGCAAGGGAGGAAGAGATAGAGAGAACAAGAGATCTAACTGGCTCTCTTATTGGGTAAAAGAATGCACTGACACACAGATACACAGGGGCGTACTGGGTGATTTGGAGGTCTCCCCAAACCCCGTCTGCAATGTAACAAAACACATATTAACATCAATATCAAATAAATGTAACACATACACGTTTACCATAAAGATACACACTATGACTTGAGTCTGGGGGGAAAAACGTGCTCATAAAGAATTAATTGCTTGGACACTGTACTTAACCCTATACTAGATCCTGGACTAAGCCCTGTACTAAACCCTGTACTAAAGCCTGCACTATACCCTGTACTAAAGCCTGCACTATACCCTGTACTAAAGCCTGCACTAAAACCTGTACTAAAGCCTGTAATGAAGACTGTACTAAACCCTGTACTAAAGCCTGCACTAAACCCTGTACTAAAGCCTGCAATAAACCCTGCATTAATGCATGAAATAAAGCCTGTACTAAACACTGTTATAAAGTCTGCACTAAAGAAACCCTGTATTAAACCCTGAATTAAACACTGTACTAAAGCCTATACCAAAACTGTTGGTCAGATAGGAGTCTGACTCGTTGTGTCGGTCAGATAGGAGTCTGGCTCGTTGTGTCGGTCAGATAGGAGTCTGGCTCGTTGTGTCGGTCAGATAGGAGTCTGGCTCGTTGTGTCGGTCAGATAGGAGTCTGGCTCGTTGTGTCGGTCAGATAGGAGTCTGAATCGTTGTGTTGGTCAGATAGGAGTCTGGCTCGTTGTGTCGGTCAGATAGAAGTCTGAATCGTTGTGTCGGTCAGATAGGAGTCTGGCTCGTTGTGTCGGTCAAATAGGAGTCTGGCTCGTTGTGTCGCTCAGTCAAGTTTATGACGCCTCTGACAATGTACGGTCTTAGGCTGTTGTCTATTAATTTTTAAATTAAGGTTCATCCATGCACACACACACACCCAGTGACTTGTGTTCCTGCTGTCTCTGTCAGAATGCCACTCGGCACAATATCCAGCGAGGACCCCACGTTGCTGGGCGAAGACATTGTGCTGCCCATGGAGATGACTGCAGGGCTGACAGAGGAGAGGAGCCCTGAGTCTGTTCCTCTACCCAGCGAACCAGTGAGAAAAAGAAAGGCACGCCCCCTTCAGGCTGGTACTCCCCCAGGAAAAACACCTCGCAGGAGGCAGCTGCTCTTCTTCGATAAGGAAACCCAAATTTCCCAGGTGGCACTGCAGCAGCAGAGATCCAACACGCTCGTACAGACCAGGCCACTGGTAATTACACAGACACACTTGAAGAAATGTGTCCAGATATGGTGTCCATAAACTGTTCAATTGGTCTACGCCAAATGTGTGTGTTTGCCAGGTTGTAGTCAGTGATCCGTCTAACAGAAGAGTCTCTTCTACTGAGCTCCTTGACAACCCCTGCACTAGTGAGTGACATTTCCAAGTTGTGCTGGTCACTGATATAGCCTTTATTCAACACGGAAATGACCGTAGCTCTCTACTGCTTCTCAGATCTCCCCCCAGAGCTGCTGTCTCTATGGAAACAGGCAGCCGTTATTACTGCTCTGACTGGCTCTGACCTTCAGGTGGGTAGGAGAGGGACAGACTCTGAGTCAGCAGAGGGAGAGAGGGAGCAGGAAGTGATTAGAGAGAGGGTGACAGAAGGGGAGCTCGGGTATAAGGTGAGAAGAAAAACTATTTATTACATGTAATCTAATCTGGACAATGACAATAAAAGTGAACCGCCAGTGTGTGTGTGTGTGTGTCTGTAGGTACCTAGGGAGTTGACAGAAACAGGACTGTCCCAGCCTGATGTTTCAAGTAAGACTTCACAATCCTGTATTAGAGTCCATGAAGTATGGGCAGAGGACCTTAGGGACTAATGGCTAGTCATTCTGCTCACAATGAATTGTTTGATTTAGGGACAGACATTTTTCTAACCGCAAGCTTAAGTTTTGGAATAGTAAAGACACCTGTGATCTAAAGACGTCCACTAGTCTCCTGTGTTTCATTTTTAACACTGGTTTGACCAGTAAGCAAAAGCTCAAGTCAAACACTTTCTAAAAGAATATGAGATTAATTCTGGGGATGTCATAATAAATATGTAATCTGTTTTCCTTTTTTTAACACATAACACCTTGTAGGACAGACGTGTGAACTGGGATGTTAATGAGCACCCATCATCATTTCTACTTCCTGCAACTATGATTATCTTCTGGCCAACTCATGCTTTTAGTGTTAACTGTGTTTTAACTCTGTGTAAAGTACGCGTTATACCTGTTAACTCTGTTAACTTTCTCCAGGTCGGTCGCTGCTCCTGGAGAGCTCTGATAAAGACGTTGGCTGGGAGAGCCCCCTATCACACACCCCTGAGAGTAGAGGGTAAGACGGACAAGGAGAGATGAGGGAAGAGAGGGGATGTAGAGGGACGACGGGGGATATAGATGGAGGAGAGGAGATGTAGGGGGACGAGGGGGATATAGAGGGACAAGAGGAGATGTAGGGGGACGAGGGGGATATAGAGGGACGAGAGGAGATGTAGGGGGACGAGGGGGATATAGAGGGACGAGAGGAGATGTAGAGGGACGAGAGGAGATGTAGGGGGACGAGGGGGATATAGAGGGACGAGAGGAGATGTAGGGGGACGAGGGGGATAGAGAGGGACGAGAGGAGATGTAGGGGGACGAGAGGAGATGTAGGGGGACGAGGGGGATATAGAGGGACGAGAGGAGATGTAGGGGGACGAGGGGGATATAGAGGGACGAGAGGGATATAGAGGGACGAGAGGAGATGTAGAGGGACGAGAGGAGGTGTAGGGGGACGAGAGGAGATGTAGAGGGACGAGAGGGGATGTAGAGGGACGAGAGGAGATGTAGGGGGACGAGGGGGATATAGAGGGACGAGAGGAGATGTAGAGGGACGAGAGGAGATGTAGAGGGACGAGAGGGGATATAGAGGGACGAGAGGGGATGTAGGGGGACGAGGGGGATATAGAGGGACGAGAGGAGATGTAGAGGGACGAGAGGAGATGTAGAGGGACGAGAGGAGATGTAGAGGGACGAGAGGAGATGTAGGGGGCGAGGGGGATATAGAGGGACGAGAGGAGATGTAGAGGGACGAGAGGAGATGTAGGGGGACGAGGGGGATATAGAGGGACGAGAGGAGATGTAGAGGGACGAGAGGAGATGTAGAGGGACGAGAGGGGATATAGAGGGACGAGAGGAGATGTAGAGGGACGAGAGGAGATGTAGAGGGACGAGAGGAGATGTAGAGGGACGAGAGGAGATTTAGAGGGACGAGGGGGGATATAGGGGGACGAGGGGGGATATAGGGGGACATGGGGAGGTGTAGAGCTTCAAGGGGGTGTAGATTTTTTTTGTGTTTAGCTGTTCCATACAGCTGGCTGCTGATAATGCGATATTGTGTTGTGTTGAGGTCTCCTGTTCTCAGGTCTGGGTCCAAACTGACGGACATTCCAGAAGAAGGCGAGAGACTTCTGGAGAGAGAGGCAGAGGACATACCTGTGTCTGACCAATCAACAGACCTACAGGAGTATTGATCACCTATATATTATAAAATAAAACAATTTTTTAACAAACTTATTTTGCTTCTTAGGTTTCTCTGTAAACAACTCTTCTCTAACTTCTCTTTCTGCAGCCAAGTAGCAGAGGCTCTTAGAGATTATGAAGGGGTGCTGTTCCATTCACTGCTGCCCCCGCTGGCCAAACGAAGGAGTGTCACACACTCATTCTGGATTCTACTGGGTGAGAAAGGGTGTTGGTGTCATTCTGTGTGTTTGTGTCTCCCTGTGTGTATTCTGGATGAGCTCAGCGACCAGCTTCAAAATTTATAAAGCCATCCGATTGTGACAGTGACTTTAATAGTGTCTGTGATAGTGACAGTGATAGTGACCGTGACTGTGATAGTGACTGTGTCTGTGATAGTGACTGTGTCTGTGATAGTGACTGTGTCTGTGATAGTGACTGTGTCTGTGATAGTGACTGTGTCTGTGATAGTGACTGTGTCTGTGATAGTCACTGTGACAGTGTTTGTGACAGTGATAGTGACAGTCGATGTGGTAGTGTCTGTGATCGTAATTGTGACTGATAATGACTGTGACTATGATAGTGGTTGTGATAGTGACTACAGATAAAAATTTACTCAGTTTAATGACAGATCCAATGAAATCGTTTCAACGTTCAATGTTTTTTTTTGTTATTTGATTCATTCAAGATTCAAATGTGAAAATGACTATATGGGAATTATTTGAGACAAACCTGAAATCACTGTCCATCCTGTTATTTCCAATGTACAACCCAAAATATAAATAGTAACTTTCACCATTGCTTGGTCATGACAGAATATAATATTAGACACAAGGCAGAGATGTTTTGTACCAGATAATAGCACTCCACTTACTGTGGATATTAAAAAACATCTTGAGAAAGGGCACGATTTGTGGATTTTGTTGACATCATAATGATCTAATTTAAAATTATTCAATTACTATACAACTTTTGAATCCAGGAATGTTTTGTGTGACTAAGAATAGCTCTTAGTTCTGATGTAATAACAATATAACACACCCTCAAATTGTTTCTCATGACAAAAGGTGGTGAATCATTGACATCATATTTGTTTCTGATATAGAGCCAAATACATTTTCAGGTGGGCCGTTATTAAAGCATTCTGTGTGTGTGTGTGTGCGTTTGCGCGTGTGCGTGTGTGCGTGTGTGTGTGTTCTTCACAGAAATTATATCGTCCAGGAGAGTCCTTGTGCAGCAGGATGAACCATATGGTGACATCAACATTTTACCTGGACCCAACTATGAAGAGGAATGAATGTGTGTAACACACACGACAAACAAACTGCTTTATCAACTTTATATACACAATTAATAAATCTTTTAACAGTTTTAGTGTGGCTGTATTTGTGTCTGACAGAACCCAGTCAAATTGTCTAGCCTAGTTATCAAATGTATGGAATGTACGTTTATACATTAGCCTAGTTGGGGTGTCCACTGACAACACCCAGGCTATAGTTGGTGACTTCACTGACAACACCCAGGATATAGTTGGGGAGTACAACTGACAACACCCAGGCTATAGTTGGTGACTTCACTGACAACACCCAGGCTATAGTTGGGGAGTACAACTCACAAGACCCAGGCTATAGTTGGTGAGTCCACTGACAACCCCCAGGCTATAGTTGGTGAGTCCACTGACAACACCCAGGATATAGTTGGGGAGTGTTGGAATTGGAATTATTTCTAATACCACGTAATTAATGTTACTATACCTTTATCTCTAAAATAACATTAAGCAAATACACACTGAATCCAGACTCGAAATAAGAACAGACAAGAGTATCTCTCAAGTTAATTCTAACAGTTTAATTGATAGATGAGGGAAAACCTTTTCACATACACAGACGGCAACTTATGCAGTGACAGGTATAGTTTTCCCTAACTAACATGAAGAACATTGCAGTATATATAGGTTTTGATAACGCACACACTTCCACACAAACTTAAACAATACTTGATGGAGAACAGGATGAAGCTGTTAGATGATTCCACCAACTATACAGTATAATCTGGAAAACACATAAAGCTGTCATAAAACCCGAAGGTCAGTGTTCTCAAGCCAAGGGAGGCCAGACACCTGGTAGATATGACAAAAACATTGAGGCACACAAAGACCCATACAGTTCATCACAGATAAGGTGTTCAGGACATCTGTTTCTAGCCTTGGCCCCTCTAACACCCTGAAGATCACATTCCTGTTTCTCAGGGTTTTGTGCTTTCCTCTCTGGCCCCAAGACTCACTGACACACGTATTTTATCACATGCTAATATATGCTTAACTCACTATTCCTAAACTTCTCAACATTCCACAACAGGAGTACAACTGACAACACCCAGGCTATAGTTGGGGAGTCCGCTGACAACACCCAGGCTATAGTTGGGGTGTCCACTGACAACACCCAGGCTATAGTTGGGGAGTCCACTGACAACACCCAGGCTATAGTTGGGGAGTCCGCCGACAACACCCAGGATATAGTTGGGGAGTCCACTGACAACACCCAGGCTATAGTTGGGGAGTCCACTGACAACACCCAGGCTATAGTTGGGGAGTACAACTGACAACACCCAGGCTATAGTTGGAGAGTCCGCTGACAACACCCAGGCTATAGTTGGGGAGTCTACTGACAACACCCAAGCTATAGTTTGTGAGTTCACTGACAACACCCAGGCTATATTTGGGGAGTCCAGTGACAACACCCAAGCTAGGCTGGTTTTCGTGAGGGTATTGAAAAGGAAAACTGAATTCTCACAGTAATATATACTTGCTTCATTGTCTATCTAGCTGGCATGTAACAAATATGTACAATGTGATTTGCAGTTGCGAAACACATTACAACGTTTATCCTAAAGAAGCACTGTTTGCCAACCCCTTCCGTTATTTACCATTCGTGTGGAGTCACTTTCTTACATAATTTTAATAAAATATACATTCAAGAAACACATTTAACTAAGTTGCTAACATCCCTTAGCTGTGTTGTTGCCATTGCATTTAGTTCGTTCTATGTTGAGTAATTTTTGGTTTGTTGTTTCTAAAGATTTGCATCTGATCACTTGGGATCAAGTGGAGTAGCTGGGCGCGATTATATTTCTTTATGTTGTTTTCTTATAATGCTGAAATAATGATTTGATACTGCCTATCCTGGCTAGGACACACTAAAGATGGGCCATTCCTGGATAAATAAAGTTTAAATAAATTATGTAATTTCTGCCTCGAGACGTGTGTTGTGTTCCTATGTGGGCGGGGTCAGCGTAGAGGGCGAGTCAAGCTCAGCAGTCTGATGGCATGCAACCGTGCCTCTTGAATATGAGATCGTACCTTGCAGATTTCCTGTGTATGGTGATGGAGCTTTGTGGTATGCAGTTTATGAGATAGAGATGCTATTAAAAGATTAGACATAAAATATTTGCTTGGCAAATCAGTGATTCAAATGATACAAATCTTTTAAAAGAACTGAACTAAATGATTCTTTTTACTTCTGTGTTTCAGAGCTGAGAACCAAACTGACCCAATTAACCGAATACATATGCTCCCGTTCAACGTTCCGCGTCAGTATTACCTCAGCTCTCTCAATCCACTCACCATGGCCTGGTCAGGACACAAACTCGAAAAACCGCCTCGCCTGTGCACATTATTACAATTGTGAACGTACAAATATTACTCAATGCCTAACAAGATAAGTCACATTCCTAAAGTTCTAGGGCGTCATACCGTGTCAGTCAACAGCCGAATGACCGCCTTTTAGAACTAAAGAACCATGTAACCACTAGAGTAAAGCACTGAGTTTCGCAGCATGTCATGTCATGTTTCGGTGCTGTGACGGTGGTGAGATCTGAACATTACAAATGATCAGTTACGCTGGTTTTTCGTTTCTTCTATAGCCACCCTCTCTGAAGATTCTGGCCATGATAAGGGGCAATCCACTGGCGCGTTTCCTGTTTTTCTCAGGTATGTATTTTTCTGGGGTAATCAAATATAATTACCATTATCTTTTTGAGTAATTCTGGTAATAGACACATGCTTGGTATGGTTCTGGAATTATTCAAGAAGGCATTGCAATACAAACCATTCAAAAACAGTAACTGGTACTTGTTGTAGAGCATAGTACATCATTCTGTGTGTTAATTTAGCATTGTATAAATACTTTATTGTAAAAATATGTTATTTTACTGCTTGTATTTCACAGGAATATGTTATCTCACCGTAAATGCTGATGCTACTACACTTGCCCAAAGCACTATTGCAACATCTGTACCAACTACATTGAATACCAGAGAGAAAGTAACAAACGGGCAGGTAACTACGGAATACCAAACATCTGACCAACCATCTGCTGCATCTACTACAGACACACCTGCAGGAAATGTCAACTTAACATCTGTACCAACTGCATCTGATTCTACAGTGCAAAGTGTAATATCTGACATACTCTCTATTCTACCTGTTGAAAAAACACCTACAGTCGATATCACAGTGGATCTTATCAACTCAAACCAAGGAAATACTACCGTTGTTCAAACCACCGCAACAACGACTGTACAAACTGCAGTCAATACCCCTGAGCAAGTTTCTACTGGACAGCTTAATTCTGACCAAGGAAGTACTACCATTATTCAAACCCCCATAACAAGATCTGTACCAACAACATCTGTACCAACAACACCTGTACCAACAACATCTATACCAACAACATCTGTACCAACAACACCTGTACCAACAACATCTATACCAACAACATCTGTACCAACAACATCTGTACCAACAACATCTGTAGCAAAAGCATCTGTACCAACAACACCTGTACCAACAACATCTGTACCAACAACATCTGTACCAACAACATATGTACCAACAACATCTGTACCAACAACATATGTACCAACAACATCTGTACCAACAGCATCTGTACCAACAACATCTGTACCAACAGCATCTGTACCAACAACATATTTACCAACAACATCTGTACCAACAACATTTGTACCAACAACATCTGTACCAACAGCATCTTTCATTAATTCCACAAAGCATCAAACAACTGAACAGTTAACTACTGAAAGCACAACCACAATACAATCAATTTCTCTACCTGTTGAAATCACCACCTCAACTCCTGTACAAAATACAGTCAATTCCATTGAGAAAAATTCTACTGGACAGGTGACCTTTGACGAAGGAAGTACTACCATTATTCAAACCCCCAAATCAACATCTGTACCAACAACATCTGTACCAACAACATCTATACCAACAACATCTGTACCAACAACATCTGTACCAACAACATCTGTACCAACAACATCTATACCAACAACATCTGTACCAACAACATCTGTACCAACAACATCTGTACCAACAACATCTGTACCAACAACACCTGTACCAACAACATCTGTACCAACAACATCTGTACCAACAACATCTGTACCAACAACATATGTACCAACAACATCTGTACCAACAACATCTGTACCAACAACATCTGTACCAACAGCATCTTTCAATCATTCCACAGAGCAACAAACAACTGAACAGTTAAATACTGAAATCACAACCAAAATACAATCAATTTCTCTACCTGTTGAAATCACCACCTCAACTCCTGTACAAAATACAGTCAATACCACTGAGGAAAATTCTACTGGACAGCTGACCTTTGACCAAGGAAGTACTACCATTATTCAAACCCCCAAATCAACATTTGTACCAACAACATCTGTACCAACAACATCTGTACCAACAACATCTGTACCAACAACATCTGTACCAACAACATCTATACCAACAACATCTGTACCAACAACATCTGTACTAACAACATCTGTACCAACAACATCTGTACCAACAACATCTGCAACAACAACATCTGTACCAACAACAACTGTACCAACAACATCTATACCAACATCTGTACCAACAACATCTGTACCAACAACATCTGTACCAACAACATCTGTACCAACAACATATGTACCAACAACATCTATACCAACAACATCTGTACCAACAACATCTGTACCAACAACATCTGTACCAACAACATCTGTACCAACAACATCTTTCAATCATTCCACAGAGCAACACACAACTGAACAGTTAACTACTGAAATCACAACCACAAAACAATCAATTTCTCTACCTGTTGAAATCACCACCTCAACTCCTGTACAAAATACAGTCAATACCACTGAGCGTGTTTCTACTGGACAGCTGACCTTTGACCAAGGAAGTACTAACATTATTCAAACCCCCAAATCAACATCTGTACCAACAACATCTGTACCAACAACATCTATACCAACAACATCTGTACCAACAACATCTGTACCAACAACATCTGTACCAACAACATCTGTACCAACAACATCTGTACCAACAATATCTATACCAACAACATCTGTACCAACAACATCTGTACCAACAACATCTATACCAACATCTGTACCAACAACATCTGTACCAACAACATCTGCACCAACAACATCTGTACCAACAACATCTGTACCAACAACATCTGTACCATCAACATCTATACCAACATCTGTACCAACAACATCTGTACCAACAACATCTGTACCAACAACATCTGTACCAACAGCATATTTCATTAATTCCACAGAGCAACACACAACTGAACTGTTAACTACTGAAATCACAACCACAATACAATCAATTTCTCTACCTGTTGAAATCACCACCTCAACTCCTGTACAAACTACAGTCAATACCATTGAGAAAAAATCTACTGGACAGCTGACCTTTGACCAAGGAAGTACTACCATTATTCAAACCCCCACAACAACATCTGTACCAACAACACCTGTACCAACAACATCTGTACCAACAACATCTATACCAACAACATCTGTACCAACAACACATGTACCAACAACATCTGTACCAACAGCATCTTTCAATCATTCTACAGAGCAACAAACAACTGAACAGTTAACTACTGAAATCACAACCACAATACAATCAATTTCTCTGGACCTGTTGAAATCATTATTCAAACCCCCACCTCAACTCCTGTACAAAATACAGTCAATACCACTGAGCATGTTTCAATCATTCTACAGAGCAACAAACAACTGAACAGTTACTGACAGCTGACCTTTGACCAAGGAAGTACTACCATTATTCAAACCCCCAAATCAACATCTGTACCAACAACATCTGTACCAACAACATCTATACCAACAACATCTGTACCAACAACATCTGTACCAACAACATCTGTACCAACAACATCTATACCAACAACATCTGTACCAACAACATCTGTACCAACAACATCTGTACCAACAACATCTGTACCAACAACATCTGTACCAACAACATCTGTACCAACAACATCTGTACCAACAACATCTGTACCAACAACATCTGTACCAACAACATCTGTACCAACAACATCTATACCAACAACATCTGTACCAACAGCATCTTTCAATCATTCCAACAGAGCAACAAACAACTGAACAGTTAAATACTGAAATCACAACCAAAATACAATCAATTTCTCTGGACCTGTTGAAATCACCACCTCAACTCCTGTACAAAATAAAGTCAATACCACTGAGAAAAAATTCTACTGGACAGCTGACCTTTGACCAAGGAAGTACTACCATTATGCAAACCCCCAAATCAACATCTGTACCAACAACATCTGTACCAACAACATCTATACCAACAACATCTGTACCAACAACATCTGTACCAACAACATCTATACCAACAACATCTGTACCAACAACATCTGTACTAACAACATCTGTACCAACAACATCTGTACCAACAACATCTGCAACAACAACATCTGTACCAACAACAACTGTACCAACAACATCTATACCAACATCTGTACCAACAACATCTGTACCAACAACATCTGTACCAACAACATCTGTACCAACAACATATGTACCAACAACATCTGTACCAACAACATCTGTACCAACAACATCTGTACCAACAGCATCTTTCAATCATTCCACAGAGCAACAAACAACTGAACAGTTAACTACTGAAATCACAACCACAATACAATCAATTTCTCTACCTGTTGAAATCACCACCTCAACTCCTGTACAAAATACAGTCAATACCACTGAGAAAGTTTCTACTGGACAGCTGACCTTTGACCAAGGAAGTACTACCATTATTCAAACCCCCAAATCAACATCTGTACCAACAACATCTGTACCAAAAACATCTATACCAACAACATCTGTGACAACAACATCTGTACCAACAACATCTGTATCAACAACATCTGTACCAACAACATCTATACCAACAACATCTGTACCAACAACATCTGTACCAACAACATCTGTACCAACAACATCTGTACCAACAACATCTTTCAATCATTCCACAGAGCAACAAACAACTGAACAGTTAACTACTGAAATCACAACCACAATACAATCAATTTCTCTACCTGTTGAAATCACCACCTCAACTCCTGTACAAAATACAGTCAATACCACTGAGAAAGTTTCTACTGGACAGCTGACCTTTGACCAAGGAAGTACTACCATTATTCAAACCCCCAAATCAACATCTGTACCAACAACATCTGTACCAACAACATCTATACCAACAACATCTATACCAACATCTGTACCAACAACATCTGTACCAACAACATCTGCACCAACAACATCTGTACCAACAACATCTGTACCAACAACATCTATACCAACATCTGTACCAACAACATCTGTACCAACAACATCTGTACCAACAGCATATTTCATTAATTCCACAGAGCAACAAACAACTGAACAGTTAACTACTGAAATCACAACCACAATACAATCAATTTCTCTACCTGTTGAAATCACCACCTCAACTCCTGTACAAAATACAGTCAATACCACTGAGCATGTTTCTACTGGACAGCTGATCTTTGACCAAGGAAGTACTACCATTATTGATTCCAATAGTCAACATTTGTCCCAAGCTCCACTCAGTACCACAGAACCAGTCAATTTCTCCACTGTGATGCCAACCGGAAAAACTCAAGATTTAACTCCAGGTAACTTGCTTATGTTGTTTAAAGGATCGTTTATTAAGCACTTGCATAAATGTATACACATTTGCTTCTAGTTAGCCATAGTGATGAATTTTCAAGAAAAGTACAGACAAAAGACATTGGGCCATATTCTTCAACCGTTCTTAAGAAGAAATTCGTTCTTAACCCACTTAAGCAGTTTCCACGAAGATTCTGACATTCACCAATGTTTACTTATCTGGAATTTGTTAGGAAAGAACAGAATCTACGCACAGTGAAAACCACTCTTACGCAGATTTGCGCGCTGACATTTTCGTGACAAATCATTAGTCCCTGCGTTTTCATCAATTGTACATTGATTTAAATATTATGAAGAATAACATTATAAATAATATTCAATTATTTCAAATATTTGCATATATTTAACGCTTTTCTGTGGATGGCACCCCAGAGATTGCTGTCATTCCGATTACAGCTGTAATCGGGGATAAAAAGTGAGACCCGACCCGGCCCGACAGAATTCGGCCCGAGCCCGACCTGAGCCGGACAGTTTTTAAAAGCCCGAAGGCCAAACCCGGTAATTTTGCTGTCATATTTTAAGAGACTGTAAATTTTTTTGCATTCGGCATAACCGGCTCGTTTTTTTTAATTAAAAGTGAGATTTTAATCTTTTGGCCGGTGCAACCAAATGAATGGGCCACAGTCCGGCCTGCGTTTCACCTCCTCAGCATCCATTCGCTAAATGAAACGCATCACCTGACCACTCATTCACCGCGCAATCCGGAGCGCAAGAGACCGAGCCCGAACCCGACCCCGAGTGTAATGATAGACATTAAGACCGAACCCGGCCCGACGCGTCGGGGGTCGGGTTCGGTCGGGTTCGGTCGGGTTCGGGCAAAGATCTGCAGCTCTAATTCCGATTATGTCCTGCCCCGGTCCAGCTCAATAAGGACAGTGCAAGCCTTTCCCCCTCCTGTGGTCAGCATCTCTCGTTTGTTTTTGGCAATACTTTTTTTGCCTCAAACTTCATGTCATTTTTATGTGGTTCGCCCTTCCCCTGACACAGCGTTCACAGAACGAATGATCCTTTTTGTATTTGATTTTGCAACCACTACTGACGCTGCTAAATATTACATATGTTTGCCAGTTCACTTATTGCAGAAGTAGCCTATTTCCACTTCTGAACTACAGAAGTAATTTGTTCTTTTGGCGTCTGATCCTCTATACTTTGCATTTTTGCATTCTCCACGTTTTTACGATGAGTTTCCACTCCGCCCTGCAGTTTAATGCCCTTTTATGGGAAATACCAATTACACCATTTAAGAACACGTACGTGAATTTGAGTAAGACTTTCCTTAGGACCTTTCTTAGGAACGAATTTAAGAAATAACTTAGGAAAACATTGAAGAATATGGCCTAATGATTTGTTTTGCTTCATGTTATTCTTTTCTTTAGACAATCTGATTCTAGTCCAGGAGAACATGACATGGAATGAGGCCCAAAGCTACTGCAGAGAGAACCATGTTGACCTGGTCTCCATCACCTCAGAGCTGCTTCAGGGCTGGGTCGCCCAGACGGCCACCAACGCCACCTCATCACATGTCTGGGTGGGCCTGCGCTTCACCTGTAAATTCCACTTCTGGTTCTGGATCAGATCTGACACAGGCTGCTACCAGAACTGGGCCCCGGGAAACGGGTTGGACAGCCAGGATGTATGTGGCGTTGCTGGTGCTTTAGAGACCACCGGGAGGCAGCAGTGGATTAGTATGGAGGAGAACCAGAGGCTCAACTTTGTGTGTTACATGTGTTCTTGACCGTAATGACGACATGGTACACCTCTGATTCATCGGACTTTAGAACTGTTTCTATTACTACATTATGTTGCTTTTAAACGTGGAAACGTACAAGCAGTGTACATATTGGTAACCTGTGAAAGTCATGGATTGAGGGTCCTTGTGTGTATTCCGTCTGAACTAGGATTTTAGTTAGGCTACAATCTGTTTCAATGCCTACTCAGTTGCTGTCCTGTTTGAATATCAATAGATTTCAGCAGCATCGAGACATTGTAAACAGTAAATCTATGTTTTTAATCCAACAGTATTTCATGACAGTATTGCGTGACTAATATATATATATATATATAGATATAGATGCCTATGTTGTTGTATGTAATTTCCATATGGGTACTGAATGATACACAGACAATGGCACAGGTTATGTGAAAAGATACTATACTACATTCTATTGGTGGGTAACTCATTTACATATTTGACCCCACACCACCCGGCTAGACCCGCCCCCGCATAGGTTGTTCCTTTCAAACACAAAACCAGGTCAACAGTCAAAGTCAGACATCACCCAATACTTCCCAGTTCCCCTTCCCTCTTCTTCTCCTCCTTCCTTGTCCTCTTTCTTTCTCCCCTCCTTAACCTTCGCCATACGCCACATATAATTGAAGTCTAATCCAATACCACTTTCTGTCTGCACCTTTGAAGCCAAAGAAGGTTCCAACTTCAGGTACCTGTGTACACCGTTGACACAACAGAGAACCGTATGAACTGAATGGTACAAATGTTTTTATGTTAATAAATATTATTGTACACGCTGTTCTATTGATCAAAGTCTGACCAGAGATCAAATTGCTCTAAAATTTCAATATTTCATAAACGCATGATTCTCTATTAAAAATGTGGGTATAATAACAAACAAGTTATTTGTTAATTAATATAATTATTATTGATAATAAGTATGTTTACTTGGCAATTGTCAAGCTCAAATATTGTAATCTCACATATATATGATTATTTTTAAACTTATATCACTTTTTGACCAACCTATCTCCTCCCACAGTTTTTGTACTACATGGACAAAAAAAGTGTCAAAATGTGCGTCCCAAAACGTATTTTGTTGCAATTTATTTTAAGAAGGTTTCTTTCAGTAGTTTACAAAATATGAACGATCTTGTCGATAATCAATTCAACTAACACTGTTTCCTTTGTTACAGCAAGCTGCTGCTGTATGTTGAATGTGTAGGCTCTGTCTCTGGGCAGTTTACACTTAAAACAACTAACTCTAGTGCGCCAGTTAGCACCTCCTGTATGTGTTTGCTTACACACCAACAGCTGACGTGTAGGCTGCAGAGCTGTGCTCGAGACCACCTAAAGCGAGACCGAGACGAGACCGAGACCGAAGGGGGCCGAGACCGAGACGAGACCAAGACCGAAGGGGGCCGAGACCGAGACGAGACCAAGACCGAAGGGGGCCGAGACCGAGACGAGACCGAGACCGAAGGTGGCCGAGACCGAGACGAGACCGATACCAAAGGGGGCCGAGACCGAGACCAGTCATATCAACACTAAATAATATGACATGTTTTTGGTCCAATGACCAATGTAAAAAAAACACTTGACCAACAGCATCAGATCATCTACTGTGTTGTCATCCTGAATTAAATGAATTTTATTAAAAGAGTATGTAGGCCTATTTATTGTCTTATGTAAACATAAAATACGAAAATAAAACCATGATTTTAAAATGCACAGGCTATGATATTAAAATTTCCAAAAATCGAATAAATGAAAATCCATCAAACTGTATGTCCTATGTTGATGTAGTAAATGCTAACACATTTTAGATCACAAGCGACTTGCAATCAAATGATTTGCGCATGATTGGCCGATAAACAAATCTATTTATAATTATTTATCCGTCCACAGGCACGCAGCTTCAGTTGTTTGTCTGCTTGAGCAGGACACGCAAACGAACCGGTTGCACTGCGAACAGTGTTCATTATTGTTACGAGTGCACATGAGACAGCAGCAAACTAACCCGGTTGAACTGCGCACAGTGTTCATATAGATCAGACCAAAACCCTTCCAGTTTAATAAAGATCGGACCAAAACGGGTTCAGTTTCATATAGATCGGACCATAACCGTTCCAGTTTTATGCTCTTTCTGCCGTATGCCCCCGGACTTATGTATGTCCCACGTCCTTCTGTGTGCATGAGTAATTTCATTTATCGCCCATTTGTAGTTAGCCTATTAATAATTATTGTTTATATTCGTTTAATTTCGATACAAAACAATATTTTGTTGAAGTCTCTTGTAGGCTATATGAATACACTGTGGTTCATTCGTTATTAATTATTGAGTGCAATAGGCGCATGACACATGAATGGGGCTGTATGTATTTGGCGGAATTCGTTCTGTTTATTTAGTGAAACATATTTCTTTATAAACGTACCTCTTTTTTTGTAGTTCAACCAAGCCAATCAGACTATTGTCTATATGTGTTCTCGTAGTATTTGTCTGTGTATCGCCCATTCAACCATTGCCATATAGGCTCAGTGAAGTGTGATCGGTGTCTGGGTACAGGAATTAGGGTACCAACGCCCAGCGGCGTGGGATTTTGGCGACAGGAAGGCAGTTTAGGGTATCAAAAAACATGTAAATAGTAGTTTTATATATTGTTCGGTTTGTGATTTTGCAATTCTGAAAACGGGACAAGGTAAAATGCACGTATTTAGGAAAAGTCATGGAAGGACGTCGGCTGTAGCTTTTCAACATTATGTATGTTTTTTAATTACTAACCGCTGTGTGTTTTCGGACAAATTATTTATTTGTGCTCAATGTACTGAATATAGGCAAAACGAATATATTGGCTGATTGTGCAGACATGATCGAGCATATGTTTAAGATTGAAGTATTTACGTGAATGGGTGCACCCTCTAGCGACGCTGGGGGTGGGCTTTTCTTCAAAAGTAGATAGCCATTGGCGGGATAAGCCACATCAGAAAAAACCAGTCTGACTCTGGACGAAATACAGCCAATGGAAATACAGCCTCTACATGTCATACTTAAATATTTTTCTAGAAATAATTGTGGGCGATAATTTCTACGCTGGTCTCGGCTGGTCTCGGAAGAATTTACGAGTCCTTACTGTCCGAGACCGAGTCGAGACCGAGTCCAAATGTAACCGAGACCGAGACGAGACCGAGACCTTAAAAAAGTGGTCTCGAGACCGGTCTCGAGTACTACAGCTCTGGTAGGCTGTATCACTGGGTAGATTTTACTCAAACATTGTTTTCATTATTCTTATCAGTTATCTATGTGATTATTAAAACTGCACTGTTCTAGTTAGCTCAGCTACACAAATATTTTCAGTGTACTTATTACTTACGTATCCAGTAGGCTACATATGACAATAAACATGATACTCTCACTGGGCAGGTTTGGAGAAAAAATAACATTGCGTTGGTAGTGCTCCGATAAGGAACAAGTAATTGTCTAGGTTCTTACTTCCAAAATAATATGATGTATAAAATACCTCCCATGTGAATGTTTTATAAGGTACTATAATTTTCCTTTTTTCGTTTTGTTTTTTCATTCATGTTAGTGTAACCCATATAGAATATGCTTTCACTAAAGGGTTAACTATTTTAGTGTCAAACGACAAGATGCCAATGGCGCCAATAGAGGTCGCGCGAGCGTGGTTGTTACGTTCGTTATTAGGGATTTTCTAGTCTCATTAAGAAAGTTCTAGGTTATGTTGCGGGAAGAATATAAAACATTATAAGATATCTAGTCAATTCTAACCAGGAGTTGGTTGGATAAGATCACCTTTAACTAGTAACCCGAGGACTACATTGTGGAAGACGCTTTTCTGTTTGTCTACCGGGTTTTCCTGACGAAACCTCGGGTGAGTTATGTTGTCAATGTAATTATTAGCTTAACATATTGCTAGCTAACACGAAGTGGTGCCATCGGAAAACAATTTAAGATTTTAAGATTTCATTTAATTATATAAAATCAATCGGAGTGACATGAGAGTTTAAGATGTTTATATTCCGGTATGTTGTACCATGTTGGCTTTGACAATTAAATTATGCTCTCTAGTCTAACAGACATGTATGGAGCATAGTTGTAGCGTGATTTGAACAGTTCTCTAAATACCATAGCTAATTGGGTTTATATGTGGAACCGTTTGATTGAAAAATACCATATATGGAAAAGTGATAGCAATTATTTATAATGGATTTAATTTGGTTCCAAACCATACCGATTTCGATGGCGAGCATGTCCCAGTCAGTGAGTGACATTCTGCTGAAGGAACCGGCTGTGTCGGATTCGGTTCCGATGAGTGACTGAACGGATTCTTATCCAGATTTCGGATATCAGATACATGGATTCCAGATAAGAAACACTTGAATGTGTTTTTGGTTTACTACTGTGACTTTATATTTTTTTATTTTTCATTTTTTATGAAAGATATTTGGGGGAATTTAGTTAATGCTTGATAAAATAATTCTGTGAATAGTGTGTTGTATTTTGGTTGTGTAATAAACCTGCCAGCTGTTCTGTTTAAAAAAACCCAAGTGAAGTCTGCTTGAGAGTCTTGTCCATTACTTCTCAGAGCCTAGGTAATATATAGCTATTGTTCTAATTCAGGTTAGAGGTGCTACATTCATTTTTGTGTGCCTTTTTTCAATATGTAGATCGATATTGTTGTACATGATGGCAAATGTTCAATCAATTGAACTAACTGGACGTTGGCAGTTGATATCAGTACATAGTCGACTACCGGTGGCCGCAAGCACACATCACACTTTCAGCAGAAATTATAACCCCTCCAGTTATTATTATTCTGGCGCAATATAATCTGCTCTGTACTTCTCCCCCTAACAAATATTTTTTTTGCTGAAACTGACTACGTTTGCCAACCTTGTCGGGAATACATTTATATTGGCTTTAATATTAGAAAAAATATGTAATTAATTAATATTCAGTTGTTGTGTTACACAAAACAAATCCTGTTTCTCTCTTAAAATATCTGCATGGCTGCTAATCTACCAGTCGCTGCTCATTCATAGATCCTTCATCCAGTATGTCTTTGAAAAGCGTGTCCCTCTTCAGTTACTCTGGACCACTAGACACAAGTCTGTCACAGTTCTGTCTGTCCTTGAAAAGATCTTGGTCAGTAAGTCACCATACCCACTGTGCAGTTCAATGTCAATGTGCTATCGGGTGCAGCTAGCCGATCTTTGCTCCCTATATAAGCATTTGCTTTGCAGTGTTTTTCATTGTACCCTGATGAAGACAGCGTGCCTGTCGAAACGTTGGTATTAAATATTTGCATTTGAGTTTAGAGTGTGCGGCTTTCTCGTCATGTTTGCACAAAACAAAATAATTACAATAGTAGAAATTCCACTAATGTTCTCATTTTATTCTGAGTTTCAAAGTAGGTATAGTTGATCAAAGATCCTAAGAAAGTATTGGTTAACATTACATTGTATTAACCTTATTAACAGCCAAGTTACAAATATTGGACTGCATGGATTGATTGATTACAGGTTTTGTGTTTTGTAGATTGAATTGTTGAATTTATATGACATAAACATCCTGTCCGAGAACCAATTACTGGCTGCAACCATTTAACTTATAATCAGCGACAAATTCTTTAAATCGTCGGCAAGCATTCTTCATTTTAGTTCCTTTGCACTTATTCTCATCTGGAACGTTTTCAATCCAAGTATTTGATTCCAGAAGGTATTGCATCCTGGAAGGCAAAAAGGAAAAACACAGATGGTGAGATTTATTGACAAAGACCAAATCTCAGAGTGAAAAATAGTTTAGTAGGAAAACCGTCTTTACAGTTCTCTGGTTTTCATTGGCAGTATAATTGTACTTACTGGCCATTAGAATCAGTCGTTAAGCCATCTTTGCCCATGATAAGGTATTTTTTCCCCAGTTCAAGCTGTCCTTTACACTGAAGCCGCCTGGCAAACACTCTGATTCCGTTATTCTCAAGGGTTAAATCTCCCGCTAACAGAAAGAGGAAACAGTTTTACCATTGAAAAACACAAAGAGCTCTGCCATTGACTAAGAAAAGCAATATATAATCTGAAATAATTTAGTCATTCACAAAACACAGAAACCAGCTTTTAAATTGTGTATCTGTCATGTAAAGTATAACTTACTGGCTCGGAGTATGCTTGTCACAGTGGTTTTGTAGATTGCAAAGTTACTCTTCTCTGACACGCTGTCAACATGGACAATGTAACCTAAAACATAGACAAATGTGACATAACTGGTAAGAAACTGAATATACAGATCTTAATACTAATGAAAAGAGTGTTTGTGTCAGAACTGCATTGTCTACTAACCATAATCCACAGTTGGGAAAAAACAAGCAAACTCTGAACGATGTTGCTTCAGTATCCTATCAATGGGTTTCCTCTCTTTGTGACAGGGCCCTGGGACATAATTGGAACTATTTCAGTGTCATGCCAACATCAATTCAAAATGTAACAAGTATTACACCGTTAGACTCAAATCCAGCCCTCAAAAGAATCGGTTTTAGCGTCATGTCAGCAATGACGCAAGCCTTCCATAGTCTTTGCTAGTTGTCTCTGTTGTCGAAGTAATGGGAATACAGACTTACTCTCTGTTGCCATAGTAATGGGATTACAGACTTACTCTCTGTTGGCATATTAATGGGAATACAGAATTACTTTCTGTTGCCATAGTAATGGGATTACAGACTTACTCTCTGTTGCCATAGTAATGGGAATACAGGCTTACTCTCTGCACACTGGCACACATCCGCATGACATAGAGTTGAAACCATCTTGCTCTTTTTCGGTGCAGCATAGAAAGTGGTACACTTTCTGCCTGTGAGAGTGTTTGTGTGTGTGTGTGTGTGTGTGAGAGAGAAAGAGAGAAAGAGGGAGAGAGAGGGGGGGGAGAAAATTAGACGGTGACAGAGAGGCATAGAGTCTGCATGCCTTTATTTTCATTAATGAAAAACAATATTTATACAATATTAATATAATTTTCAGAACACCAAGCCTGGCTTAACCTGGTTCATAGTAGTCATAGACAGTGGCTTGTGCAGGCTGCAGTAACCCTACAGGGACAGTCTGCTGGGCCTGGAACTCTATACAGTCACCGGATACAATCTGGTCAGAGAGACAAATGGGCAATCAGGATTACAGGTGTCACACTGTTCTGCCGCTTCTGTGTGGACCAGAATATTACCTTATTGAAGTATATCAGCACTTTTCCAAGTGACAGCTCATAGTGAGAGATGTACTGTTCAGGCATCGATGACAGCTGTGGGGAGAAGTGAAACAAGCATGCAGTTTCTGCAGGTTTATACTACGTATCAATCAGGTACAGTGAGGCAAAAAGTATTTAGTCAGCCACCAATTGTGCAAGTTCTCCCACTTGTGCCTCTATGAGCCTTCCATTTATTATTAGAGCAGTGCCTTTATATGAGCCTTCAATTTAGTATTAGAGCAGTGCCTCTATATGAGCCTTCCATTTAGTATTAGAGCAGTGCCTTTATATGAGCCTTCAATTTATTATTAGAGCAGTGCCTCTATATGAGCCTTCCATTTAGTATTAGTGCAGTGCCTTTATATGAGCCTTCCATTTAGCATTAGAGCAGTGCCTTTATATGAGCCTTCAATTTAGTATTAGAGCAGTGCCTCTAGATGAGCCTTCAATTTAGTATTAGAGCAGTGCCTCTAGATGAGCCTTCCATTTAGTATTAGAGCAGTGCCTCTATATGAGTCTTCCATTTAGTATTAGAGCAGTGCCTCTATATGTGCCTACCATTTAGTATTAGAGCAGTGCCTCTATATGAGTCTTCCATTTAGTATTAGAGCAGTGCCTCTATATGTGCCTACCATTTAGTATTAGAGCAGTGCCTCTATATGAGCTATCCATTTAGTATTAGAGCAGTGCCTCTATATAATCCTACCATTTGTATTAGAGCAGTGCCTCTATATGATCCTACCATTTGTATTAGAGCAGTGCCTCCATATGATCCTACCATTTAGTATTGGAGCAGTGCCTCTATATGATCTTACCATTTGTATTAGAGCAGTGCCCCTATATGAGCCTTCCATTTAGTATTACAACATTTTCTCTAGCACATGCTGTATCCGTATAAAAAATAAACTTTCTATAAACACTCCCCTATTAATGTCCCACCGAGGGAGAGAGTGATGAAAAGAAAATTGTGTAGCAAAGACATCTTCACATCAAATCATTATTATGAATTCAGAAAAATTACTTTGTCCATGTCTTCAATCTGTGCCTGAAAACCACTGAGCAGTGTGATATCAGCTATGGCCATACCGGTTAAATTCCTGTTAATTCTGTAGGTAAAAGAGACAATGAAGCAAGAGGTGAGATAAAAGGTGAAGCAGTGCACTATTCACTACATGTTGTCTCAAAGTAGAATATTCGTCACCAATCTGGTTTACCTACGTGAAACAGACTTTGTATTGGACAAGGTTTTTAGAATCCAGGCTTTGCTGTGTATCTCTCTTATGTCTCCTGCGAACATCAAACCACTCGATCTCTGATTGTGGGATGTCCTCCTCCTCTTTTCTCTCTCCCTCTTCGTAATCACCATTGTCATAGTAATCTTCTTCAATGCGGGCTGATTAAGAAAAGTCTCATCATCACACTAAAACTAAATCAGACATAACTTAAAGCATAAGGAAGGCTGAAATAAAATAGAGTTGTACGATCACCAGTGTACTTTACTGTACCTTCTACTTTGACTCACCAGTGTACTTTACTGTACCTTCTACTTTGACTCACCAGTGTACTTTACAATGCCTTCTACTTTGACTCACCAGTGTACTTTACAATGCCTTCTACTATGACTTACCCAGTGTACTTTACAATGCCTTCTACTATGACTTACCCAGTGTACTTTACAATGTCTTCTACTATGACTCACCAGTGTACTTTATAATACCTTCTACTATGACTCACCATTATGCTTTACAATACCTTCTACTATGACTCACCATTATACTTTACAATGCCTTCTACTATGACTCACCAGTGTACTTTACAATGCCTTCGACTATGACTCACCATTATACTTTCAATACCTTCTACTATGACTCACCATTATACTTTACAATGCCTTCTACTATGACTCACCAGTGTACTTTACAATGCCTTCGACTATGACTCACCATTATACTTTCAATATCTTCTACTATGACTCACCATTATACTTTACAATGCCTTTTACTATGACTCACCAGTGTACTTTACAATGCCTTTGACTATGACTCACCATTATACTTTCAATATATTCTACTATGGCTCCCCAGTGTACTTTACAATGCCTTCTACTATGACTCACCAGTGTATTTTACAATGCCTTCGACTATGACTCACCATTATACTTACAATACCTTCTACTATGACTCACCATTATACTTTACAATGCCTTCTACTATGACTCACCAGTGCACTTTACAATGCCTTTTACTATGATGCACCAGTGTACTTTACAATGCCTTTTACTATGACTCACCAGTGTACTTTACAATGCCTTTTACTATGACTCACCAGTGTACTTTACAATGCCTTCTAGTTTGACTGTAATTGAAAGAAGTTCGCAGTCATCAGAGGAATCCAGAACGTGGTAAGCCTTTGTAACCTGCCAGACCAATCAATAGATCAGCAATCTGAATTAGCATGCATCAATGCATATTTTTTTATAGAATACACTCTTACCTTCATCTTGGCCTTTCCCTGTCCTGACAGATCTACGGCAATATCTTTTTTACCAGTCAGTGACTGTGGAAAAAGAGTCAGAGAGTTTGTATGTGTGTATGTTAATCATGTCTGTGTACATGCGTATGCCTGTTTAATCCAAAAAGATGGTAAAAAACTGTCAGTTTTTGGGGCAGGTCCACTCTGGGGAAAAAACTTTCTGACTAACGGTTAGGATTAGAGAAGAATTGGGCATATTTAGGGGAAGTTAGGGTTTTAATTTTTAATTTTTATCAAATAATAATTTTTTACTAACAGAAAAGAACTGTGGGGAAGGTACCTACTAGCATAACTAGTTAGGGAATTAGGGTTAACTTGTCAGGGACACTACATAGCTTTTCACCTTGTTAAAAAGGATTTGAATCGGGGACCTATCAGTCACCAGCCAGATGCCATAACCACAAGGACACGTAGCAGGTAGGCATGACTGATTCTATTCACCTAGCAGGTAGGCATGACTGATTCTATTCACCTAGCAGGTAGGCATGACTGATTCTATTCACCTAGCAGGTAGGCATGACTGATTCTATTCACCTAGCATGTAGGCATGACTGATTCTATTCACCTAGCATGTAGGCATGACTGATTATATTCATCTAGCAGGTATGCATGACTGATTCTATTCACCTAGCAGGCAGGCATGACTGATTCTATTCACCTAGCAGGTAGGCATGACTGATTCTATTCACCTAGCAGGTAGGCATGACTGATTCTATTCATCTAGCAGGTAGGCATGACTGATTCTATTCACCTAGCAGGTAGGCATAACTGATTCTGTTCAAAGGGTTAGGGGTTAGGCATGACAGAGTGTGTGTGTGTGATTGAAGTTGTAATACCTTTAGCTCATTTTCTATTGCGTACCCTTTGTTGTCCAACCTCATTTTTTGCTGCAGTATTTCCCCGTACCTTCCTTTTGTTGTGAAGAGTACATTGACATCTGTGATGGAAGGAGGCGGCCTGTACAGGGCATACTCAGACAATGCCTCTAAAGCCACAATAGTATCCTGCAGACAGGAAGATGAATACAAACCCGGGATTGTTATTAGATTACGATGTTATCTTAAGAAATCAAACTGGGATCCCTGTCATAGTGTAGCCACCAGTTGTTATGTTAGACGGACCAAATCGTGTGACATTTAAATGTTCCATTAATCCCTGACTGACTGAACAGACAAAACAAGTGTTTCAGTATTAAATATTATATAGTATTAGCGATATCCACTAGGAGGCGATAAAACCCATCTGGTCAAAGCCTGGTTCAGTGCAGCGTTTGTACAGAATATCTGACCTGTGTGGATTTGAAGCCCCCTCCATAGTTCTCCTGTGAAGTCAGCCAGCACGCTGCCGAGTTTGCCCATTCCGTGTCTTTGTGAGCGACTGCAGTTAGCAGAGCGTAGGCCGTAGTCTCCACCGTTATGGCCTCTGTAATTGGTACCCACCATGTTTTCTCTTCACCCACCAATTGTGCGTTAGCAGACCAGCTAGTGCAATTGTTTTTGTCTGAGGAGAAGAGTGACAGCATAGCGATGTCAATAGCAATCGGGAACTGGCTCAAATCGCAACAACCTCCAGTTAGGGATGCATGGTATTCGATTTTGGCCGATATTCGATATGCCGATCATTTTTAACTCGTTTTGGCCGATACCGATACCTATATACACTTTAATTTTACTGAAAAGAAATCCAAGTCTCACTCCTGTACTACCTTTACCTTAATACACTCATGTAAACAGACATTCACCCCTGAAAAATAGGTTAATTATTTTACTTGTAGAAGAATTAATGATATGCCAGTGCCACAGTTCAGACTTAAAACGTCAGTCCTTAGGAGTCTTCGTCTATCCATGTTAAAGATAATGTGACTAGCTAATGTGACTAGCGCCGGCGAGGAGCTTTTCAATGTGACTGGCGACAACACTCTGGAGTTCAGGGGTCCGTTTCAAGAAGGTGGTTTAACAAACTCTAAATCTAACCCTGAGTTGATTTACACTAAGATGGAAAACGCGGAGTTTTCGGTTTCAGAACAGCTGATTTGAGTTGGTTCAATCAACCCAGTGTAGGTTCCCTCAGAATTACGCGCGTGCACCGCCGCTATAAAAAGGCAGCATGAATGGAGCCGCGATTCTACGATTCACCATGGCAACCAGCATTACTACCGCATACGTCACCCCAAGCTTGAAATACTGATGCAGGCTTACAGCGACTATGAACACGTATTTAGACAAAAATTGCTGCTCGGGTCAACGCGTAAGTTCCAATATAGTGTTTTAATTTGATTTTTAATTTACACAATAATTTCAATTTATACTTAATATTAATTCCCAGTTGAGAAATTACATTTTTTACACTCTGTTTGTTAGAACAAACTACACACAGGCCTTAAATACACACCCATGCTCATATTTAATCACAATATATTACTGGTAAAATGGAATGGTATTGAAGCTATAATCTATTTCATTTAGGTGCAACCCTGCGAGTGAAAAACACATTTTTGTGCCATCAATGCAGCCAATCGCATTAGGAAATCCTATAAATTCTAAGAATTTATACCATTCTGATCTTGCAGCACCATGTCATTAACCGAATTATAATTAATAACTATTAATTGTAAAGGGTTTTACATTATTCACCTGCAATCCTAAAACTGACGTTTGCAAAAAACGTAATGCGACACAAATAATCTCCTTGGATGTAAGAGCATGTCCACGATGTGTATAGTGATATGAGGATAAGAATAGGTAGGCTACATATATGATACTCTGCGGAGAAAAATTATACCGCTCAGATAGGAAGTTATCTGGAAATTAAAATACATCTAGTCGGGTTTCCTCAATATAATCTCCCGACGTATGTTTAACTCAAGTAATACAGTTTCTGCATCTGCAGGATCGTGTAACACAAAGGACATGTCATGTTCGAGAAAAAAAACTTTAATCTTTAACGTCACCTAAGTCAGTTAATAAAACAATCCTATTTTATTCATGCAGATGACAACACTGCGCTAAAATGCTGAATTAATTAAAAATGAAATGAAAGAGCGCTGTTTCAGAGGGAGGAGACTGAGAGAAACTCCAGGTTTATTGAAGAAAAACTTCTACCGACCAGGTTAGGTTCACAGACTCAGTTACCATAGTAACTGACTCTGAGGTTAAGTTACCTCCCTTTCTGAAACAGAAAACTGTGTTTCCCTCATCTCAGTGTAAACAAACTCAGAGTTTTCACTAAACCTCCTTTCTGCAACGGACCCCAGGTAAGGCGACATCAGAAAAGTAGTGACGGCTAAGCATAGCATAACGCGGATATAGCTACATCATTAGCCTGTTGAAGCCAACATGTTCCACCACGCTGAACGGCTGGTTAACAAGAGCAATACATTCAATGATTTTGGGTGCTCACAGCTGTATTTTCTAGCTTTGTCAAACGACTGAAGTAGAGGCTGTTGATGGGTTTTTGCCGGCATTATTTCCTTTTAACTTTTCAAAAAGTTATGGTGCTGATCAGCATGACGGCTCTTAAGATGCGTAATCATATTTGTAGTGTTGAACGAGTGTTGTTTTACGCCTCCTCGCATCACATGTGCTTAACAACTACTGCAAATAGCAAGTTTTTTTATCTGTTTTGCAGATCTTGAAATACCTCCACACAGCCGACATGTAGGTAGTTTAAGTTGCTGGCATTCATGCTACGTTCACGGTCGTCACACGTGCATAATAAACCTGCCACCCTATCGGCAAGGCTCATTCGGCAGAAATATTCATATGTGCCGATAATGATCATTTTCATCTTTTATCGGCTGATACCGATGTCGTGCCGATAACATCGTGCATCCCTACCTCCAGTGAATATTAAGACTTGTACCTTTGATTGCAAGTTCTTTGAGTTGATTCCAGGCAGACTTGGCCAGTACCTGGTCAGATTGTGAGACTGTCAGGGCATAGGCAGTAATGGCCGTTGAGAATGGCCTCTTCAGTCTCCCTAAATGTGAGACCAGGTATTTTGTGGCTTTCAAGATGGCGGCTTCCTACGCACACATAAAAAAAATCCAGCTAGTGATTTTACAAAAGATAAATAGTCAATTGTATTTTTTGCCTGAATGGAGACAGCTTGTGTAGGCAGAGGATCAGCTTCAATACAAATCATTGCTAATAAAATGAATCGGAATTGTACAGATTCCTTCACATTTCTGGATTGGTATGAACGGCTCTGCTCCAACTTTACCGTATGCTTAAGCTCATTGACATCTGACAGGAAAGGGAGGGACCGATTCAAAGCCACAGTTATAAATGCAGTCATGGATATATCTCCCTCCACCCCGCCAATTCCTCCCTAAAGAGAAAGCCACACATTACATATTAGTAGCAACTATAATTACACATTACAAACCACATAATAACGATTTTTATCTGGGTATAAAAAAGCAGTTGGACTTTTGCTTTTGATTCTTTTGAACTTGTCAAGACATGTGCGACACATGTATAGTCTAGTTGTGCTTGCAATGCCAGGGTTGCGGGTTTGATTCTAAAGGGGTCGGTATTATAATATGAAAATGTACGACAGGCATCATGAACATGCCTTTACCTGCATTTCTCTGTGTATTACAGGGTTAGGATCTATGAAGGATCCATCTTCGTTCTGCTTCTCCAGGAGATATTTAACTGAATGACTGATCTCATTATCAGCCACGTCCTCTCTCCTCCCAGAGCCACCTCTCTGACGTTCGGCCACCAAAGACAACACTTTCACAACCAGACCCGTCAGCCTAGAAAACACAGACTCCAGTCTTAGCAAGTTGCCGTAACAATGCAGGCTTTAGTTCCGCCCAAGACAACTACAGTAGAAGGAAAGGATAAAGTAAAGAGAAATATACTAACCAATAACTTGTTGGGTAGTCCTTCCAGGCCCCATATGATCCATCATCTTTTTTATACGTCATAATTCTTGTATAGCCTAACAGGGACAGATAGATGGAGAGATGCCAGAGTTTCACAATAAATCGTCAGAGGTCGCAGTATGGCGGAATAGGAAACTGTACAATTACAAACTGCAACAAGTTATTTCAAGTTAGCAAGTGTTTTTTCAATTTATATACAGAGGGTGACACAGTAAAACCTGATTAAATGTAGTAGAGAAACATAACTAACGCAGATGCTTTCAAACAGGTGCACTGAAGGATTAAGCAAATACCCTATTAATTTTTGAATCAAGGAGCAACTGAAAGGATCTAGATGCCTTTGGAAGAGCTTTCATTGTTGGGTCTCTTGCAGGATTTGACAGCGCCACAGGGCTTCAAGCGTCACTGAATGGTCTAATGAATATGAAAATTATGTGAATCATATGCTACAGACTTTCCAGATTTTAACAAACTTGAACACCTGTATGGTAGGCAGGTAGGCATGACTGCGTATTTGTTGTGTTATACTGCGTATTCGTTGTGTTATGCTACGTATATGCCCGTTTATGCTACATATACGCCGTGTTATGCTACATATACGCTGTGTTATGCAACATATACAACGTGTTATGTTACATACACGACGCATTATGTTACCTATACTACGCATTATGCTACAAATACGACGTGTTATGCTACGTATACGACATGTTATTCCATGTATACGACGTGATTTTCTACCTATACGATATATTATGCTACGTATATTATGTGTAATGCAACAAATACGGTGCGTTATGCTACGTTTACGAGTTTATTCCTTTAATTTATCACCAGTCCGTATATATCACCATACACTACAGTGCAAAAGTCTATAGGAACCTGAACGCTGAAGTTTTGTGAAAGAAAATCAGTACAACCTAAATGAATTGCTCAGGGTTAAATGTCAGGTGCCTAAGATGTTTGCACGGTACTGTTTATTGATAGTTGTAATACCTTCTTCTGTTAACGTCATAGCCGTATCTCTGGTGCCAGCCGGTAGCTCAGTCCATCGCTGACTGAGGTCCAGGAAGCGGAGGGCCAAGGCTGTGGGTGCCATTCTTTTCATTGTCTGCTCCGCACATCCACTAGGGGCCTGTAGCAGGTCTTTAACCCCGTGAGGAGACAGTAGGGTCTTGGCCGTTGACTGACCAAAACTTTCCCCTGGACATGAAAATGAGTGGAAATTAGATCAGAAGAACTGAAACCAAAAACATGGTGGAGGTGCTGAAATGGGTCTGACCTTCTAACTTGACAAATATATTGGAGATGGAACCAGGAACTGTGTTGTCTGGTATCTTCCCATTAATTGTAAGAGACATGCTGCTTTTTCCTGACAACAAAAGAAGTTTGAATGTTTTTGGTGTGTATTTTGTCATTAACAAACTTGCCAATCAGTTGCTACATTATATCTTATTTACTACAGACTTGTTTAATCTCACCACTCAAGTCCACAACGTGTATTTCCTCCACTCTCTTCTCCATTCCCTCTGTCTAATAGATGAAAAGATACTATATTACAGGGTCTACCCTACTATACAGTGTATAATGGCTCTTGAGTGGTTAACAGTTGCATTGTGACCTACAAGATATGGAAACATCATCAACAATACACCCAAAAAAAACAGACACTAGGCCTAACTACACTGTACTTACTCCAACATTAAGAGTTTGTTCGATAGCATCCCGGCCGTACTCATTCTCTCTGTCATAAAGGCGTATGACGATGGGTATCGAGCCTGTTTCCATGGGTACTGCTGTGAATGGGACAGCTTGGGAAGAGTGGGGCTCCACAGTTATGTTGACATAGGTTCTGACGGAACTCGAGCCAGGCGAACAGAGCTGTTCTTGTTGGACCATTTGGAGTGCCATCTGAAGATGAAGAAGGTACGTCAGTTTAATGTGTGACATTGTGTGTTTCTGTCGTGATATCGTTTCTTAATCTCCATGTACCTGCGCAGTATTGTCCCCATAGTTGTAGACGACGGGCATGACAGACAACTGTTCAAATCGCCTCACAGAGTACGGCAGCCTCAGGGAGACAAAAACCTCCTTAAACACACGGAACTGGTGTGGCTCTGCCACACAAATGCCTGAGAAAGAATGAAAATACACAGGCAAAAAGGTACAAATATCATCAACATGTTTCTTCATTTCTATGTCCCAAAAATTATGTTGTTACCATGCGATACAGAAAAGAACCAATGGAGAATGATGTTGTCAGTATGAGATTCAGAAAAGGACGAATAGAGGAGGATATTGTTTGTATGAGATACAGATAATAACCAATAGAGGAGGATATTGTTAGTATGAGATTCAGAAAAGGACAAATTGAGGAGGATATTGTTTGTATGAGATATAGATAATAACAAATAGAGGAGGATATTGTTAGTATAAAATAACCTGGCTTCGCAGACATTTTCCACCTGTCACTGTCCCTAGCGGTTTTCCCCATGTGCTTCAAGACCACAACCATTGTGCCAATGCCAAAGCAGTCGACTGTGTCATGCCCAAATTACTTTCGACCTGTTGAGACTTTAGCTCAGCATTTAATAAGGTCATCTCCACTAGGATGTTTTCCAAACTCCATGATCTTGGGATCCTTCTCTGTGCATGTGGACTCTAGACTTACTGTACTATCCATTTAACACTTTCCCTGATGTATTCCGTTTCTTTTGACCACTGCACATTTGCAATTGGCTACATTGGTAAACTGAATTCCTACAAACCAACAGAGCAGGGTGTTGTTAGCATATGATACGGAAAAGGACCAATAGAGGAGGATGTTGTTACCATGTGAAGTTGAAATGCTGACGGCCTGCAACTCCCAGATTGTTATGGAATCTTTCAGAATCATATTAAAACTAAGCAGAAGTCAGGAAGAAAAATTAGTCACCAAAGTGCCCCAAACGTATGGTCCCAACACATGTCTACATATCCAGACATGGTCCCAACACATGTCTACAAGTCCAGATATATGGTAACAACACATGTCTACAAGTCCAGACATATGGTAACAACACATGTCTACATATCCAGACATGGTACATGGTATCACTACATGTCTACAAGTCTAGATACATAGTATCAACACATGTCTACAAGTCCAGATACATAGTATCAATACATGTCTTCAAGTCTGGATACATGGTATCAATACATGCCTTCAAGTCTGGATACATGGTATCAATACATGCCTTCAAGTCTGGATACATGGTATCAATACATGCCTTCAAGTCTAGATACATGGTATCACTACAAGTCTACAAGTCTAGATACATGGTATTAATACATGTCTACAAGTCTAGATACATGGTATTAATACATGTCTACAAGTCTAGATACATGGTATTAATACATGTCTACAAGTCTAGATACATGGTATCACTACATGTCTACAAGTCTAGATACATGGTATCACTACATGTCTACAAGTCTAGATACATGGTATTAATACATGTCTACAAGTCTAGATACATGGTATCACTACATGTCTACAAGTCTAGATACATGGTATTAATACATGTCTACAAGTCTAGATACATGGTATCACTACATGTCTACAAGTCTAGATACATGGTATCACTACAAGTCTACAAGTCTAGATACATGGTATTAATACATGTCTACAAGTCTAGATACATGGTATCACTACATGTCTACAAGTCTAGATACATGGTATCACTACATGTCTAAAAGTCCCACCTATGTGTGTTGTGGACATCAACCACATCGAATAGAAAGCTTGGGGGGAAATGTCGGCGTATTTCCTGATGTGTTGAGTCAAAGAATTCTTCAATGTCAGCCTCACCTGCGGCTGTGGAGGAGACAGGGGAATTAAGATGACGGTGGGCGAGGTGGAAGGTTACACAGGTGTCACCAGGTTTTCAGAAAACACTTTCAAATGTACCTTATCAATTACTTGGAAACTATAGCAAACAGTGCAAAGATTATTCTGCCATGATGTTATAATATCACTAGTCATACTCCTGCCATGATGTTGTAATGTCACTAGTCATACTCCTGCCATGATGATATAGTGTTAATAGTCATACTCCTGCCATGATGATATAGTGTTAATAGTCATACTCCTGCCATAATGTTAATTGTCATACTCCTGCTATAACGTTATAATGTTAATAATCATACTCCTACCATGATGATATAATGTTAATTGTCATACTCCTGCCATAACGTTATAATGTTTATTGTCATACTCCTGCCATAACGTTATAATGTTAATAGTCATACTCCTGCCATGATGTTGTAATGTTAATAGTCATACTCCTGCTATAATGTTATAATGTCACTAGTCATACTCCTGCCATGATGTTATAATATCACTAGTCATACTCCTGCCATGATGATATAATGTCACTAGTCATACTCCTGCCATAACGTTATAATGTTAATAGTCATACTCCTGCCATGATGATATAATGTTAATTGTCATACTCCTGCCATAACGTAATAATGTTAATAGTCATACTCCTGCCATAACGTTATAATGTTAATAGTCATACTCCTGCCATGACGTTATAATGTTAATAGTCATACTCCTGCCATAACGTTATAATGTCACTAGTCATACTCCTGCCATGATGTTATAATGTCACTAGTCATACTCCTGCCATAACGTTATAATGTTAATAGTCATACTCCTGCCATGACGTTATAATGTTAATAGTCATACTCCTGCCATAACGTTATAATGTTAATAGTCATACTCCTGCCATGATGTTGTAATGTTATTAGTCATACTCCTGCCATTATGTTATAATGTCACTAATCACACTCCTGCTATGATGTTATAATGTCACTAGTCATACTCCTGCCATGATGATATAATGTTAATAGTCATACTCCTGCCATAACGTTATAATGGTAATAGTCATACTCCTGCCATAACGTTATAATGTTAATAGTCATACTCCTGCCATAACGTTATAATGTTAATAGTCATACTCCTGCCATGATGTTGTAATGTTAATAGTCATACTCCTGCCATGATGTTATAATGTCACCAGTCATACTCCTGCCATGATGATATAATGTTAATAGTCATACTCCTGCTATAATGTTATAATGTCACTAGTCATACTCCTGCCATGATGTTATAATGTCACTAGTCATACTCCTGCCATGATGATATAATGTCACTAGTCATACTCCTGCCATGACGTTATAATGTTAATAGTCATACTCCTGCCATGATGTTATAATGTCACCAGTCATACTCCTGCCATGATGATATAATGTTAATAGTCATACTCCTGCCATAACGTTATAATGTTAATAGTCATACTCCTGCCATAACGTTATAATGTTAATAGTCATACTCCTGCCATGATGATATAATGTTAATAGTCATACTCCTGCCATGATGTTATAATGTTAATAGTCATACTCCTGCTATAACGTTATAATGTTAATAGTCATACTCCTGCCATAACGTTATAATGTTAATAGTCATACTCCTGCCATAACGTTATAATGTTAATAGTCATACTCCTGCTATAATGTTATAATGTCACTAGTCATACTCCTGCCATGATGTTATAATGTCACTAGTCATACTCCTGCCATGATGATATAATGTCACTAGTCATACTCCTGCCATGATGATATAATGTCACTAGTCATACTCCTGCCATGACATTATAATGTTAATAGTCATACTCCTGCCATAACGTTATAATGTTAATAGTCATACTCCTGCCATGATGTTGTAATGTTATTAGTCATACTCCTGCCATTATGTTATAATGTCACCAGTCATACTCCTGCCATGATGATATAATGTTAATAGTCATACTCCTGCCATAACGTTATAATGTTAATAGTCATACTCCTGCCATGATGATATAATGTTAATAGTCATACTCCTGCCATAACGTTATAATGTTAATAGTCATACTCCTGCCATAACTTTATAATGTTAATAGTCATACTCCTGCCATGATGATATAATGTTAATAGTCATACTCCTGCCATGATGTTATAATGTTAATTGTCATACTCCTGCCATAACATTATAATGTTAATAGTCATACTCCTGCCATGATGTTGTAATGTTATTAGTCATACTCCTGCCATGCCCAGTCCGGGCATCTTCCTGTTTCTTCTTTTTCCTCAGTTTCTCTCCTTCTTCGCAGCATTTCCGGAAAGCCTGTACACAGGCAATGCTCGGATTTGACCGCTCCACAATCTTGACCCGCTCTTCACACGTCCGAAGCATGGGGATCAGGGTGAGGCCTTGAGCACAACATTCCTGCAGCTTCCCATCAGTGTAGTTCAGTTCTGGGAGGTAAGAATAGTAGATGATTGATGAACATTACACGTCACATCCTGAACAGGTAGACAACAGAAAAATAAAACTTGAGTACTTATGGACATCATCTGCTGCTGGAGGTTTAGGGAACGTCTTTGTCGCCTGAAGCCAGATTTACAGTTAAAACCTAAACCAGAAGAAAATAAAATGAACATTGCAACAGCCAATCTACGTTTTGTATTTGGCAAATGCACGAAATAACAACGCGTCATTCTGAACAAAGACATCTACGCAGTAAATCCAAAAACCGAAACACTTTATATGTTGCATTAGGCACAACATACCGATCCTCATTTCAGACTTTAATTTAGAGTTGGAGATGAAAGTTAGACCGGCGTCATTAAATACAGAGGGTGTGTTTGCGCCTCCCCCGTATGAACATCCAAGGTCATAGGACTGCATTGAGGAGAATACCTGTGAACGAAATGCACGATGTTCATATATATATGTTGATAATGTTTACTGGTCTTCAGTTAATCAATAATATGGACTGCTGTACATTCTAAGATGAATGTGGTAACTCTATGTAATGGTATGTAATCATACTTTAGTGAATGTTAAAATAATGTTGATGAGACAGTAATCGTACTTCAGTGAATGTTAAAATAATGTTGATGAGACAGTGTTGTCATTCTTAGTGAATGTTAAAATAATGTTGATGAGACAGTGTTGTCATTCTTAGTGATTAGCAGATTGCCTGTTTAGGGGTGAGCTTGTTCTGGCCGTTGAGAGCGTAGATGGCCTTGTCCACAGCCAGTAAGGCTACTTTAGCCTTCTGCCCATTTACGTCTATATGAATCTTTGCAATTTTTCCAGGTTCATAATTGTCTTTGTCTGTCTTTACCTTGATATAAAAAAAACATCAGAAATAGATAGCATAAACATGAGACCAAATACAATCACCGGCCACTTTATTGGGTACACATTTTCGGGGGTAAAGGGTGATTTAAGTGACTTTCAATGTGGCATGGTTGTTGGTGCCAGAAGGGTTGGTTTGTGTATTTCATAAAGTGCTGAGCTATTGGAATTTTCCTGCACAACCATCTCTACGGTTTTCAGAATATGGTTGAAAAAGGAAAATGTCCATTGAGCACCAAGAATCTGGGCGAAAATGCCTTATTGATGGCAGAGGACAAAGGAGAATGGCCTGACTGGTTCGAGCTAATAAGAAAAAGGTAACTCAAATGACCACTCGTTACAACCAAGGTAGAAGAGCATCTCTAAAGGCACAACACATTGAACCTTGAAGCAGATGTACTACAGCAGCAGCAGCAGAACACACCGGGTGACACTCCTGACAGCTAAGAACAAGAAACAGAGGCTACATTTTGCACCGGCCAACCAAAATTGGACAACCGAAAATTGGAACAACCTAATCGGAAGAGTCTTGATGCCTGCATCATGAAAGCATGGATCCATCCTTTTTTTTCTTAACGGTTCAGAGTGGTGGTGGTGGTGTAATGGTGTGGGGGATATTTTCTAGGCACACTTTGGGCCCCTAAAACCAGTTGAGCAATGTTTAAACGCCACAGCCAGGACCCTGTTGAATCTATGCCACAAAGAATTTAGGCAGTTCTGAAGGCAAAAGCGGTCCAGACCAATAATAATAATAAGGTGTACCTAATAAAGTGACCAGTTAGTGCACATGTCAACAGTAATTTTAAACCTAATTGCCACTAAATAACAGATAACAAAGCTTTTATTAGATATTTTATTCTCCCTGTCGCTGACTGACTCCCAATCACAATGCCCATGTTTGTCTGCTGTGTTGTTTACTCACCTTGACCTCACCCTCACAAACATCCTTGACATCTACCCACACTGAGTCAGCAATGATGTCACCACTTTGGCCGTAGTAGTAGCCAATCAAACGGAAGGAGGGAGTCATGGCATGAGTGACTGGAAGCTGAATCTTGGTTGTATCCCCTGCCTTGACAGATCCCCCTGATCTAAGCAGTCCTCGGCTCAAAACCTGGGGGTTGGAAACAGAAAGGTTCAACAAATTTTGCTGCAGATTTTCTTTAACATCTTGTGCACCTTTTGATTTCACTCACCATGTAGTATATGAACCCATCTTCTGGGACCGCGTTGAAGACTGAGAACTCAACGGAAAATGACTGGCCGACTGTTAGAACTGTGTCGCTCGCGCTAATGCTTAGATAGCCGTTTCCAGGAAACGACGAACGTTGTAAGACTTTAGTAGATTTATGGCCATCTACAGTGACCTGTTTGGAAAAACAGATGGGGTAAAGGGAATGTTTAATAAGCAAATCCATTCAAAGTCACACTGTTGTAGTCCGATTACAATTCTCGGAATTTAAATATTCTCTCTCTTTGTAGTCCTAACCTCCACAGTGATGTCGGCATCCACATTGGGAAGGTTGAAATAATGCCACACTGTGCCTTCCGTGTTAGTGTGTTTAGTTTCGGTATCAGGCAGGAGGTTTGGCAAACGCATTGTCACTGGGACATTCGCAGCTGGGGAACCGCTGGGGAGATGTACCACCACCTGACAGAAATACAAACCAACAAGCATTCCAATCTCAAACAGACCCACTGGAACATGGAACTGTTTTCACAATAATTTCTCTCGTATCCAGTTCGACTCACCTCGACTTTTAACGGGACTCCAGGGATAAAGTGTGAGCGTGTGTGGGACAGGTCAACAGTGTAACGCGCGGACACAACAGGAAGTGACACGTCTGCTTCCTGTAGCTCACCACCTGATGACAGGATATTTTTCACAGCACTATCAATATACATCTGTGGCCTTACACCACGATATGCCCGCTTGACTGCTGACATTTATGTTGTGTTATTATAAATAACAAAAGGAACTAGTGCCTCACTGTTGATGTTCGTGACAGACACAGCCATGTAAAGCTGTGATTCGCTCTCATCCATATTTGAGAGGGTGATGTTATGGTGGGATTGGAGTTGCTTGGTTAGCTTGAAAATGTTAACAGCTACTGACACTCTTCCATGTTCAATCTGAGTGAAAAAAGGATGCAACAGTTTTTCAGCCAAACCATAGATCCAACTTATTCTAGAACTGTTGAAACTTCCTCCTTAGGCACCACTTGAGCAATTATGTTTACATTTTTCAATCTGTCGCCTCAGCGATTTAACCTATTGACCGTTCTTTAACTGGTCAAACCATCTAATGGCTATGCTCCTGACTTTTACGTAAAGATACAGTACACCCCTCAGAAAAAATGTTCCAAAATAAGTTTTCCAAGTGTCCCCATAGATGAAACCTTTATGGGTCACTGAAGAATCTGTTTTGGTTCTATTAATATGCAGACTTTGGAATAACCATTTTGCAACCCTAGTTTTTTAGGAATCGAGGTTTGCTGCCACTATGATACCATTCTTTAGAGCTCCGACAGCTTACAACCTTGCGAGCTATCATCTCTGATAGTGGAGTACAGATGCTACTTTCATCTTCTCACCTTTCCAGTTTCCTCCAGTCCTCTAATGAAGTGTACATTTTTTTCTTTATCATCTTCCTCCTTAGTTTTATACTTTATTCCAAACCGACAGTGGAAGGCTCCTTTTACCGTTTCGCCATAGGTGTACCTGAAAAGATCGGCAGTCAGTCTAGCTGATAATGCTGGGATGAAGGCTCATTGAGAACCAAATACTGATGTTATATTGAATACAGAATCACTCGCTGTGTTGCTTTCTTGGAAGTTAGATGGTGGGGGATATCTGTTGTTATCTAACTAAAAGCTTACTCTGCTGAGATGTCAAAGGTAAAGTTCTCCTGCTTAGTATTAATAAGAATGTAGCTATTCTCAGGTTTGATGGTCACTTCAAAGCTTGGCAACACTGAAACAAAACATGAAGAACAGTAAAACGAATGTTCTGTTATACTTCATATCAAAACGTAAACAAAGGATTACATAGAGGCAATTTAAGTCAACTTGAAATATTGAAACGGTGAACACGAAGGGAGTTTGATAAAAACAGAGAAAAAGAGAAACAATTCACCAAACTTCTTGACTTGAAATTGTTGAGTAACAGCATTCTTTTCATCTCCTTCATAATGAGCCACGATCTTCCACACGCCCATTCTGCAATATTACAACATTCGTTTCAGTATCTTTTGTATATTAAAGCCAATAAACGACAGTTGAACAAGAAAATACAAAATGCTAACATTGTAAACATAATTGTTGCATATTCATTGAAAATGTAAACGTTTGACCGTACTCTGAGACATCCGGGATATGGAAATTCCCAGTGATTATTCCATGTTTGTCGTGTTTGAAATGCTTCCCTATCTGATTTCCCCCAGCATTCTGGAATACAAATAGTTACACACGTACAGTATATTTAATTCTGTTTACAACAAACATGTTTAGGTTAAATTAAACCCGCACTGCAGTCACCCTAAGCTACAATGAAATTAAATCTGACAGGAAGGAATGTGGTAACAAATTCAAAGTCTGTATACTCACGAATATGGAGAAATGAACGTTCTCATCATGGGGTCTCATTGCATGATTGAGGGTGATTATTCTGTATCTCACTGGTAATGGAAAACATATTCATGACGCATTTGTCAACTACAGATGATTTTATATATCAACATAACAACAGTAGCCAATCATTTATTTCAGAGAATATGTTAAGCTACCTTCTTTTGTGGGGTTGTAGATAGGTTGGTCAGTCTGAATGAAGATATAGCCTCTGTGTTGGGAAACCAGGACCCTTGCCATTTGTCTGTTCTTGATGTCTTCAATCTCACCCACAAGCATAAGATGAGGTATCCCCAAAAAGGAAGGACCTACTAGTGACAATTTTTCCCCGTCTACCTGCAAAGTGTAACGATTGAAATATTAACCAAAAAGACTGACTGTACTTCCTGTGTTTATTTTAATGTCTATGTAGAGTAAATTCTAAATGTATTTAGACACCTTTTCAAATAAGGTACTTGGTATTTAAAATATAAGACAACAAAATCAACCTGCAGCCAGTCAGATTTGATGCTCAAATACACATAGAAGGATCGTGTCAGGCCACAGAAAAGTAAAAAGCACTGAATATTCAACATAAGATGGACTAAAAAGTACCTCAAATTAAGTTCAGTGTTCCGGATCAATGTAAGAGTGATGGCAAGAACAAAAAGACATAAAGAACTGGCACACCACCACAACTGTAAAATATTGCTCCAATATTAATTAAAATATTAAATAATATTAAAATAAAAGCTGCACACCATTTGTTATTCCAAATGTAAAGTGCTGGAACACAGTGCAAACCACAAATATGTGGATATTTCTTGCAGTCAATCTCACTAAGTTATACCTGTTCTACAGTATGGATATGTCTTGCAGTCAAGTCTCACTAAGTTATACCTGTAGTTCTACAGTATGGATATGTCTTGCAGTCAAGTCTCACTAAGTTATACCTGTAGTTCTACAGTATGGATTTGCCCCTCCGTAGTAAACGTCCTGGTGATCTTTTCAGACATCAGCTTTCTGCTTGTTTCGTGCTCCAAGTAGAGAGTAACAGGTTTATTGAGGTGGGTTTTACCTAGCTGGATGTAAACACGCTCTTTCACGCCAACATGGAAGACATTGGGAGCTGATATAAGGAACCTGCACAGACAAGAAAACATTGGATATAGAATATATACTGTTAAATGGGCACTATGTAGAATCTATAATATATACTGTTAAAGGAGCACTGTGTATAATCTATAATATATACTGTTAAAGGGGCACTGTGTATAATCTATGATATATACTGTTAAAGGAGCACTGTGTATAATCTATGATATATAGTGTTAAAGGGGCATTGTGTATAATCTATGATATATACTGTTAAAGGAGCACTGTGTATAATCTATTATATATACTGTTAAAGGAGCACTATGTAGAATCTATGATATATACTGTTAAAGGGGCACTGTGTAGAATCTACAATACTGTTAAAGGGGCACTATGTAGAATCTATAATAAATAATGTTAAAAAGTACTGAATTATGGCTTTACAGAACAAAATTGAAAGAAATGCCTCCTCTTCCAGTTCTCTTCCCAAACCAGACGAGACACAATTGGCAAGTCTGTATGAAAATATGAGTGGGTTTAGGGTGAAGGGATAACTGCCTGTGTCTAAAGATAGTCGAGAGTCTAAAAGTCAATGCAAACTGATGGATGCATCAGTGAGAGAGTTTTAACTGGGTGTATCTCTGGCAATTTGTTGTATGTTATGGATTGGGTCTTTTTCCCGCTATGCCCACTACGGTGGTAGAAACAAAGAACGTTCTGCCCGCAATAATAATTTTTGCAGCTCTGGTGCAGACAAATAAATATAGCAACACTGTTGTGAAACTTTTGGTGGTTTATGTATCATTTCAGACAAATAGGTACAGCATAACAGCTTAGATAGATCAATGGCAGACTAGCGTCATAGTGGAAAGCTTAATGGTCTGGTCTGAGATACACACTTTTTTGTAGAGATTATTGATTAAAGGGGGATTCTGCAGACCATCAAGAAACATATTCCTGATCTGACAACATTTATGTGGCATGTTTGATTGAACGACGTCATGCCAGGGAAATCTGAGAAGCATGTTTCTTACTGCTCTTGGATATTTCTCATAATTTGCCTTAATATCTTTTGATTATAATATTATGAGAGTTCGTTATCGGCAAATGAGTCCATCCCAGGACATGGACATAGCCTAGACAATTTTTACTTGTTTTGAAAAGGATTCCGTGATACAGTGCTAAAGAAACCAAAGAGACTAATATTAACATTATGTATAATGTAGGCTACGTGGCTCAAACATGCTTACACAAGTGTATATAATAGTTCTGATATCAAAATGGCTCCAAATGATACATAAACCACCAAAAGCAAAGCCAGCTATGAAGTGGAAAGGAGACCAAACTTCCAATTTCTTCATTCAAAGTTTTATGTTCCTTTAAAGAATACAAAAATCTCGATAAGTTGACTTGCATACATTTCTATTCATTAATATAAAGTATAGGCTTCTTACGGTTTTCTTAAGTACATTATCATTCACCAAAAACAGTATATAATCATAAATATCACTTGAACAATGAAGACAAAAGCCTAAATTATGTCAGAAGTAAATCAACCATATAAATATATATGTATACACAATGGAAAATCAGCATTCCTGGTTCTGCACATATAATGCACATATAGATTTTCCATTGCATTGTAAAATCTCTCATGCCAATATGATAGTTTACCTTTCCTGTTGACAAACAACTACAGCAGCTAAAACGAAGACCACTAAAATACAGATAAGCGAGCTCATGGTTGTGGTTCACTGTCTCCCCCGGCACTACTTTCTCTTTAATTCACTCTGCTAATATATATGTCTCTCTCTCTTTTAATCCCTCTGCCAATCAATATCTTCCACCCCTCTTTACTTTCTCTACATAAAAGTTACGCAATATTTTATTTGAGATTTTCCAGGATAATATCTCGCATTACTTATCCCAAATGAAATAAATCCCTACTTTATTGAGCTGTTGTGCCACAATACATGATTATCAATACATGAATATTAATACATGATTGGAACAAATAGTCATCTCTGAGATCTCCACTGGATTAGGCATTGCATTTCAAACAGCTTTGTATTTCCACTGTTTGGCTGGCTTGTCCAGCAGCTGTTTCACAACAGTGTTGTTGGCTCGCGTTAGACGGTGTAATTCGGCATGATTTCCCTGAAATCATGTGATTGTGAGGAAATCTAAATGTTTAGTTGAGGCACTGATCACTTCCAGATGAATATTATTCGCTGTTGCAGGAAAGCCAGTGATCAGCCTGTATTTGATTTTTAATTCATTAAGTCAAGATTACACATTAAAAGGCACCTTGATTAGAAGTGAATATTGTTCATAGTTAAGGATATCCTGCCTAATGGCCTGTGTGTAAACATTTAAAACCAACTATGTTTGTCCTGCTTTGGTCATGTGATTATCTTAATGTCCTGAAACATTCACTTGTCGGTAGCTGTAATCTTAAGAGTCTGGGGTTTTGCTTTAAACTTCGCTAGAATGCTGTCTAAAATGTAAACTGTTTCCAGTTAATTGCCAAAACCCCAGGTTCATCATAATTGCGATTCCTGAGCAATATCAGCAGAAAAAGCATCTGCATCGGCTAGCACAAAGAAAACAATGACCCGAGCAGAGACAGAACTACGGTAAGAACACATGTGAATTAGTTAGAAGCACAGCCAGTATTACACAGGTGTACTATAAGCCAGTATTACACAGGTGTACTATGGGCCAGTATTACACAGGTGTACTATAGGCCAGTATTACACAGGTGTACTATGGGCCAGTATTACACAGGTGTACTATGGGCCATTATTACACAGGTGTACTATGGGCCAGTATTACACAGGTGTACTATAAGCCAGTATTACACAGGTGTACTATAGGCCAGTATTACACAGGTGTACTATGGGCCAGTATTACACAGATGTACTATGGGCCAGTATTACACAGATGTACTATGGGCCAGTATTACACAGATGTACTATGGGCCAGTATCACACAGGTGTACCATGGGCCAGTATTACACATGTGTACTATGGGCCAGTATTACACATGTGTACCATGGGCCAGTATTACACAGGTGTACCATGGGCCAGTATTACACAGGTGTACCATGGGCCAGTATTACACAGATGTACTATGGGCCAGTATTACACAGATGTACTATGGGCCAGTATTACACAGATGTACTATGGGCCAGTATTACACAGATGTACTATGGGCCAGTATTACACAGGTGTACTATGGGCCAGTATTACACAGATGTACTATGGGCCAGTATTACACAGGTGTACTATAGGCCAGTATTACACAGGTGTACTATGGGCCAGTATTACACAGATGTACTATGGGCCATTATTACACAGATGTACTATGGGCTAGTATTACACAGGTGTACTATGGGCCAGTATTACACAGGTGTACTATGGGCCAGTATTACACAGGTGTACTATGGGCCAGTATTACACAGGTGTACTTTAGGTAGTGAGAGGTGATTGAATTTTTGTCCAGTTTACTGGTGTGATTTAGCTTTCCTACCATATACATTTATTTTAATGTCATTTTTTTTGCTCCTCTGTGCAATTTAGGCACTGAGAGAGTTCTCTGTGCTCTCAGTGAACCACACCACCCCCCCACCCGTAATGTCAAAAGCCTCTGTAGTGTAACACGAGACCGAACACTGGAACTAACATACAGGTTAAGTAAGCAAATCGTTGAGAAATTCTTTGTTTGATTGGTGGGGAGAGAGATTTAGGGGAAAAGGACGGGTGGAAAACGGGAACGAGGAGGGGGAAGTATAGAAATGAGAAGGGTGGGGGGGTGAACGGCTGTGGCAGGATCGGTATGAAACAAGCCAAGTCTTATGCCCTCGTATTATTTCAATGTCAGGAGCCAATGTCAGCCACATGGGAGGACTGGCCAAAACTTCAATCATATCCAGATCAATGGCCGCACTGTGTCTGCTACTAGACTTCTCGTTAACTGTGAATCAATGAAGGGTAAGCAAACGTGAACACATTCCTTGTCATCACATAACTTAACTTCAGAAATACTTTATTCCACTGTTTCAGACTAGCACCTTCGACGCACATAACGTGTTGCTTTTAAATGGCCAGCATTGCGAATTTGCGTGGCTGAGCTACAGGTCTCTGTGAGGAGAACGGCATCTGTAGTGCTTGAAGGAATCTCATCATCTGTCAATTAGCTCAATGACCGTGACTAAAGAGTGATCAAAGATCAGTTGGTTCTTTAGTGGAATACAATGCCAAACTGTCAGGTGGGCCAAAAGTTGAATGATGCTGAATTAAAGATGCTGTCTGCAAGATTAGCAATTAACAACATGTTTATACCTAATATTTAGGTCCAATATATAGATATACATCAACTGTAAGTAGAAACACTATTATATAGAAATTATCTATGAAATTCCAAGACAAGAAGAGATAAAGAGCGAGATTGATAAAGGTAGATATGAGTAAAGGTGATGCAACAGAGATCAGTGCATACTGAGTACGAGAAAACAGAGGTTGAGATGCGATAGAGAGAGGGCGGAGTCACAGTTAGGTGTCGGCAAAAAGGTTGAGAGAGAGATGGAGAGACGGCGGAGTCACAGTTAGGTGTCGCCAAAAGAGAATGAGAGAGAGATGGGGAGAGGGCGGAGTCACAGTTAGGTGTCGCCAAAAGAGGTTGAGAGAGAGATGGAGAGAGGGCGGACTCACAAAAATGTTTCGCCAATAGTGGTTGAGAAGGATGGGGAGAGGGCGGAGTCACAGTTAGGTGTCGCCAAAAGAGGTTGAGAGAGAGATGGAAAGAGGGCGGAGTCACTGTTAGGTGACGGCAAAAGAGGTTGAGAGAGAGATGGAGAGAGGGCGGAGTCACAAAAATATTTTGCCAATAATGGTTGAGAGAGATGGGGAGAGGGCGGAGTCACCGTTAGGTGTCGCCACTAGCTAGAGGCACTGCTGAGAACAGACCACCCACTCATAATTCTACAGAGGTGCACTTGTACAAATGCTTGTGCAAAGTTGTCATGCTTTATTTCAATGAGTAACATCTGATTGCACACTTTGGCCTATACAGGGCACCTTTTCTGGGCCATGTGATCATTTGACCAGAGCCCATAGGGTCTTTTAACCAGGGCCCATGTGATCCTTTCACCAGGGCCCATTGGAGTCATCTGGTCAAATGATCACATAGCCCCTGGTTAAAATACCTATTGGGCCCTGGTTAAAGGACCCTAGAGGCCCTTGTTAAAAGACCCTATGGGACCTGGTTAAAAGACCCTAGAGGCCCTGGTTAAAAGACCCTAGAGGCCCTGGTTTAAAGACGCTGGTCCTATTAGCATAATATAACATAAAAAGGTCATGACAAAAGCTTGTCACATTGAGGTAAAGGCTTTTCATAATGTTCCGGGGTTCAACACAGGTCACAGAGATGAAGCCATTAATAAAAAATGGTTGAGAGGACATTCTGGTGTCAAGACTGATAGAGGTGTGAAGAGGTCCATTGTACAGGGCTGTAACCACCTCAGTGTGCACAGGCGCGAGTGTGTGTGCTGTCATTCAGTGTATTCGTACTCATATTCAGCTGTGTGCGTTTCTGTTTTGCTGCGTGCGTAAATGTGTTTGCGCAAACATGCGCGCGTGTGTGCGTACCGGAGAGGCGATATGTGTGTCTGTGTTGTTTACCAGAGGTGGGCTGGTGGGTGGTCATTTGGGTGAAAGGCACAACGCAACGAATCTGTCAGAACTGCTAGTTAAATGGTCACTTACAAAACACCCACGTCGCTCCATCTTATTAGCAACGACAGACATCCCATTCATACGGAGAGCACTGCATGTCTGTAGCCCCCCCCAATTACCAGTTAATACCTGTGGTAGCATGGTATGTGTCCCAGCTGAATCATGTTCTCTTCAAACCAAACCGTTCTGCAGGGGTACTGGTGGGGAATATAAATGTATATAAATGTTGGCTGCCAGAGAGAGTAGTCAGCGGGGGAATATAAATGTATATAAATGTTGGCTGCCAGAGAGAGCAGCCAGCAGGGAATATAAATGTATATAAATGTAGACTTCCAGAGAGAGCAGCCAGCAGGGAATATAAATGTAGACTGCCAGAGTGAACAGCCAGCAGGGAATATAAATGTAGACTTCCAGAGAGAGCAGCCAGCAGGGAATATAAATGTAGACTGCCAGAGAGAGCAGCCAGCGGGGAATTTAAATATATATAAATGTAGGCTGCCAGAGAGAGTAGCCAGCGGGGAATATGAATGTAAATAAATGTATATTAATATAGACTGTCAGAGTCTATACAGACTGTCTCTTTGTGCTTTGCTAAATTTTAGGTATTGTTTTTGTTTCATACTGTAGCTCTCAGTTTGTAAATTGGTTTATGCAGTGAATACAAGTGAAATTAAAACCTTCTTTGCAAGGATTTTATGTGATTCTACCATGACATCGTCTTCATCTGATTGATGGCTGTAATAAAGCTGCTTGCTAGACTTTTAGTTAAAAAACAATTAATTGAAAATGTGCAGTACATGAAAGCATGGTATGTAAGTAAAATGTGTCTCCCACCTAAGTTAATGTAAAGTTTATATTTGTAATCTATAACTTTTTTACAACAGAATAAGGAGTTAATCTAGCTATTTTATGTAAAAAATGCAATGATTGTTTACATTAATCTCAACAAAAAGAATATTCAATACAACTGAAATACATTGGGGCTGCAAGAGTTTAAACGGATTCGTAGTGGTGATGACAGGGTGGTTGAGGGGAGGGGGCGGGGGGGGGATTATCAATAGGATCAGAGAATGACCCCCTCTTTTCTAGCTGTGGTCCCCTCTCCTCTTTCCAACTCCTTCCTTGGGCACCAGTCTATATGAGGTGGTTGTCTCAGATGGAGTCTTCAACAGGCTGATACACATACAAATCACTGGGGGGAATTGTTCTACTGGTAAGTTTGACCATTTTCTACCAATGTGTGGAGGCATGGTGATTGTTATGTGGTGGATATTATTTGGATATTGGGAAAATGGTGTCACGTAATAATACATTGGCCATTACGTGTACCTGTAGCTAAAGAACAGCGACTGTGTGTGATCTTCAGAGCATGTCGTCTCTTAAATAAATATAGATATATCTGTTGTGTGAACGTTTTTAAATAACTGATAGTTTTCTCTTTTTCAAGAATAGATTAATGTCATTGACATTCTCAGTAAATTTTCAAATGTATCAAATTTTTTGACATTTCATTTACTTTTGATACAGTGCAATACGATATCAATAGTAAAAGCAGATTTTGAAAACATTGTTTTCTGGGTTGTTCTGGAAGCCTCAGTGATGCAGTGATACTTGTAAATAAAAGTCAGTTTATTAGAAAATGTATAATTAAAAGATGCATCATTTCATTGATACTCTAGTTGTTTGGCCAATAGTCCATAAATCTAGATACAGATATACAGATTTCCTGAATTCCCAATGTGGCCATCTAATTTCTCATTTATTTAGTTCCATGGAAAAACTAGCCAAAGTTTCTAAGGCTCCCAGTCCAGTTATACAAGGCTTTTATTATTGAAAGACATACCGTCCCAGAGAGGTAGAAAACAGAACATCTCTGTTCTGCCACTGCACAGTGTAATAACTGACAGGGCAGCAGCATGTATTATATAGCTCCTAATCTCGACACCTTTGTCCGTCTGTTACAATTCCACAAGTTATCTAGCTGGGAATATCATCCAGCCAAATAATTTCACTAGTTATCGGAGTAAACAGACCTGTTGGAAAATAATTGTACATACGATGTCTTTCACAAAACCACAGATGCGTGTGTTAATTGTTTGCCAGAAATGTCCTAGCTTGCCTTAACTACTGTTCTCCACTGGTGTATGAAACCGAGCATAATGTTCCCATTGATAGTTTTCCCAACCGTGACTCTGTCAAACCGTTTTAATGTGAGTCTTTTCCCTCAAGTGGGACCGAAGGAGGGAGCAACTACGGTAGTTCAGATACTTATAATGTATAATGGGTCCGTTCTTCACACGGTGTGAGCTGGTAGAAAAGGAGCCATGTGAGGAAAGGGTTAAGCGTGTGTGGTTTTGGAACGAGAGCAGAAATGCGCTGTGAAAATGTACAGCAAAACCCCAGGAAATATGACTGGGAGCCGTGTAAGAAACGGCACAGTGTGTTTCTATTATGCCAATGAGCTCCTGACTCAACTCAGTGCACTTCTATATGGCCGTGGGCCTCAGACATGTGTACCAAATATTAAGACTGGTTTCTAGAAAGAACATGTGAGGTTAGGTCCAGTTGGAGACACACCTGTCCGACCCACTGACCATCAGCACCGGCTCCCATGAGGGTTGAGTCCTGTCCCTACATCTCTTCTCTCTGTTCACCCACACCTGCACCTCCAGTCACCACTCTGTCAAACTTCTGAAGTTTGCAGATGACACCACCCTCAAAGGTCTCATCTCTGATGGGGACGAGGCCGCCTACAGGGGGGAAATTGACCGACAGGTGTCCTGGTACAGTCTCAACAACTTGGAGCTCAATGCTCGAAAGACATAAGATATGAGTGGACTTTAGACTACCTGACCTTCGAACCCATTGTCCTGGGTGGCTCCCCAGATAACACTGTGGAGTCCTTTCGCATTCTGGACAACATAATCGCCCATGACCTCAAGTAGGAGCTGAACATCACCTCTCTCAATAAGAAAGCACAACAAAGCATGTACTGCCTGCGGCAGCTCGAAAAGACTAACTGCCAACATCTATGATGATTAATGCTTACATTGAGTTAATCCTCCATCATCGGCTGGTCGGCTGCAGCCACTGTCAAGGATAAGGACAGACTGTGACGCATCATCTGCTCTGCAGAGCAAACTATTGGATGTAAGCTGCCGTCCCTCAAAGAACTGTTTAAAGCTAGGTCACTGAGACAGGCAGCAAAGATTGAGGCAGACCCCTCCCATTCGGGTAATGCACTATTCTGGACACTCCCCTCTGGCAGACGGCTGAGGTCTATTTAGACCAAAACCTCTCGCCACAAGATCAGATTCTTCCACACAGCTGTGAGTCTAAGTAATAAGCCTCTATCACTACGCTTCACTTTTTTAGCAATCTTCTCACACATCTATACATACATACTCATTGGCACTATTCAGATATATTTAACACATTCTATATTTAACCAGTACATATGCCAACTAGACATGGTCTCTCTTGTCGGACTGTTCGTCTTATGTGTTTTGCTCAGTTTGCACTGATCGTATGTGTTTTAAAATGGGTATTCTGAATGCTGGGGTCAGAACAAATTCTGTGTGTGTAAACAGACTTGGCAAAGAAACCTGATTCTGATTGTGATGTATACCAGATGGTATGATTTGTTCCCAAAAAAGCTTATATGTTAATCGAATCGGGGAAGACTTCTGGGCTAACATGTTTTTTTTATTTTTCATTTGTAGGATGACCCAGGTGGATTGTCTTGTTTCAAAAGAACACTGTGGAATCTCCAAAGACGATTGTGTCTCTATATCAAGTTACAATGTTTTTATCTTTATCCATCCTTGTTCTGCTCACACCATTACCCTCGTGTCAAACCCCCATAAACTTAGAGAAGGGAAATGACACAGGAACTGGAAGTGAACCCAATCCCCACGTCATCACTTTCTCCATAACGCAACCTAAAACTGCATCCACATTTGTCAAACTCAGTAAAGAGACCCCGATGTCCAAAGCCCCAAGTCAAACAGCAGCTAACCAAACTCTCCCTGTCCCCTCGACCCTTCTCAAGCCTGCAACAGCCAAGCTCGGCAAAATCACCAAAGAGACCTCTAAGCCTACCTCGAAAAGCATCGACTCTACTGCAGCCAATCAGACGCTTCCAGGTCTTTCAACACCCATCAAGACTTCAACAGCCGAACTCCTCAGACTCACCAAAGCAACTAAACACATCGTGAAAATCCTAACGCCAACTGTTTTCAATGAGACACTACTTCCTTCCTCAAACCCTGTCAAACCTCCAACACACAACTTTGTTAAACTCTTTAACGAATCCCCTAAACCCACCCTGACAGACCTAAGCCCTACCGTAGCCAATCAGACACTCCCAGCCCTGCCAAACCCTGTTAAACCTCCAACAGCCACACTTGTGAAACTCACTAAAGAGACCTCTAAACCCACCCAGAAATCAAGCTCTACCATAACCAATCACACACTCCCAGCCGCCTCAAACCCTGTCAAACCTCCAACAACCACACTTGTGAAACTCAGTAAAGAGACATCTAAACCCACCCAGAAATCCCTAAGTTCTACGGTAGCCAATCACACACTTCCAACTCCATCAAAGCCTGTCAAACCTCCAACAACCAAACTTGTCAAGCCTTCTAATGAGATGGATAAACCCGCCCTGAAACACCTAAGCCCTACTGTAGCCAATCAGACACTCCCAGCTAACTCAAACCCTGTCAAACTTCCAACAACCAAACTTGTCAAGCCTTCTAATGAGATGAATAAACCTGCCCTGAAACACCTAAGCCCTACCATAGCCAATCAGACACTCCCAGCCCTGCCAAACCCTGTTAAACCTCCAACAGCCACACTTGTGAAACTCACTAAAGAGACCTCTAAACCCACCCAGAAATCAAGCTCTACCATAACCAATCACACACTCCCAGCCGCCTCAAACCCTGTCAAACCTCCAACAACCACAATTGTGAAACTCAGTAAAGAGACATCTAAACCCACCCAGAAATCCCTAAGTTCTACAGTAGCCAATCACACACTTCCAACTCCATCAAAGCCTGTCAAACCTCCAACAACCAAACTTGTCAAGCCTTCTAATGAGATGGATAAACCCGCCCTGAAACACCTAAGCCCTACTGTAGCCAATCAGACACTACCAGCCCCCTCAAACCCTGTCAAACCTCCAACAACCAAACTTGTCAAGCCTTCTAATGAGATTGATAAACCCGCCCTGAAACACCTAAGCCCTACTGTAGCCAACCAGACACTCCCAGCCCCCTCAAACCCTGTCAAACTACCAACAACCAACCTTATCAAGCCTTCTAATGAGACGCCTAAACCCACCCAGAAACACCTAAGCCCTACCATAGCCAATCAGACACTCCTAGCTCCATCAAACCCTGTCAAACCTCCAACACCCACACTTGTGAAACTCACTAAAGAGACCTCTAAACCCACCCAGAAATCAAGCTCTACCATAACCAATCAGACACCCCCAGACCTCTCAAACCCTGTCAAATCTCCAACAGCCACACTTGTAAATCTCACTAAAGAGATCCCTAAACCCACCCAGAAACACCTAAGCCCTACCATAGCCAATCAGACACTCCCAGCCCTCTCAAACCCTGTCAAATCTCCAACAGCCACACTTGTAAATCTCACTAAAGAGATCCCTAAACCCACCCAGAAACACCTAAGCCCTATCGTAGCTAACCAGACACTCCCAGCCCCCTCAAACCCCATCAAACTACCAACAACCAACCTTGTCAAGCCTTCTAATGAGACGCCTAAACCCACCCAGAAACACCTAAGCACTATCGTAGCTAACCAGACACTCCCAGCTACATCAAACCCTGTCAAACCTCCAACAGTCGCACTTGTGAAACTCTCTGTAGCCAATCAGACACTACCAGATTTAGCGAAACTCTTCAAGCCCAAAACAGCTAGCGGTGCAAAAACCATAAAGGTCCCCATGGAGACGCCCACGCCCACATCGCCACAACCCAACCCCATGAAAGTGCTCATCACTTCTGAACCCGGATGTATCCTCAAAACCGCCGAGAGGGACGCCAGCGACCACACTAAGGAGCATGCCCAGACCGTAACCCTGACCCAGCACATCACCCTCATTCCCACGTTCTGCACCGGAGCCTGCGTGGCTGAGATGGCAGCCCTGAAAGGCCGCGTGGCTAGGCTGGAGAAAGAGATGTCCCTGATGAAGAGCAAATGTACGACTGAGCTTCTGTTACATCACGACATTCATTCTCCTCAGATGTTCACCTTATTCCTGAGAGCAGTTGACTGGATCGCCCAGCATTTCTTTAGTACCAGTCAGAGTTTGGGGTGCTTGTCAAGGTTGACATGTGTCTGTGTTCACACTTTGAACGCCTCTCTTTCTTGTCTAAGGTGCTTTTTGCTCCAAAGGCCACTGTCCCAGGAACTGTAGTGGAAACGGGAAATGTGAGAAGGGAAAGTGCGTCTGCCTCCCGGGATTCCTGGGTCTAGACTGCAGTGCGTGCCCGCCCGGAGCCGACTGCAGTATAAGTAAGTGACCTTCGTCAGATCATCCAATATATATAGTTGTATATTTGTATGTTTTATGAGTTATTGCAGAGACTCCGTTTACAACAGAAATATCTCCATGTCTCTGATCCTTGATTATGTTACATTATTTTATATATGCAGTGTTTTCACAAGTGAAATATCAGTCTCAACTTCCTTCTATTACCATGTTATTGTTTTATTTCCAAAAGGTGCCAAAGACAAAGTCCAAATAACAGTGGAGACAGTGACATTAAAGGTGTCGTCTGAGAGCAAAATTGACAAGGAGATTGGAGAGAGGAAGAAGGTCAAGCCTGACCAGACAATCTTCAAAAAGAAAATAGATGTAAAGAAGACTACAGGCAGCAAAGAAGAGGGTGACATCAAAACAAAAGACACTACAAGTGTAAAAGCAGGCCTTGTCGAGACCTCGCCCACACTGGGGGTTAACATAACTAAAACTAGCATTGTAGCTGCCACACGTTCTAAACCTGCAAAGATTCCCCCGGGCCGATTCACAGTCGAACAGGTTCTATTGAAATCGCATGAGGGAAACCAAGAAAGCAAAGGCAAAACACAGACAGTTGTAAAAACGTCTAAACCTGACCTGAAGTTGAATGTGGCTGTTAAAGAGGAATCGGCAGGCAAAGACAATGCTAAGTCTGGCAGCCTCAATGACCAGCCCCAGGGCAACACCACCCAAAAGGTCGAAAACAAAACCCAGTCCAGAAAAGACACCCTGGAACAGTCAACTTTGACTGACAAAAACGTTACTCTAACATCTGAGATGAAAGTGGTAAAAAAGGACAAACTAAGGGAGAATTTAAATGTTACAAAGGTGTCAATGTCTTCTGACGGCAGTAAGTCTGTGACAAGCAAGATCCCACTCACAAATAGCAATAAGACAGAGGCTGACGCGTCTAAAGCTAGTGAGAATACAGGCTTAGGCAATACGCTAACACAGAAGAGTCAACATGTCGTCAACGTGACCACTGTGGAGACCATCTCTGGAGAGACCACCTCTGTGAAGACCACCTCCGTGAAGACCACCTTGGTGGAGACCCCCTCTGTGAAGGCCACCTCTGTGAAGACTCCGTCTGTGAAGACCACCTCCGTGAAGACCACCTTGATGGAGACCCCCTCTGTGAAGGCCACCTCTGTGAAGACTCTGTCTGTGAAGGCCACCTCTGTGAAGACCACCTCTGTGGAGAACCCCTCTGTGGAAAACCGCTCTGTGGAGAACCCCTCTGTGGAAAACCCCTCTGTGGAGAACCCCTCTGTGAAAACCCCCACTGTGAAGACCACCATTGTGAAAACCCCCTCTGTAAAGAGCACCTCTGTGGAGAACCCCTCTGTGAAACCCCCCACTGTGAAGACCGCCACTGTGAAGACCCCTCTGTGAAGACCCCTCTGTGAAGACCCCCTCTGTAAAGACCCCCTCTGTGAAGACCCCCTCTGTGAAGACCCCCTCTGTGAAGACCCCCTCTGTAAAGACCCCCACAGTGAAGACCCCCACAGTGAAGACCCCCACTGTGAAGACCCCCTCTGTGAAGACCCCCACAGTGAAGACCCCCACAGTGAAGACCCCCACTGTGAAGACCCCCACTGTGAAGACCCCCACAGTGAAGACCCCCACAGTGAAGACCCCCACGGTGAAGACCCCCACTGTAAAGACCCCCACTGTGAAGACCACCGCTGAAGTCCTCACCAACAAGACAACAGCTATTCAGTCGTCCAGAAACACCACCAAGCTTGCAGGAACAGGAGTCAGCGGTGGACTCGGGTCCTTCAAGGTTCAGAATATCTCCACGTACGGCTTCACACTCACATGGTCAGCGCCCACAGCCATGTTCAGAAACTTCACCGTTTCCAAAAGAGAGCACAGCAACGAAGGAGAGGAAGAGGACGAGGCAGAGGAAGGAGCCGCTCTTGGGGGAGAGGACCAGGTCACAGTGTCCGTGAACGTCACAGGGACCCTAAAACACGCCGATGGCACCAATGATACGTCCTCATCTACCACCAAAGCTTCCGGTAGCTCCAGAGGCAGAGCCAACACCAGGAGGGTGTCCATGGTACTCCCTGGCAGTGTTCGCTCTGTAGAGTTCAGCAACCAGCGCCCTCAAACCACCTACTCCCTGCACATTTATGGCACCACGCCCGGGTCTCGCTCCCGCCTCCACAGGCTAACCCTCACGACGGGTAATTCGTCCAGGCACCACACCGAGATAGAGACTCATTCATGAAAACTGACCGTTCGTTTTTGTGAATAATTCCTGTAACATTTTTCTCCTTTCACTCATGGAGTGTGTTCGTGCGGTGGATAGTGTCGCTTGAATATAAACGGTGGCTTTACTATACCATCATTTATACTTTAGCTCTGTGTTCACCCCTGAATTTTCACTCCACTGTCACTTTGTAGTCTTGTTAACATTTCTACTCCTTTACCACTCTCACCCAGGGCCCGAGCTGCCATCAGACCTGGCATTCAGTAATGTGACAGAGTCCTCTTTCTCTGTGTCCTGGTCAAAACCAAAGAGCACATTCACTGGCTTCAAAATAACAAGCACTCACTTACTCAAAGGTGAGACTGTTTCCTAATTTGTATATAGTTGTAGTGTCAGTTACCTCTAAGTAACCAGGTGATTAAGCATTAAAACCCGCCAGATACTACACTCAAACGGTGTCAATGTTTGGGAATGTGTAGATGTGTAGTCTCTTGACTGTTCGTGTTGTGTGTTTTGCGCTGTTTGCGCTTTTGTGTGCACGTCTTAAAATGTCTTAAAATGTGTGTTGTAACGCTGCAGCTGGCGGTCAGAAAGAAATCCTTGTGTGTTTGTAAACAGACTTGGCGAATAAACCTGATTCTGTTGTCCCTGATTATGACAGGAGAGAAACAGTCTGTGTCTGTGGACCAGCAGCAGTCCCAGGTGACCCTGACCAAGCTGTGGTCAGGGGCTCTTTATGAGGTCAGCGTCACGACCACCATCGGGAGGAGACAGAGTGACCCTCTCACCGGGAGCATCACCACAGGTGACACATTCACCATGACGACGCAGCTGTACATCACCACATGTCTTCTTCCGTTGTCCAGTTGTCTCGCTCTAGAACTTGAAAAATATATATATTTTAAAATAAATGCGCTGTGTCTGGACTGTAGTTCCAGCCCCTCCTGTGACTCTACGGACGATCAATGTGACGGACACGCGGGCCGTGCTGCAATGGACACCGGCCATGGAAACTGTCGACCATTTCATTATCAGTTACGAGTCAGCAAAAAGTATGTGTTTTTTGGATGAGAAGCCAAGGCATGTCACACTTATACTACATGATAACATATATAGAATACCTCCAAACTGTGTAATCACCTGTACAAATGTACTGTATGTACACACAGTCTGAGTCATAAGTTTAGACACACCTACTCAACTAAGGTTATTTTCTATTTATACTATTCACAATGATGGATCATACGGAAGGCATCAAGACAATGAAGTAACACATGTAGAATCATGTCAGGTCTTCAACAAACCAGAATACATTTCATACTGTGCCTTCATCGATGTACGTCGCACACACGTTTCATGCCTCACGTTTGCCTGCTTCTGTCTCCAACGGTCTTTAAGGCAGTCTCCCGTGTTTTAAATAAACATTTTCACGCCCCCCCCGTCCCTCCTGTCTCCCGCAGCTCCTAATGTAACGGTGACAGTGATGCTGTCAGGAAACTCAGTACAGCACCAACTGAGAGGCTTGCAGAGAGCCACTCTGTACACGGTCAAAGCCCTGACCCAGAAAGACAACATGCAGAGCACGACGATTACAACCGCCTTCACAACGGCCAGTGGTGAGTGCTGGGGGGGTGAAAAACCTCAGAGCTCTGGACTGGTCGCTATGCTTCGGTGTTCCGAACGACCTCTGCTCGCGTGTTCGTATTTCTGTGGTGTTGTTGTACACGTGACACAACCATGACAAACAGTAACTGTGTGTGTGTTAATGTCATCCAGCTGTAAAGGCCAGTGAGGTGGGAGCTCGTTCTGCTGTTGTTTCCTGGAGAGCACTCGTTGTGTTACACAGTGTGTCTTACAGCAGCTACAGAGTCACCTATCAGACGACAGGAGAGGAACCCAAGGTGAAAATATTTCCCAAACTTCATTATGTTCTATTTTCTGTCAACTTCCTGTCGCTAGATTTCTGGCAAGATTACAAACCGACTCGGGACCAGAAAACTATACCGAATGTAAATTGTCTACCACTTCTACAAAAGGTCCACCAACAGTATTTGAGGTAAAACAAACATAATCAGCTGTTTCTCGTGTCCTTCATTACTATAGGAGGTGATTCTGGACTCCAGTGTGACAGAGTACAAGCTGACTGGACTCTCCTCTATGTCGAAGTACAAAGTCCTGGTGGAGGGAGAAGTGGGCAAACAGTACATATCCATCATCACCACTGACTTCATCACAGGTGGGTTATGGGACGGCTTACTTGGAAAAGTACATTTTCACATTAATCCCGGAATTTCATCGACTCAGCACAATTTTTGAGTCGGCATGGTTACTTATCAAGTACAGACTCTATAGCAATTTTACAGTAATTTTATTGTGATTTTACAGTATTTTATTATTTTTACAATCATTTTATAGTAATTTTAAACAGAAATGTTATAGTGATTGTATTGGAATGCCGCTCCGTCTGTCAGGCAACCTGCGATTTCCATTCCCCGCGGAATGTTCCGAGGAGTTGCTGAACGGAGAGCGGCGGTCCGGAGAGGTGGACATCTACCCGGAAGGCGAGAACGGGAAAGCAGTCCGGGTTTACTGTGACATGGAGACAGAAGGAGGCGGCTGGACTGTAAGATACATGGAGTTGTTGTCTAGCACACAACTCGACTAATATGGAAATACAGCTATGTCAACTCAACATAGTGGCTGTGGTCTGTATCAATAAGAACACAATGACAGCCATGTACATACCAGGCATCTGTAAAAGCACAGCTGATTGTGATTCTCTGATTTGAATCTGTGTGGATGGGATTCGGTTACTATATCTGAACAGCTACTTCTTGTTCTGATGCTTAACGATCACATAAACCCCAGAAAACTGATGGCGGCCAAACACGATTCGATCTCTATATTAGCTCTGTGAATGTGTTGAACAGGTGTTTCAGAGGAGACGGAGCGGAAAGGCCAATTTCTACCGAACCTGGAGTGATTACACCAACGGTTTTGGAAACCTCAGTGAGGAGTTCTGGCTCGGTAGGTTCACTGGAGGCATTTTCCATAGCTCTCGTTTGTACAGCATCTGCTATCATCCATATCCCAGGTAGAGTAGAGCTACTCAGTGTTGGATTGCTCTTTCTTCCAGGCAACGAGCTGCTTCACAACCTAACCAGCCTGGTTCCGGTGAGCATGAGAGTGGACCTACGTTCAGCCAATCAGACGGCCTACGCTCACTACACAAACTTCAGCCTCGACTCGGAGGCCAAGTACTACGCCATCGAGGTGTCTGGGTACACCGGCACGGCAGGTAGGACGGGAGGAAGCGAAGAGAAGCAGAACTCTGATTAGGAAAGGAGACAGACTGTCATTGTGCACTAGGTTATGTAGAATATAAGGACAGAGCCCGGTAAGGCAGGAGTGGGGAATGAGTGTATGAAAAGTGGTGTCCAGACCTCTTTTTTCACCCCTCTCTTTCTTATCACATCTATAAGGTGACTCCATGAAGTACCACAATGGGCGGCCATTTTCCACCAAAGACAAGGACCCTGAGCCCCTGGGCATCCACTGTGCCCGCGCTTATATGGGCGGCTGGTGGTACAAAAACTGCTACAAGGCCAACCTGAACGGCCTTTACGGCGCCGACAGCAACAATGAGGTGATTAATTTTCATGTATTTTTCACATATGTCCATTGAGGTATTTTGTGTCAGTGCAGACAGTGTCCATGGTGGGAATCAATGAGATGTGTGTGGGGGGGGCTAAGAGCAGTTTATATATGGGGCATATTCCTTAGACATACTGCTGTGGGGAAGAAGCTGGTCTTGTGACGAGATGTTTTGGAATTGATAGACCTCAGACATCTGCCAGAGGGGAGAGTTTTGAATAGTCCCGGGAGGGAGGGGTACGGATCAATCTTTGCTGCCCGCCTCAGTGACCTGACTTTGAACAGTTCTTTGAGGGACGGCAGCTTACAGCCATAACGGAATATTTGATTTAGCAGGATTACTTTTATTTTGAAATGGAAATCAACTGTGTTAAACTGTGGCTCACCTGTTTGGACGGTGTTACAGGGAGTGGTGTGGATCGACTGGAAAGGCAAAGACTCGTCCATTCCGTTTACTGAGATGAAGCTTCGACCAGCCGGGTTCTCTCCCACAACACACGGCTAAGACCGTCCCCTGACTCATCCAACTCTCTAAATCATCCTTGTGAGAAACAACACAGTGAGCAGCCAGGAGAAATGTGCCAAGAGAACGGAAGTGTTTGGACAGCGTTTTCCTTCCAAGAAGAACAATACCGTGGACTGGGCTTCAGTTCTGTACCTCCACCATGTCAGCTGTCTCTGTCTCTCTTAAGGATTTCATGGAAGACAGACATTTTGTATTATTATTGTTATTATTGTGTCCAACTCTACGATTGTTCCACGATCTGACCCCAAGGCATCTTAACCGATGCATTGTCACAAGGGTTTGCCACCTCACAACTACTGTAATTGAAAAACAAATGCACTGTCCCAGTCTATTGGAATAAATGTGGCAAATTAATACCAGGATGGAGCCTTTTTTAATCAATCTGATGTACTTGCAAATGTGTGAGCATGACTAAATCAATGTGAAATATTCTGATGAAACAGAGATGCAGGAGATGACGTCAGCAGGTAAGGTGTCAATAATGTGAGTGACATCATCATTACTAAAGATGTTTCCAGTAGGGAGGTCAGCCCTCAGAGATGTGAGATGTGTCGTCACATCTTCAGGAGAACATTGCCAGACACAGGCACAGAGGGGTTCAAATTACGAACTTTAAATAAACATACTCAATAAATGTCACACAAAACATGGACTGACAAGAAGCACTAGGGCACGAGAAACTTAAAAAGGGACACAATGTGGGGTGAAACAAATGAAAAACGTAGAAACAGAACAGCTAGAGCATGAAGACAATGAACATAGAAACGCAACACCCAGCACTGGTGACCGGCTGGTACAGGTAGACAAAAGGAAACAGATCAAACCAGGTTAAACCAGGTGACCATAACCATCCACTGAACTACAGGCAAGAAGCAGCTATGATTGGTTCACTTAAAAGACACCGTAGACCTGTGATGTAGACCTGTAAACGGTGCTGATAATATGACAATGGACAAGGACAATGATCAATTTGGAAACAACATAACTTCCCCGAAGTCCTTCACTAAAGACGACAGTCGAAAACACAGGCACGGCAGAGAGGACAGGGAGTACGGGTAGAGGAGATGGAAAAGTGAGATGAGAAGAATAAGAGTTACTAAACCTGAGAGAAGTTGTTAAACATGAGGAATTAAACACATTATTGAAGACATTATTTTCGAGGAGGATCTAAAAACAGATGGTCTTAGCTCGGCGTGTATTCTTCAAACTGCTTTTAATAACTTCTATGAATATGTACGAATGTGATACAATGTGCCCTTGGTTAATTCTTCTTGAGCTGGTTAATCTTCCCCAATCAGTTCTTTGTTTCCTTGTTTTCAGCAAGGTTAACATCTTCATTGGAACGAAATGCCGTGGTGAAACTGCATTAAATGACCTCACTGTGTAATCTAAGTCTGTTGACCGTGGCACACTTACACGGTCTGTTGTTTTTCACAGCACATAAACACACATTCCTCTCCAGAGCGTCAAGATAATATTTTCCCATCCTTGAACAGGGCCAAACTTACACACACACACACACAGACATGTCACGTATAAAAGAGGAGACAGAGGAGATATGTGATTTTTTTTGGGCGACGGTGAAACTCACGGCTTGCCTTATGACAGGGCTCATTTCCGTGGTGATTGGAGGCGTTGTGTTCATGCTTACATCGCTATGGATACTGCTGTTCTGCTTCCCGGGGAAAAGAAACCAACATACAAAGGAAGATCCCAGAATACATCAGTCAAAAGGTAACGCTTTATTTCAACTGTTCTTAATGTGTCGTATATTGTATATTGACAAAGGCATAAAGAAAACCAAATACAGTCAGTTTGATGACTATCTTTAGTTCACTTGCCACTCTTCATAAAGTATTGGCCATCTGATATATATATATATATATATATACTTAAAGACTTGGTTGTGCTTCAATAGCTACTGTGCCAACAGTTACACTATGAAGTACACGACAGCCCATGTCACTTGCGTGTATTTATCGTCTCCAATTGCTCCGCCCAAGCTGTTGGGTCGAGACTTCTCCACTTTCTCCATCAGTTCTATCCTCATTCTATGTCTCCATCTCTTCCCGGCCCGATCTGTCTCCCGCTACTGGGAAACATGCTGGAGCTTGCACATGACCACCTGCCGAGTCACCTGACACTCCTGGCGAGTCGCTATGGCAACATCTACCGCCTGAAGTGTGGCAACACCAGTAATTAATAACTTAATTAACTTATTAACTGTTCGTATTGCACCTTACAACATAGTGTCTTCTTTGCCCGTCAAAAGTATTAGGGCAGTGAAGTCACAATTGCTCTATTTTTGCTGTACACTCAAGGCATCTGAAAGCATGATTAGAAAATTAATATGAGTTAAGAGTTCTGTCCATTTTCGAAACCGCCAATTAAGAATTCAGTTTCACATGATTTTATGTTATTGTAAGTATTGTGACGATATGTATATTCTGTATATATTCTTTGTTACTACTTAGATGTTGCTTGCCATGTCATAAGAATTTCATCGTGCAGTTTGATACAAGTCATTCTGTACACAGGACAATAAAATACTTTGACTTGATACAACTACGAAGCTACCATTTAACACAAATCATTTGCACACTGAGCCTTTAATGCCACCGTTTCTATCTGTTGCTTGGACTTCACTGTCACATCACCTTTGGAGGGCACTGTAATTAAAACTCAATTTAAAATTGTTCCTATTTTCTATTCCAAGTGAAACAATAAGCGTAAAACACTCCCTCTGCACGTTGTCTTTTTGAAGCCATGGTGGTGTTAAACAGTGGTGACATCATCAAAGAAGCCTTGGTTAAGAAATGGTCAGATTTTGCAGGAAGACCACATTCCTACACTGGTAAGGTACATCATTAGATCCATCCAAGCCTACCCAGAAACCATCATTCCATTGTGGTTCTCTGAGCTAACAGATTTTCACAGAAATAATATGGCCTTCACTGCTCCTTTTCTCCTCCCTGAATCACGCCCCATTTCTCCTCACCCTCCCCCTTCCTATCTTCTACCATTACATCTCCCCGTACCTCCTGCTTCTCCTGTCCTTGTGCCCTCCCTCCACCTCTTTTTTAGGAGACGTGGTGTCTGGAGGTGGCCGCTCCATCTCTCTGGGAGATTACAGTGAGGAGTGGAGGGCCAATCGCCGTCTGGCCCACAATGCACTGCAGCGCTCCTGTCAGGAGTCACTGGAAGGGGTCATCCAAAAACAGGCACTCCACCTGAGACAGGTAGGACGTAGGAGACATTAATATGAATATATCCTACAGGCACTAGTGATGAGACAGGTAGGACGTAGGAGACATTAATATGAATATATCCTACAGGCACTAGTGATGAGACAGGTAGGACGTAGGAGACATTAATAGGAATATTATCCTACAGGCACTAGTGATGAGACAGGTAGGACGTAGGAGACATTAATATGAATAATATCCTACAGGCACTAGTGATGAGACAGGTAGGACGTAGGAGACATTAATAGGAATATTATCCTACAGGCACTAGTGATGAGACAGGTAGGACGTAGGAGACATTAATATGAATATATCCTACAGGCACTAGTGATGAGACAGGTAGGACGTAGGAGACATTAATATGAATATATCCTACAGGCACTAGTGATGAGACAGGTAGGACGTTAGGGCAGACATTAATAGGAATATATCCTACAGGCACTAGTGATGAGACAGGTAGGACGTAGGAGACATTAATATGAATATATCCTACAGGCACTAGTGATGAGACAGGTAGGACGTAGGAGACATTAATATGAATATATCCTACAGGCACTAGTGATGAGACAGGTAGGACGTAGGAGACATTAATATGAATATATCCTACAGGCACTAGTGATGAGACAGGTAGGACGTAGGAGACATTAATATGAATATATCCTACAGGCACTAGTGATGAGACAGGTAGGACGTAGGAGACATTAATAGGAATATTATCCTACAGGCACTAGTGATGATGAGACAGGTAGGACGTAGGAGACATTAATATGAATATATCCTACAGGCACTAGTGATGAGACAGGTAGGACGTAGGAGACATTAATATGAATATATCCTACAGGCACTAGTGATGAGACAGGTAGGACGTAGGAGACATTAATAGGAATATATCCTACAGGCACTAGTGATGAGACAGGTAGGACGTAGGAGACATTAATAGGAATATTATCCTACAGGCACTAGTGATGATGAGACAGGTAGGACGTAGGAGACATTAATATGAATATATCCTACAGGCACTAGTGATGATGAGACAGGTAGGACGTAGGAGACATTAATATGAATAATATCCTACAGGCACTAGTGATGAGACAGGTAGGACGTAGGAGACATTAATATGAATAATATCCTACAGGCACTAGTGATGAGACAGGTAGGACGTAGGAGACATTAATAGGAATATTATCCTACAGGCACTAGTGATGAGACAGGTAGGACGTAGGAGACATTAATAGGAATATTATCCTACAGGCACTAGTGTTGAGACTGATAGGACCTAGGAGACATTAATATGAATATATCCTACAGGCACTAGTGATGAGACAGGTAGGACGTAGGAGACATTAATATGAATATACATGAATTATCCTTCACACATTGACAACAGTTACACATCTGACCTGCATGTTTTGAAAAAATAACAGAAACTGCTCCGGTCCAAACGGTCATCTGGAATCTGCAGTGGGCCATTACAACACAAGAACGTTGGGTCACAGATCAAACAAACAATGTCACTAAACGATTCCCGTGACATTTCCAGACGACACACCGTGCTGTGTCATAGTCAGGTGGAGAGACGTTCTCTAAACACAAGCTAAAGTGCGGATAAAACAACAAACTGAAAAGCATTAGCGTGACTCACCAGCCTGAGTAGAGACAAGAGAGTGATTAGTGAAAATAGGTGTGTCCAATAATCTCTACCCATCTGCTTATTTCTGCAGACATGCAGATTAATCCCTGGTTACCCTAACTCAGAATCTGCAGTACATTTAGGTACAAACCCATTTTAGATCAGTTTATTTGCTCAGTTAGCGAGATCAGCTGTTGAGATGTAACGACAGAACAGAATGCTAGTCTCCTCTTTCATACAAAGATTACTCTAACATCTCTTTCAAACATTTTGCCTGTTGGCTTGTGCAGTAAGAAAATGTAAACATTTAAACCTGATATTTCTCACATAAATGTATTTGACATACGAATCTTTCTTTGCATACATTATACTTTATTAATTATACATTAATTCATATTTTATCAAAATCACTTTCTTGAGGAGAGAAACTCTCTGACGCTGTAACCCTGGTACTAGCTAACCCTGCTCTCCCTGAGGGCTAGTGAGTTGCGTGCTAAGACAGTCCAACAATTACTATAAGCGACTTGTGACCTCAAGGTCAAAGACTTGTATTTGTCAAATGCAGCTAATGACAGGGTGTCATTCTAAACAGTGATTCCTTGTGACATGGCACTCAACATCTACGCAGTAATGTGAGATATTATGGTTACCTTTCAAGAAAAACAGACAGATATGTGCCAATTTTTCATTGTTTTGGGGTTAATTTCTTATCATTTTTAAGAAAGAGTTGTTTGAGAGTCAGTTGAGTCGACTCACCAAAAGACTTCCTGTCCCTCCTGCAGAGTCGCGATCGTGACGTCCACATTAAAACATATGACGTAGCATGATAGCATCATATGATGTTATAACAAATGACGTTACAAAGTATGACATTACAACGTATGACATTACAACGTATGACATTACAACAACACATGACATTACAACACATGACATTACAACAGACATTTCATCCAGGAAATCGCCAGCTACTGGTTGAGCAATTGTACCATATGCTATATATACATACAGAGCTCAATGCAGAGCTCAATAATCACGTTCAATGGTTGTTTATTATAAAATAAAACAAGTTACCCACCGAATGTAAAAACCAAAACCACTGTAATGACAATAAAGTTGCGCATAAAAAAGCGACTTACAACGAACATCAAATACAGCGACAGGAACCACCCTCACCTCTAAAACACTGTGACTTGATAATTAATTATAATGCACCCAAACCCAGAAACATAGAGTAATAAAAACAAATACGTATCAACTAAAAGAGAACCAGGTGAGAACAATACAAAAAGAACGAAACGAGGACGACTAGTCATTCTAGTCGTCACACGTGTTGCACATATATCGTTTCAGATCATTAAAGCTATGGGCCCATTACTGTAATGGTTGAAAAATAATACAATCAAAAATAATCTGTCTCAGGTAGGTTACCCTTAATACCGAAAATAAACCAACCTTAAGTACAAAAGAAAGACAGCGCCCAAGCACTTTCACATTCACAAGCCTGCAGCGCCATCACATGCGATGGAAAACAAGTAGTTGTTATAAGAAAAATGCTCCCAAATGCCAGTTGCGAAAAGCTCCTGTATTATTGCTGCTTGTACTTGATGGAAAAATGTAGCCTACAGAGGTGATTTTACCTGGGCCAAACCAGGGCCCGACCAGAGCCAAACCAGGGCCAGACCAGGACCTGCATTCTATAATGTATTATGTTAATATAAACATAATGCATGATTAGTTTTGCTTCACATAATCATGATCTTTAAAAACGATCTTTGATAATAACACAAGCCATACTATTTACTGACACTTGGCTTGGCGATTTTAAGACTGTATCGAAGATAACAGCCTTTATGGAAATGAAAATCACTAAGAAATTGGGGGAGACATTTTAAATATGGTATTATTGGCAATAAGACTCCCTCTCTGTGGGCGATGTGCGTCAGGGTTAAAAAATAAATAAATAAATATCTACACCTTTAGCAATTGCATTGTTTTCACAACCGGCTCAGCTGGTTTTAAACATGTCCTCATCTGTCTTCAAGAGAAGCCTAAAATTAGCACTGTGACGACATACTTGAAATAGATCCACCCAGCCCATTTCAATGGCAGTATGTATGAATAGATACAAGACAACGTGGGAAACAGTTTGAAAATACGTAAGGCATTATTGACACTTGTTTTAGACATACACACACACAGCGCTAATGCCTAAATCCCACGAGTTGCAATGGATTTCTTCCCAGTGCTGAGGAATTGACATGTATAGCTGTTTATCTGTTTGTCCAACCTGTGGTCAGGTGCTGCGGGACTATAACGGACGAGCTGTAGACCTCTCTGAGGATTTCACTGTAGCGGCGAGCAACGTCATCACCACATTGGCCTTCGGAAAAGAAGTGAGTTTCCCACCTGAGGTGAAATAGTTGGCATTCTCTTTGAAGCACGCGGTATTCAGCCGTCCCTGATGGAATGGAACCAGTGGACCTGGGCCAAAAACTCTAAACTATCTGCCCCGCAACGAGGCTCAATTAACGCTCAATGGGCTAGAAAGAAAACCGTATTGGCCTATTAACAACTTATGTTCCATGGTCTGTTTGTCCCATAGAAACTAAAGTGTGTTCTAATGGCTCTAAGTAAAAACGTAAAAATGATAAAAAAAAATGATCAAATAGTCCACTCCTTTTCTCTGGGGTTATAACAAAATAAACAAGGCTATGGAGAAATGTAATTGTTGTTTATCATTTGACCGTACAGTAAACATTTGAAAGAAATGTACCCATAAGTATAATGTAGACCATTATGGTTCTGTGTTCAGTGAGATATAGGATGTCTCTATGTGGTAAAGCATAATGTAGACCATTATGGTTCTGTATTCAGTGAGATATAGGATGTCTCTATGTGGTAAAGCATAATGTAGACTATTATAGTCCTGTATTCAGTGAGATATAGGATGTCTCTATGTGGTAAAGCATAATGTAGACCATTATGGTTCTGTATTCAGTGAGATATAGGATGTCTCTATGTGGTAAAGCATAATGTAGACCATTATGGTTCTGTATTCAGTGAGATATAGGATGTCTCTATGTGGTAAAGCATAATGTAGACTATTATAGTCCTGTATTCAGTGAGATATAGGATGTCTCTATGTGGTAAAGCATAATGTAGACCATTATGGTTCTGTATTCAGTGAGATATAGGATGTCTCTATGTGGTAAAGCATATCCTCATATGTAAATGATGTGCACTCTACTATAGTAATAGTGTGTGTTTTCCAGTATGAGAAGAGCTCTCCAGAGCTCCAGCGTTTACATGGTTGCCTCAACACCATTGTGTCCTTGTGGGGCTCTCCTTGGATCTCTGCTCTGGACTCCTTCCCTCTCCTCAGGGTCGGTCATGTTTATATTATTCACTGCCTGGTTCTGGGCTATAAAGCCTGTGATAATTCTCCCTAGAGTGTGCTCTTACCCACCATTTGTCTTTTGCCATATAGGGAAACTGAATACTTGTGCTAATAGGATGACAAACAAAATGAAGGTATTTAGTATATATTAGCCGGTTCAATCAGATATATTTCTAAACCACTCTGAGAACCTTTCAAATGTCCTAATTAGGATTACAGAAAAACTAGTGTTTTTGCAGTAATTCCACACAAGCTTCAACCAAACGACCCTTCAGCCCAAACCTTTCAGATGAGTTTGGGTTATATTAGCATAGCCAGTTCAGAGTGAGCATTGGTCGACGACACCTGTCTATTAGAAAGCAAGTAAGTCATCACATTTAAACATCACATTTTATTATCCAAGAAATTACCCAATCCTCCATTCTCCCGTCTCCTGAAAGAGGTGACCAGGAGAGATGACATCATCAGAGCACACCTCAATGATTACAAGGTTCGTATGAACTACGCCATTTTACAATAATTTAAAAAGCCTGTTCTACGTGTAACCTGGTAACATACAGAATATGTTGCATTTCTGTCACAGATGCAGAACCAAAGCAAAGCTTCTGATGACACCACTGCCATCACAGGATGTCTTCTCCAGGGACTAGGAAAGCCCCAGAGAGGCGTGGTGGGTAAATGGGTTATCATCAGGCATTTGTTTCACTCTAAAATCCTTTGTCACATACAGTATCAGTACAAGTGTTCTGCAAGCGAAATGGTTACCTATTCCCTCTGAAGTGCCCTACAACATTAGTTACTCGGTACAGTGATAGGGTGTGATTTGTGTCTATCTACAGGTCCTGACAGACACCCATGTCCACATGGCCACCGTGGACCTCCTGATTGGGGGTACAGAGACCACTGCAGCCTGGCTCAGTTGGACCATTGCCTTCCTACTGCACAGGCCTGAGGTACCGGACATCCTGGCACCTCAATCGGCACCACAATTCCTCTATAGGTTTCTGTCTGACCACGGCCTATAAAGCCAGCAGACAGGATCCTATTTGAGACGAAGCTGTAAGCTCTGTGTCCTAAGCCATTTCCCACCTCCTGTATTTTTCGAAGACGGAACTAGACAGAAAGCTACCAAAATACACTGTGTTCTGTAGAACGTGTGAAATCATTAAACACATGAAATGCCTCTCCCCCCTCTCTCTCTCCCTCTCTCTCCCCCCTCTCTGTACAGGTGCAGTGCAGGGTTTATGATGAGCTGTGTACGCAGCTGGACAGCCACTACCCTCAGTACAGTGACAGACACAAGCTGCCAGTGCTTTGTGCTGTGATTAATGAGGTCCTGAGACTCAGACCTGTGGCACCACTGGCCGTGCCTCACAGGGCAATACGGGACAGCAGGTGAATAACAGACATACTGGGAGGTGAATAACAGACATACTGGGAGGTGAATAACAGACATACTGGGAGGTGAATAACAGACATACTGGGAGGTGAATAACAGACATACTGGGAGGTGAATAACAGACATACTGGCAGGTGAATAACAGACATACTGGGAGGTGAATAACAGACATACTGGGAGGTGAATAACAGACATACTGGCAGGTGAATAACAGACATACTGGCAGGTGAATAAGAGACATACTGGGAGGTGAATAACAGACATACTGGGAGGTGAATAACAGACATACTGGCAGGTGAATAACAGACATACTGGGAGATGAATAACAGACATACTGGGAGGTGAATAACAGACATACTGGGAGGTGAATAACAGACATACTGGGAGGATATAATCTCTCCACCTAGTCCTGGGTCTTCCCCGAGGTCTCCTCCCAGCTGGACGTGCCTGGAACACCTCTCTAGGGAGGCGCCCAGTTGGCATTCGTACCAGATGCCCGAACCACCTCAACTGGCTCCTTTCTATGCAAAGGAGCAGCGGCTCTCCTCCGAGTTCCTCTCGGATGACTGAGCTTCTCACCCTATCCCTAAGGGAGAGGCCAGCCACCTTTCTGAGAAAACCCATTTCGGCCGCTTGTACCCGCGATCTCGTTCTTTCTGTCATGACCCAGCTTTCATGACCATAGGTGAGGGTAGGAACAAAGATTGACCGGTAGATCGAGAGCTTTGCCTTTCGGCTCAGCTCTCTTTTCGTCACAACGGTGCGGTGAAGCGAATGCAACACCGCCCCCGCTGCTCCGATCCTCCGACCAATCTCCCGCTCCATTGTTCCCTCACTCGCGAACAAAACCCCGAGGTACTTGAACTCCTTCACTTGGAGTAAGGACTCATTCCCTACCCGGAGTAGGCACTCCACCGGTTTCCTGCTGAGAGTCATGGCCTCAGATTTAGAGGTGCTAACCCTCATCCCAGCCGCTTCACACTCGGCTGCGAACCGATCCAGTGAGTGCTGAAGGTCACCGACCGATGAGGCCATCAGGACCACATCATCCGCAAAAAGCAGTGATGTGACCATCAGCCCACCGAACGGGAACCCCTCCCCCCCATGACTACGCCTCGATATCCTGTCCATGAATATTACAAACAGGATTGGTGACAAAGCGCAGCCCTGGCGGAGGCCAACCCCCACCTGGAACGAATCCGACTTACTGCCGAGGACACGGACACAGCTCATGCTTTGAGCGTACAGAGATTGGATGGCCCTGAGAAGAGACCCCCTCACCCCATACTCCCGCAGCACCTCCCACAAAAGATCCCGGGGTACCCGGTCATACGCCTTCTCCAGATCCACAAAACACATGTAGACTGGATGGGCATACTCCCAGGCCCCCTCCAGGATCCTTGCGAGAGTAAAGAGCTGGTCCGTGGTTCCCCGGCCAGGACGAAAACCGCATTGTTCCTCTTCAATCTGAGGTTCGACTATTGGCCGAACCCTCCTTTCCAGCACTTTGGAGTACACTTTACCAGGGAGGCTGAGGAGTGTGATACCTCTGTAATTGGCACACACTCTCTGGTCCCCCTTTTTGAAGAGGGGAACCACCACCCCGGTCTGCCACTCCTCTGGCCCTGTCCCAGACTTCCATGCAATGTTGAAGAGGCGTGTCAACCAAGACAGCCCTTCCCCACCCAAAGCTTTTAGCATTTCTGGACGAATCTCATCAGTCCCTGGGGCTTTGCCACTGTGGAGTTGTTTGACTACCTCAGCGACTTCCCCCAGGGAAACTGACGATGACCCTCCATCAGCCTCCAGCTCTGCCTCTGTACTAGAGGGCGTGTAGGTCGGATTCAGGAGCTCCTCAAAATGCTCTTTCCAGCGCCCGATCACATCATCAGTTGAGGTCAACAGTGTCCCATCCTTACTGTACACAGCTTGGATGGTTCCCGGTTTTCCCCTTCTGAGGTGCCGAACGGTTTTCCAGAAGCATTTTGGTGCCGACCGAAAGTCCTTCTCCATAGCTTCTCCAAACTTCTCCCACACCCGCTGCTTTGCCTCTGACACGGCAGCGGCTGCAGCCCTTCGGGCCTGTCGGTACCTTCTTCAGTCGGACAGCTTCCCTGACCACCGTGGTCCACCACGGTGTTCTAGGGTTACCACCCCTTGAGGCACCTAGGACCTTGAGACCACAGCTCACCGCCGCAGCTTCAGCAATAGAAGCTTTGAACATTGCCCACTCACACTGGGAGCTTCTGGTTATTAATACGAGACAGCAGGTGAATAACAGACACACTGGAAGCTTCTGGTTTTATATTAATACGAGACAGCAGGTGAATAACAGACATACTGGAAGCTTCTGGTTTGGTTAATGTTTGGTATTGAACTCGTTACTCAGCTTCTGAAGTCTAACCCTGTGATTAGCAAAATAATGTGCGGTAAATGATTTATCATCAACATAACATGTGCGTTTAATGTATAGTCATATTCCACGTTGTGTTCAGTATTGCAGGCTATTTTATTCCCAAGAACACTGTAATCATCCCTAATCTGTTTGGGGCACATCACGACCCGGCAGTGTGGAGGGATCCTTACGCCTTTAAACCAGGTACTGAGCTATAAACCTGGTTCTGTTGGGATCTGACAAGTTTCAAATGGGACCCTATTCCCTTCAGAGTGCACCATTTATCATCCCTAGTTCTCTGGTCAAAACGAGGGCACTGTGCAGTGAATAGGGTTCCATTTGGAATGCAGACAGGCAATACTGACAGGCATTCCTTTGACCCTACCCAGCATCCCCTGCTCCAGTCTTAGTTGCCAGTGTGTGCCCTCTCTCTTCCAGAGCGGTTCCTGGTGGGCGGGGGGGCTTCGGCACGTGCTCTGGTGACTTTCGGTGGGGGTGCTCGGCTGTGCCTCGGGGAGGCCGTGGCCAAAATGGAGCTGTTTCTGTTTACTGCCTACTTGCTGCGGGATTTCCAGTTTGTGCTTCCTGAAGGCCAGGGGTCTCTGCCAAACCTGAGGGGAGTGGCCAGTGTGGTGCTTAAAGCTGAAGGCTACACAGTTATAGCACATCCCAGACCGGGGGCTTGACCTGTGGTGACCTCCGGGGGGCGCTGAATGCAGAGTGTGACACTGTTACACTGTTAGATCTGTTTCATTTAATTAGATTTAGAATGAATAAAGAAGAGTGTGTATGCGTGTGGTAATGGATGTGCGGTAACTGATTTAATAATATTAAAGGGTTTCTCTTCTGTAACAAAACAGTATTTGAACCAGCAGTCTTTTTTGAAAAGGGCTCATTTATTTGTTTAGAGAATAGATAGCGAATAGACTCCTGGATATGGGGTAACCCAGGGTATAAATAGTATCTCCTGATCTAGTATCTCTAGTACTTGAATAATCGTTGGGGATTTGCCAAAGATCATCATCCGACATCCAATATATAATACGGCATAATTCCTTTCTAGATCTTCCACGGTGGAGTTCCATCATTCCCAGATCTTCCACTGTGGAGTTCCAACATTCCCAGATCTTCCACTGTGGAGTTCCAACATTCCCAGATCTTCCACGGTGGAGTTCCATCATTCCCAGATATTCCACTGTGGAGTTCCAACATTCCTCTCTAGATCGATTGACAAACACTGAAGTCGCTTCTAATCCAATTTACTTAAATAAATGATATTGGACGATTATATTGTCATAAGTCGTTAGAAAAGGGGAGGTCAACAACCACAGAAAGTAAACTTATACGGTCATAGTTAAAATAGCTACATGTATATTATTATTATTATTTAAACTAGATAGCGTACAATTTCTGCTAAAATTGTGATGATGTGTGCTTGCGGCCACCCGTAGTCGACTGTTTACTGATGTCAACTGCCAAACTGAGGTGACAATGCTGCTACATGCACCATAGTATACAATGTGTTAAACATATCAGTCATTACTCATGAATACACACTGCTACTGCATGCACCATAGTATGCAATGTGTTAAACCTATCAGTCAATACTCATGAATACACACTGCTGCTGCATGCACCATAGTATACAATGTGTTAAACCTATCAGTCATTACTCATGAATACACACTGCTGCAACATGCACCATAGTATGCAATGGGTTAAACCTATCAGTCAATACTCATGAATACACACTGCTGCTGCATGCAAGATAGTATGCAATGTGTTAAACCTATCAGTCATTACTCATCAATACACACTGCTGCTACATGCACCATAGTATGCAATGTGTTAAACCTATCAGTCATTACTCATGAATACACACTACTGCTGCATGCACCATAGTATGCAATGTGTTAAGCCTATCAGTCATTACCCATGAATACACACTGCTGCTACATGCACCATAGTATACAATGTGTTAAACCTATCAGTCATTACTACAGTAGTAGCTAACGCTAGCTAGCGCGCTAACGCTAGCTAACATGCTAACGCTAGCTAGCGCGCTAACGCTAGCTAACATGCTAACGTGTAAACAGAGACCCAGAGAAATAACTTACCTATCCATTCATTGCTGCAGGCTGTCTGAATGTATGCATACACTTAAAGTAGTAGCTAACGCTAGCTAGCGCGCTAACGCTAGCTAACATGCTAACGTTAGCTAGCGCGCTAACGCTAGCTAACATGCTAACATGTAAACAGAGACCCAGAGAAAGAACTTACCAATTCATTCATTCGTTCATTGCAGGCAGAGTCTTTGTCTGTAACCAGGCAACTATGCCTTTGTCAGGAGGACCAGCTGTTCTCATCGATATCAGAGCGCGCTGCCTCCTTCCCCCCCGCCCCTTCCAGAATGTTCCTACTATTTAGCCAATCAACAACCAGAAAATGCTGCTTCACTGTCTATCATTTCAAAAGATTCAGACATGGTCGTATACTTTTAGCTCTACTAACCAGAGTTTTACTCACACAGTTTAAACAATTATATCATGAGAATCCTAAGAACCAGGCGGACATTTTGATGTATAACATGTATATGTAACCCCGGAAATGTAGGCGCTATTACAATTTACAAACGAACAAAAAAACACCAAAAATCGCTTTCAAATTAGAGTGGAGAAAATCACCGTTTCTATGGATGTCTATGGGGAGGCGCAAGTTGGAAACAAAAGGACATAACGAAATAAATATATATGTTACAGCTTATATTTGAACATTTTGAGTGACAGCACAAATAGATGAACGTTTTGATATGCCATTTGTGTGTAAAGGGTTGAAACTCAGGCAGCAGTAGCAGTTTACAAATGTTCTCTACATTTTCTGCTGAATGGGCTCTCACACTCTAGTTTTGAAGATTCCGTCAATGTATTTCAATGAGGATTAATTAGCGACAATTTCGTTAATATTTCGTAAACTACATAACGAAACTTTCTACAAAACAATAGCAACTAAATAGGTTTCGGGACGCACATTTTGACAATTTTTTGTCTATCTACTGCAAAAACTCTGGGAGGAGTAGGGGTGGTCAAAATTTGATATAATAATAATAATAATAATAATATATATGTGAGATTACAATATGTGTCCTTGACCATAGTCAAGCACACATAATAACTAGATAGCGTACAATTTCTGCTGAAATTGTGATGATGTGTGCTTGCGGCCACCCGTAGTCGACTGTGTACTGATATCAACTGCCAAACTGAGGTGACACTGCTGCTGCTGCGCCATAGTATGCAATGTGTTAAACCTATCAGTCATTACTCATGAATACACACTACTGCTGCAAGCACCATAGTATACAATGTGTTAAACCTATCAGTCATTACTTATGAATACAAACTACTGCTGCAAGCACCATAGTATACAATGTGTTAAACCTATCAGTCATTACCAATGAATACACACTGCTGCAACATGCACCATAGTATGCAATGGGTTAAACCTATCAGTCAATACTCATGAATACACACTGCTGCTGCTGCGCCATAGTATGCAATGTGTTAAACCTGTCAGTCAATACTCATGAATACACACTGCTGCTGCAAGCACCATAGTATACAATGTGTTAAACCTATCAGTCATTACTCATGAATACACACTGCTGCTGCATGCACAATAGTATACAATGTGTTAAACCTATCAGTCATTACTCATGAATACACACTGCTGTAAGCACCATAGTATACAATGTGTTAAACATATCAGTCATTACACATGAATACACACTGCTGCTACATGCACCATAGTATACAATGTGTTAAATCACCATAGTATACAAATGTGTTAAACCTATCAGTCATTACTCATGAATACACACTGCTGCTGCATGCACCATAGTATACAATGTGTTAAACCTATCAGTCATTACTCAGGAATACACACTGCTGCAACATGCACCATAGTATGCAATGGGTTAAACCTATCAGTCAATACTCATGAATACACACTGCTGCTGCATGCAAGATAGTATGCAATGTGTTAAACCTATCAGTCATTACTCATTACTACAGTAGTAGCTGTGTTAAACCTATCAGCTTACTCAGCTAGCAGCTAACGCTAGCTAACATGCTAACGCTAGCTAGCGCGCTAACGCTAGCTAACATGCTAACGTGTAAACAGAGACCCAGAGAAAGAACTTACCCATCCATTCATTGCTGCAGGCTGTCTGAATGTATGCATAAACTTACAGTAGTAGCTAACGCTAGCTAGCGCGCTAACGCTAGCTAACATGCTAACGTTAGCTAGCGCTAACGCTAGCTAACATGCTAACATGTAAACAGAGACCCAGAGAAAGAACTTACCCATTCATTCATTTCTTTCTTTGCTGCAGGATATGTCTGTGGCTGTTGATTGCAGTGTCTGTGGCTGTTGCCTGGCAGCCATGCCTTGGTCAGGAGGAACACCTGTTCTCATCGATATCAGAGCGCGCTGCCTCCTCCCCCGCCCCTTCCAGAATGTTCCTCCTGTTTAGTGTCTGTGTCAAATTTCGAATGGGATTCAGACATGGTCGTATACTTTTAGCTCTACTAACCAGAGTTTTAATCACACAGTTTAAACAATTACACCATGAGAATCCTAAGACCCAGGCGGACATTTTGATGTATAACATGTATCTGTAACCCCAGAAATGTAGGCGCTATCACAATTTACAAACGAACAAAAAAACACCAAAAATCGCAGCAGGATATGTCTGTGGCTGTTGATTGCAGTGTCTGTGGCTGTTGCCTGGCAGCTATGCCTTTGTCAGGAGGACCAGCTGTTCTCATCGATATCAGAGCGCGCTGCCTCCTTCCCCCCGCCCCTTCCAGAATGTTCCTACTATTTAGCCAATCAACAACCAGAAAATGCTGCTTCACTGTCTATCATTTCAAAAGATTCAGACATGGTCGTATACTTTTAGCTCTACTAACCAGAGTTTTACTCACACAGTTTAAACAATTACATCATGAGAATCCTAAGAACCAGGCGGACATTTTGATGTATAACATGTATCTGTAACCCCGGAAATGTAGGCGCTATCACAATTTACAAACGAACAAAAAAACACAAAAATCGCTTTCAAATTAGAGTGGAGAAAATCACCGTTTCTATGGATGTCTATGGGGAGGCGCAAGTTGGAAACAAAAGGACATAACGAAATAAATATATATGTTACAGCTTATATTTGAACATTTTGAGTGACAGCACAAATAGATGAACGTTTTGATATGCCATTTGTGTGTAAAGGGTTGAAACTCAGGCAGCAGTAGCAGTTTACAAATGTTCTCTACATTTTCTGCTGAATGGGCTCTCACACTCTAGTTTTGAAGATTCCGTCAATGTATTTCAATGGGGATTAATTAGCGACATTATCGTTAATATTTCGTAAACTACATAACGAAACTTTCTACAAAACAATAGCAACTAAATAGGTTTCGGGACGCACATTTTGACAATTTTTTGTCTATCTACTGCAAAAACTGTGGGAGGAGTAGGGGTGGTCAAAATTTGATATAATAATAATAACTAGATAGCGTACAATTTCTGCTGAAATTGTGATGATGTGTGCTTGCGGCCACCCGTAGTCGACTGTGTACTGATATCAACTGCCAAACTGAGGTGACACTGCTGCTGCTGCGCCATAGTATGCAATGTGTTAAACCTATCAGTCATTACTCATGAATACACACTACTGCACCATAGTATACAATGTGTTAAACCTAAGTCATTACTTATGAATACAAACTACTGTATACAATGTGTTTAAACCTATCAGTCATTACTTATGAATACAAACTGCTGCTGCATGCACCATAGTATACAATGTGTTAAACCTATCAGTCATTACTCATGAATACACACTGCTGCAACATGCACCATAGTATGCAATGGGTTAAACCTGTCAGTCAATACTCATGAATACACACTGCTGCTGCATGCACAATAGTATACAATGTGTTAAACCTATCAGTCATTACTCATGAATACACACTGCTGCTGCATGCACAATAGTATACAATGTGTTAAACCTATCAGTCATTACTCATGAATACACACTGCTGTAAGCACCATAGTATACAATGTGTTAAACATATCAGTCATTACACATGAATACACACTGCTGCTACATGCACCATAGTATACAATGTGTTAAATCACCATAGTATACAAATGTGTTAAACCTATCAGTCATTACTCATGAATACACACTGCTGCTGCATGCACCATAGTATACAATGTGTTAAACCTATCAGTCATTACTCAGGAATACACACTGCTGCAACATGCACCATAGTATGCAATGGGTTAAACCTATCAGTCAATACTCATGAATACACACTGCTGCTGCATGCAAGATAGTATCCAATGTGTTAAACCTATCAGTCATTGCTCATGACTACACACTACTGCTGCAAGCACCATAGTATACAATGTGTTAAACCTATCAGTCATTACTCATCACTACAGTAGTAGCTAACGCTAGCTAGCGCGCTAACGCTAGCTAACATGCTAACGCTAGCTAGCGCGCTAACGCTAGCTAACATGCTAACGTGTAAACAGAGACCCAGAGAAAGAACTTACCTATCCATTCATGGCTGCAGGCTGTCTGAATGTATGCATACACTTAAAGTAGTAGCTAACGCTAGCTAGCGCGCTAACGCTAGCTAACATGCTAACGCTAGCTAGCGCGCTAACGCTAGCTAGCGCGCTAAAACTAGCTAACATGCTCACATGTAAACACAGACCAAGAGAAACAACTTACCAATTCATTCATTCTTTCATTGCTGCAGGCATATGTCTGTGGCTGTTGCCTGGCAGTGTATTTGGCTGTGGCCAGGCAACTATGCCTTTGTCAGGAGGAACACCTGTTCTCATCGATATCAGAGCGCGCTGCCTCCTCCCCCCCGCCCCTTCCAGAATGTTCCTCCTGTTTAGTGTCTGTGTCAAACGAATGGGATTCAGACATGGTCGTATACTTTTAGCTCTACTAACCAGAGTTTTAATCACACAGTTTAAACAATTACACCATGAGAATCCTAAGACCCAGGCGGACATTTTGATGTATAACATGTATCTGTAACCCCAGAAATGTAGGCGCTATCACAATTTACAAACGAACAAAAAAACACAAAAAATCGCAGCAGGATATGTCTGTGGCTGTTGATTGCAGTGTCTGTGGCTGTTGCCTGCCAGCCATGCCTTTGTCAGGAGGACCAGCTGTTCTCATCGATATCAGAGCGCGCTGCCTCCTTCCCCCCGCCCCTTCCAGAATGTTCCTACTATTTAGCCAATCAACAACCAGAAAATGCTGCTTCACTGTCTATCATTTCAAAAGATTCAGACATGGTCGTATACTTTTAGCTCTACTAACCAGAGTTTTACTCACACAGTTTAAACAATTACATCATGAGAATCCTAAGAACCAGGCGGACATTTTGATGTATAACATGTATCCGTAACCCCAGAAATGTAGGCGCTATCACAATTTACAAACGAACAAAAAAACACCAAAAATCGCTTTCAAATTAGAGTGGAGAAAATCACCGTTTCTATGGATGTCTATGGGGAGGCGCAAGTTGGAAACAAAAGGACATAACGAAATAAATATATATGTTACAGCTTATATTTGAACATTTTGAGTGACAGCACAAATAGATTAACGTTTTGATATGCCATTTGTGTGTAAAGGGTTGAAACTCAGGCAGCAGTAGCAGTTTACAAATGTTCTCTACATTTTCTGCTGAATGGGCTCTCACACTCTAGTTTTGAAGATTCCGTCAATGTATTTCAATGAGGATTAATTAGCGACAATTTCGTTAATATTTCGTAAACTACATAACGAAACTTTCTACAAAACAATAGCAACTAAATAGGTTTCGGGACGCACATTTTGACAATTTTTTGTCTATCTACTGCAAAAACTCTGGGAGGAGTAGGGGTGGTCAAAATTTGATATAATAATAATAATAATAATATATATGTGAGATTACAATATGTGTCCTTGACCATAGTCAAGCACACATAATAATAATAATATATATGTGAGATTACAATGTGTCCTTGACCATAGTCAAGCACACATAATAATAATATATATGTGAGATTACAATATGTGTCCTTGACCATAGTCAAGCACACATAATAATAATAATATATATGTGAGATTACAATATGTGTCCTTGACCATAGTCAAGCACACATAATAATAATAATATATATGTGAGATTACAATATGTGTCCTTGACCATAGTCAAGCACACATAATAATAATAATATATATGTGAGATTACAATATGTGTCCTTGACCATAGTCAAGCACACATAATAATAATATATATGTGAGATTACAATATGTGTCCTTGACCATAGTCAAGCACACATAATAATAATATATATGTGAGATTACAATATGTGTCCTTGACCATAGTCAAGCACACATAATAATATCAGAATCTAGTTAAGCAGTGTGCTAATCCTAGGACTTTCTATGCCTAAATAAATGCTGGATGCCTGGATACAATCATGAGCCGTTTTATAGTGGTCATCCTATAAACCTAAGATCTAGCAGTAAGAATTCACACATCCAACACAACAACATATCAGCATTTAGTGTTCAAATCACCCAGCTGATTTGAAAGGTTAATCTACCATTGATATAACATAGCCTAGTATTTATACCATGTGGTTAAAAGACTTGGTCAAACCGTAATCAGTAGTTTATCGAAGAAGAAACACACACCTGTCACTCTCTGCAGTCCTACCATCCTATGGACATGAAGAGAATGACGTGTTCAATTGACAAGGAGTGATAGGGAACCATCATGTCACTTCATGTCAGACCCAATACAAGTGATTATACATTAAAAAAAACACACAAAAGACACAAAACATCAACCACCTGAATAAATCTAACCTTACAGCTTAATGTTCCTTGTTAACAGCATTTGAGCCATAGACTATTTGCCCCCAGCCATCAGGCAGTTCGTCCCAGCTCCACAAAACCTTCCATTGGAGTTCGTTGGGAAGAGAACATGCCAGAAAGCTGATAGATGGACGAGAAAAAAAAAAAAGATCAATCACGTCACCCTTCCGCGTCACGGGGTTCATGTCGTGTTTTGATTCTACGAATGTTCGAAGTGGTTCGGTCGATGTAGGGCTTACTTTACCTGAGACGACTAGTCATACTAGTCGTCCTCTTCACATTCTTTTTGAGTTGTTCTCTCCTTCTCCTTCAGGTTGGTTTGAGTTGATTATGCACACCTGGTTTGAGTTAGCGGGGCTACTTAAGTCACTGGGTGTGGTGGCACTGGTCTTGTTATACATTACTTGTTGGTATGTGGGTGAGTTTTGTATATGTCGCTGTACACTGGATGTTTAAGTTTATGCTGCTTTGTGTAAGCGCACTTTTTTGTAGTTACAGTGTTTGGTGTATAGGTTTTCTGTATAGTTGTTATGTGTTTGTTTTAGTGTGTAAAATAAAACACCACGAACGGAATATATGCTCTACAGCTTTTCTCTTTTAAATACTGTAACGTCTCTTTCCAGGATTCTGTCATTGAACTCTGGGTAAACGTGGTGCAGGATAACCCATGCCATTTCATATATAACAAATCGAATGTACTAACGACAATATAAATATAATAATATGTACACTACCGTTCTAAAGTTTGGGCTCACTTGGAATATTTGTTTTTGACTGCAAAGCAGATTTTTGGTATTCACATCAAATTAATCAGAAATACAGTGCAGGAAATCAGGAAATGTAGCCTGTTATTATAGAGGCCCCTAGTGGGCAAGCAAGTTTATTTATATAGCACAATACATTCATGGAAGCAATTTAATGTGCTTTATGAATAAAAATAAAAATTAATTATTCAATACTGGTGCATTTTATATTCATAGCAACCTGTTTACTGGCATCAAGTACATTTAACATTACATCTCACTATTAACTGTGTACATTTTATTCAAAAGCTCTTCAGAACATTTTCAGGTCTTTAGAACCTGGCCAAGAAGTCTTTAGAACTTCCTGTGAGGACCTGAGGTCTATCCCTCCCTCTACCTTCCTCTATGGCCCGTATTGGCACTTCCCCCTTGTCGGCGAGGAGAGAGACAATCAAGGACAGTGACAGCAGCTGTGCTCTGTCCTCACCTGTGCCTGGTTTGCCAATTAGGCATGTATTTAAGTCTGGGGTTTCTCTGTCTGCTTTGTGGGAACATTATATATGTCATGCTTGACTGTACGTACCGATGGGGTACGTTTCGGTATTTCTCCAGTGTTTGATCCGGTGACCGAAACGGTCTTCTGTGTGCTTCTTTTGTGCGAGACCCGAAGTGTTCGGCCCGAGTCTTGAAATAAAGACATTATTAATAGAATTCTCTGCGCCTGTGTCCGTTACCTGCTACCTGTGCTACCTGCCTGGGAGCCAGTCGTGACAGTATGTTCCCACCAAGAAGGACGCAGCAGAGGAAGCAGAGCTGTTTGCGGGGATGCGAACAGTCTGCGGAGGCACCGGCTTATCTGCGCCGGTGCGCGATACGGGAGGGACCCCCGCTTCCTCCGCGATCATCCGCCCCACCACCCATCTGGGTGCCGGGTGATTACGGAGCGGAGTCTGAGGAGTCGGAAGAAGAGTGGGAGGACGAGTCGGAGGACGAGTCCGAGGAGGATGCCTTCGGCTGGGATGCGTACATCCGGAGGGATGCCTACATCCGGCGGCTGAGCACCGCATTACCTCCCGGAGCTCTTCCTGGCAACCCGCGGGCCAAGATGGCCACCACTCCACAACCCTGGAGGGTTGACACACCGCAGCCCAAGATGGCTGCCGAGTTGCCGTATCGTCACCTGCCCACCCCCCGCTCAAAGGTAGAGCCATTGCCTTTTCTGGACATTCCCCAGAATTTTTTTTTTTGGGGGGAGGGGCGCAGATCCGAGGCCGAATTGGAGGTCCTGTTCGGTCTTTCTGTCCTTCCCGAAACTGGGTCTCCTGCCGACCCTGAGCCTGACCGGTACCCCGAGCCTGACCGGTATCCTGACCGGTATCCTGACCGGTATCCTGACCGGTATCCTGAGCCTGACCGGTATCCTGACCGGTATCCTGACCGGTATCCTGACCGGTATCCTGAGCCTGACCGGTATCCTGACCGGTATCCTGACCGGTATCCTGACCGGTATCCTGAGCCTGACCGGTATCCTGACCGGTATCCTGAGCCTGACCGGTATCCTGACCGGTATCCTGAGCCTGACCGGTATCCTGACCGGTATCCTGACCGGTATCCTGACCGGTGTCCTGACCGGTATTCTGACCGGTACCCTGAGCCTGTCTCCGCCCCTGTGAGCCTGTCGCCGCCCCTTGTGAGCCTGTCGCCGCCCCTTGTGAGCCTGTCTCCGCCCCTGTGAGCCTGTCTCCGCCCCTGTGAGCCTGTCTCCGCCCCCTGTGAGCCTGTCTCCGCCCCCTGTGAGCCTGTCTCCGCCCCCTGTGAGCCTGTCTCCGCCCCCTGTGAGCCTGTCTCCGCCCCCTGTGAGCCTGTCTCCGCCCCTGTGAGCCTGTCTCCGCCCCGGTGAGCCTGTCTCCGCCCCCTGTGAGCCTGTCTCCGCCCCCTGTGAGCCTGTCTCCGCCCCCTGTGAGCCTGTCTCCGCCCCCGGTGAGCCTGTCCCCGCCCCGGTGAGCCTGTCCCCGCCCCCGGTGAGCCTGTCCCCGCCCCGGTGAGCCTGTCCCCCGACCCCGGTGAGCCTGTCTCCGCCCCGGTGAGCCTGTCTCCGCCCCCCGGTGAGCCTGTCTCCGCCCCCTGTGAGCCTGTCTCCGCCCCCTGTGAGCCTGTCTCCGCCCCTGTGAGCCTGTCTCCGCCCCCTGTGAGCCTGTCTCCGCCCCCTGTGAGCCTGTCTCCGCCCCCTGTGAGCCTGTCTCCGCCCCTGTGAGCCTGTCTCCGCCCCTGTGAGCCTGTCCCCGTCTCCGAGCCCTTTCCCGTCTCCGAGCCCTTTCCCGTCTCCGAGCCCTTTCCCGTCTCCGAGCCCTTTCCCGTCTCCGAGCCCTTCCCGTCTCCGAGCCCTTCCCGTCTCCGAGCCCTTCCCCGTCTCCGAGCCCTTCCCCGTCTCCGAGCCCGTCCCCGTCTCCGAGCCCGTCCCGTCTCCGAGCCCGTCCCGTCTCCGAGCCCGTCCCCGTCTCCGAGCCCGTCCCCTCGTCTCCGAGCCCGTCCCCGTCTCCAGTGTACCTGTCCTCGGTCCCGTCCTTGTCACTGTCCCCGATCCCGTCCTTTCCACTGTCGCTGTTCCCGTCCCACTCACTGTCCCCGATCCCGTCCCTAGTCCCCCTCTTCGATCCCGTCCTAGTCCCCCTCTTCGATCCCGTCCTTGTACCCGTCGCTTCGCCCGTCCATGCTCCGACCTCCGTCCTCGCTCGACCTCCGCCTTTAGCTCCGCCCCGCAGTCGTCCCTTCACCCGTCCCCCGTCCTTGTCTTCGTTCCCGGTCCCGTCCTTGTCTCTCATCCCGGTCCCGTCCTTGTCTCTCATCCCGGTCCCGTCCTTGTCTCTGGTCCTGCTCCCGTCCGTGTCTCTCCTTCTGTTCCCGTCCGTGTCTCTGTGCCCGTTCTCGTTTGTGCCTCTATGCCCGGTTCCACTGTCATGCCTGTGTCTGTCCCAGTCCCCGAGTCTGCCCCAGTCCCTGAGCCCGTGACCCTGCCCGAGCCCATGATCCTGCCTGAGCCTGGTTTCCAGCCTAAGACTGTGCCCAGGTCTCCGCCCGGTCGACCTCCCGACCTGCATCCGCCGGGGCGACCTCCCGACCTGCATCCGCCAGGGCGACCTCCCGACCTGCATCCGCCGGGGCGACCTCCCGACCTGCATCCGCCGGGCGACGTCCCGACCTGCATCCGCCGGGCGACCTCCCGACCTGCATCCGCCGGGCGACCTCCCGACCTACATCCGCCGGGGCGAACTCCCGACCCGTCTCTGCCGGGTCGACCTCCAGACCTGTTTCTGCCCGAGACCGGTTCTCTGCCCTGCCCGTGGGATGTTTGGCGCTGCAGGTGCAGCGCATAGAGGGGGTACTGTGAGGACCTGAGGTCTATCCCTCCCTCTACCTTCCTCTATGGCCCGTATTGGCACTTCCCCTTGTCGGCGAGGAGAGAGACAATCAAGGACAGTGACAGCAGCTGTGCTCTGTCCTCACCTGTGCCTGGTTTGCCAATTAGGCATGTATTTAAGTCTGGGGTTTCTCTGTCTGCTTTGTGGGAACATTATATATGTCATGCTTGACTGTACGTACCGATGGGGTACGTTTCGGTATTTCTCCAGTGTTTGATCCGGTGACCGAAACGGTCTTCTGTGTGCTTCTTTTGTGCGAGACCCGAAGTGTTCGGCCCGAGTCTTGAAATAAAGACATTATTAATAGAATTCTCTGCGCCTGTGTCCGTTACCTGCTACCTGTGCTACCTGCCTGGGAGCCAGTCGTGACAGTATGTTCCCACCAAGAAGGACGCAGCAGAGGAAGCAGAGCTGTTTGCGGGGATGCGAACAGTCTGCGGAGGCACCGGCTTATCTGCGCCGGTGCGCGATACGGGAGGGACCCCCGCTTCCTCCGCGATCATCCGCCCCACCACCCATCTGGGTGCCGGGTGATTACGGAGCGGAGTCTGAGGAGTCGGAAGAAGAGTGGGAGGACGAGTCGGAGGACGAGTCCGAGGAGGATGCCTTCGGCTGGGATGCGTACATCCGGAGGGATGCCTACATCCGGCGGCTGAGCACCGCATTACCTCCCGGAGCTCTTCCTGGCAACCCGGGCCAAGATGGCCACCACTCCACAACCCTGGAGGGTTGACACACCGCAGCCCAAGATGGCTGCCGAGTTGCCGTATCGTCACCTGCCCACCCCCGCTCAAAGGTAGAGCCATTGCCTTTTCTGGACATTCCCAGAATTTTTTTTTTGGGGGAGGGGCGCAGATCCGAGGCCGAATTGGAGGTCCTGTTCGGTCTTTCTGTCCTTCCCGAAACTGGGTCTCCTGCCGACCCTGAGCCTGACCGGTACCCCGAGCCTGACCGGTATCCTGACCGGTATCCTGACCGGTATCCTGACCGGTATCCTGAGCCTGACCGGTATCCTGACCGGTATCCTGACCGGTATCCTGACCGGTATCCTGAGCCTGACCGGTATCCTGACCGTATCCTGACCGGTATCCTGACCGGTATCCTGAGCCTGACCGGTATCCTGACCGGTATCCTGAGCCTGACCGGTATCCTGACCGGTATCCTGAGCCTGACCGGTATCCTGACCGGTATCCTGACCGGTATCCTGACCGGTGTCCTGACCGGTATTCTGACCGGTACCCTGAGCCTGTCTCCGCCCCCTGTGAGCCTGTCGCCGCCCCTTGTGAGCCTGTCGCCGCCCCTGTGAGCCTGTCTCCGCCCCCTGTGAGCCTGTCTCCGCCCCTGTGAGCCTGTCTCCGCCCCCTGTGAGCCTGTCTCCGCCCCTGTGAGCCTGTCTCCGCCCCCTGTGAGCCTGTCTCCGCCCCCTGTGAGCCTGTCTCCGCCCCCTGTGAGCCTGTCTCCGCCCCCTGTGAGCCTGTCTCCGCCCCCTGGTGAGCCTGTCTCCGCCCCCTGTGAGCCTGTCTCCGCCCCCTGTGAGCCTGTCTCCGCCCCCTGTGAGCCTGTCTCCGCCCCCCCCTGTGAGCCTGTCCCCGCCCCCGGTGAGCCTGTCCCCCCCCCCGGTGAGCCTGTCCCCGCCCCGGTGAGCCTGTCCCCGCCCCGGTGAGCCTGTCTCCGCCCCCTGTGAGCCTGTCTCCGCCCCGGTGAGCCTGTCTCCGCCCCCTGTGAGCCTGTCTCCGCCCCCTGTGAGCCTGTCTCCGCCCCTGTGAGCCTGTCTCCGCCCCTGTGAGCCTGTCTCCGCCCCCTGTGAGCCTGTCTCCGCCCCCTGTGAGCCTGTCTCCGCCCCCTGTGAGCCTGTCTCCGCCCCCTGTGAGCCTGTCCCCGTCTCCGAGCCCTTTCCCGTCTCCGAGCCCTTTCCCGTCTCCGAGCCCTTTCCCGTCTCCGAGCCCTTTCCCGTCTCCGAGCCCTTCCCCGTCTCCGAGCCCTTCCCCGTCTCCGAGCCCTTCCCCGTCTCCGAGCCCTTCCCCGTCTCCGAGCCCGTCCCCGTCTCCGAGCCCGTCCCCGTCTCCCGAGCCCGTCCCCGTCTCCCGAGCCCGTCCCCGTCTCCGAGCCCGTCCCCGTCTCCCGAGCCCGTCCCGTCTCCAGTGTACCTGTCCTCGGTCCCGTCCTTGTCACTGTCCCCGATCCCGTCCTTTCCACTGTCGCGTTCCCCGTCCCACTCACTGTCCCCGATCCCGTCCTAGTCCCCCTCTTCGATCCCGTCCTAGTCCCCCTCTTCGATCCCGTCCTTGTACCCGTCGCCCGCCCGTCCATGCTCCGACCTCCGTCCCTCGCTCGACCTCCGCCTTTAGCTCCGCCCCGCAGTCGTCCCTTCACCCGTCCCCGTCCTTGTCTTCGTTCCCGGTCCCGTCCTTGTCTCTCATCCCGGTCCCGTCCTTGTCTCTCATCCCGGTCCCGTCCTTGTCTCTGGTCCTGCTCCCGTCCGTGTCTCTCCTTCTGTTCCCGTCCGTGTCTCTGTGCCCGTTCTCGTTTGTGCCTCTATGCCCGGTTCCACTGTCATGCCTGTGTCTGTCCCAGTCCCCGAGTCTGCCCCAGTCCCTGAGCCCGTGACCCTGCCCGAGCCCATGATCCTGCCTGAGCCTGGTTTCCAGCCTAAGACTGTGCCCAGGTCTCCGCCCGGTCGACCTCCCGACCTGCATCCGCCGGGGCGACCTCCCGACCTGCATCCGCCAGGGCGACCTCCCGACCTGCATCCGCCGGGGCGACCTCCCGACCTGCATCCGCCGGGGCGACGTCCCGACCTGCATCCGCCGGGGCGACCTCCCGACCTGCATCCGCCGGGCGACCTCCCGACCTACATCCGCCGGGGGCGACCCGACCCGTCTCTGCCGGGTCGACCTCCAGACCTGTTTCTGCCCGAGACCGGTTCTCTCTGCCCTGCCCGTGGGATGTTTGGCGCTGCAGGTGCAGCGCATAGAGGGGGGGGTACTGTGAGGACCTGAGGTCTATCCCTCCCTCTACCTTCCTCTATGGCCCGTATTGGCACTTCCCCCTTGTCGGCGAGGAGAGAGACAATCAAGGACAGTGACAGCAGCTGTGCTCTGTCCTCACCTGTGCCTGGTTTGCCAATTAGGCATGTATTTAAGTCTGGGGTTTCTCTGTCTGCTTTGTGGGAACATTATATATGTCATGCTTGACTGTACGTACCGATGGGGTACGTTTCGGTATTTCTCCAGTGTTTGATCCGGTGACCGAAACGGTCTTCTGTGTGCTTCTTTTGTGCGAGACCCGAAGTGTTCGGCCCGAGTCTTGAAATAAAGACATTATTAATAGAATTCTCTGCGCCTGTGTCCGTTACCTGCTACCTGTGCTACCTGCCTGGGAGCCAGTCGTGACACTTCCAGGTCTTAAGAACTTTATTCAAACAGACTTTAGAACCTTTTCAGATCTTTAGTACCTGGCAAATAAGTCTTTAGAACTTCCAGGTCTTTTATGTATACATTACATTAAAATAAGAACAAATTAAAATAAACTAAAAATAGACTTAACAGTGTGGTAAAGATCAAGCGCTCAGTCATACGCTTGTGAAAAGAGAAATGTTTTTAGCCTGGCTTTAAAAATGGATACATTTGGGTCACGTCTAAGATCTTCTGGTAATTTATTCCAGTTGCATGCAGCGTAACTGCTCACCATGTTTAGTTTTGACTCTGGGCTCTACTAGCTGTCCTGAGTTCAATGATCTAAGAGCCCTGCTTGGTTTATAATCTTCAAACATATAAAAAATTATTCAGGGCACAGAGCTTTCAAAGATGTATAGATTACAAGCATCACTTTAAAATCTATTATGTAACTGACTGGAAGCCAGTGCAAAGATATAATAACCGGAGTGATGTGCTCTGTTCTCTTGGTCTTTTAACATTCTAGCAGCAGCATTCTGAATGAGCTGCAGGTTAACAGCCCATTACAGTAGTCATCTCTACTGGAGATAAATGCATGGATTAAGCTACTCTTTTTTTACACAAGGCTCTTGATTCTGGCAATATTTTTAAGATGATAGAATGCTGTTTTGGTAACCGTTTTGATATGACTGGTGAATGTGAGATCGGAGTCTATCATTACACCTAGATTACACACTTGGTGAGCCAGATGCAGAGCAGGAATCAGATTTGTGTTTTTTTTTCCGAAAACGACAAACGTCAAACTGTGTTAAACACAACTCACCAATCCGTGACAGTACTCCCCTGCAAAGGCTGGGGTTCCAGACCGGCCAGGCCTAACCTTTAAATGTCAGGGGAGTGAGGGAAGGAAAAACCACAAGCAGGTGGTTCTACAGGAACCAGCTCAGGGATCTGCAAAACAGGAACCAGCTTGGGACATGGAAGAGGAGGGCTGGCTCTGGCAGCTCCAGCCATGCCCTGCACCACCTCCCAACCACCTCCGGGGCTACAACCAGGCCATCAAGAGCCTAGGGTCTGCTCCAGGAAGTAAAAAAGAGAACAACCAGGCCATCAAGAGCCTAGGGTCTGCTCCAGGAAGTAAAAAAGAGAACACTGAATGCAACTATTTTGAACAATTATAGACCTGTTTCAAATCTACCCTTTATAGACAAGATTATTGAGAAGGTTTTTTCACTCAAGTCAGCAAATTTGTGACCTCTCTTCTGACCTCACCATACTAATAAAACGACTCTGATTAAATGCTTTGTATGTGTATATTTGTTTCACTCTTGTGTGGTTCCTTGTTCTGTGTTCTGTGTTGCTGCCTTTGCCTTTGTTGTTTTGGTCAGAGCTGAACATAAAACAGAACATGTTCAGGAAAAACTCATCGCATCTGCCTCCTACTCCCAGCAACGTGACAAGTGCAAACACAAATTTAATTTTACATGAAGAGGACGTACATTTCTTTAGGATTCACTTTGTACAGGAATCTCGTTTTTGTGTGTATTTCACATTCTCGTTTTCGTGTGTATTTCACAATTTATTATAGATCAGTAAATTTGATAGAATGTATAGTAAACGTAAGATTGTTAGTGCTTAAACTTGCCCTAACAAATCTCCTTACCTTATTTGTTGGTGCTCCGGAAAGAAGACGTTTCTTTCTGAAATAAAAAATTGTTTGCTGACGTACTGACGTAAACAACTGGGGCATGAAAAACGACTGTTCTAAAATAAATTGTGAAATACACACAAAAACAAGTTTCCTATACAAAGTGAATCCTAAAGAAATTTGTGTCCTCTTCATGTAAAACTGTCCTTTTATGTGTGCATGGCACGATTATTCTACATGCAATTTGTGTATATGTGACGAAAATAGTACAGATTCCCGTTACAGCACCATCAGTCCTGTGTTCCAATGGCTTGTCGTGTTTGCTAATCCAACGTGATCATTTTAAAAGTCTAATTGATCATTAGATAACAATTTTTCAATTATGATAGCACAGCTGCAAACTGTTGCGCTGAAGAAGATTACTGCTTTACTAGTCCAGCATCTGAAGCTCAAAATGGTTATAAACAAAAAACATCCTTCTTAAACTCGTCATTCTTTTCTTGTTCTGAGAAACAATGGCAATTCCAAATTAGCAATTGCCAGGAAACTCAAGATCTCATGATACTCTCTTTACAGAACAGCGTAAACAGGCTCTCCCCAGAATAGATAGACACGTTCGAGGCACCAGTGAACAACAAGGTAAAATGGCAAAACATTTCAGTGTCTAATTCTTTAAATAGACACCGCACAGGTCCTCAACTGGCAGCTTCATTTAATGGTAACCGCAAAAAAAACAGTCTCAGCGTCAACAGATAAGATAAGATAATGGCCTTGAATTCAGAGTTGCAAAAAAAGCCATATCTCAGACTGGCCAATAATAACAAGGGATTGAGATGGACAGAAGAACACTGAACAGAGAAAGATCGGAAAAAAGTGTTATAAAGTTTGAGGTGTTTGGATGACAAAGAAGAACATTTGTGTGATGCAGACTGTTTGTACAGGGACTGGAGGTGTGTTGACACCATGTGTCAAGCATGGCGGAGGCAATGTGATGGTCTATGGGTGCTTTGGTTGTGGCATAGTGGGAGACTATTAAAGCACAACTATTGCAACAAAAATGTATTTTCCATTTCTCTGGGGGTATAGAGGAAGTGTTTGTACCAGAGGGTAAATCGATCACCTTCCTGTGTTGCCCAAAACACTCTTGGTGTGGGCGGCAGATTCCAGTTGACTGTGTGGGAGGTGTCATTTCACTTTAACATTCACCTGTGTATATTATTGTAGAGCAGACTGCAATTTAACTTGTAATAAAAAAATATACATAAAACTTTAAATATCCCACTAATACGTTTACTTCAAAAGTGGTTATTTGTTACCTGCAGTTGAATGGTTAGTCCTTGTTTTGCTGTTGTTGGTATTTGCTGTTGGACGGGGTGTCCAAGAGTGATCAATAGGTCATGTAAAACCTGCCGTTCTATAGTCCATCTGGCTGAAACATGTATAGGTCAAAAGGTCATGTAAAACCTGCCGTTGTATGGTCCATCTGGTGTTTGCTGAAACATGTTTGGGCCAATAGGTCATGTAAAACCTGCCGTTGTATGGTCCATCTGGCTGAAACATGTTTGGGTCAATAGGTCATGTAAAACCTGCCGTTCTGGGGTCCATCTGGTGTTTGCTGAAACATGTTTGAGTCAATACTTAATGTAAAACCTGCCGTTGTATGGTCCATCTGGCTGAAACATGTTTGGGTCAATAGGTCATGTAAAACCTGTCGTTCTGGGGTCCATCTGGTGTTTGCTGAAACATGTTTGAGTCAATACTTAATGTAAAACCTGCCGTTGTATGGTCCATCTGGCTGAAACATGTTTGGGTCAATAGGTCATGTAAAAACCTGCCGTTGTATGGTCCATCTGGCTGAAACATGTTTGGGTCAATAGGTCATGTAAAACCTGCCGTTGTATGGTCCATCTGGCTGAAACATGTTTGGGTCAATAGGTCATGTAAAACCTGCCGTTGTATGGTCCATCTGGCTGAAACATGTTTGGGTCAATAGGTCATGTAAAACCTGCCGTTGTATGGTCCATCTGGCTGAAACATGTTTGGGTCAATACTTAATGTAAAACCTGCCGTTGTATGGTCCATCTGGTGTTTGCTGAAACATGTTTGGGTCAATAGGTCATGTAAAACCTGCCGTTGTATGGTCCATCTGGCTGAAACATGTTTGGGTCAATAGGTCATGTAAAACCTGCCGTTGTATGGTCTATCTGGCTGAAACATGTTTGGGTCAATAGGTCATGTAAAAACCTGCCGTTCTGGGGTCCATCTGGTTTTGGCTGCTCTGGCTCTTTGCTTTAGGAGGCAGGGATTATTAGAAGTTGGTGCTAGAGATATTACCGCCATTTATATCCTAATGTGTTTTACACTGTGTGTTACAAAACTGCCAAATACAGGAAGTAGTTTGTCAATATTATTGGTAATCTTACTTCCAATGTTTTTCAGAATGTTTTTTTGCAGAGACCTGTTTCTAAAGTCCTCAGACAGCACATGCACGGAGGTGATATTCTGCTAGCTGCGAACTGAGTGTGATGTGTCATTTTGTCTTGCATAGTTCGATCGTTTGTACGGAAAGTGTAAAGCTGCAAATTGATATGAGAAAATAACCACTGCATAGTTCTAGCATGACGTTAACCTGTTTTTATAATGGACCTGGGTCAGAGGTTGTTGTTGTTGAGACTCAAATGAGGGTTAGGGTTTCACATCCTTTATTGACGATGAGAATGTCGATGTGTTCACAATAAAACTGGAATTATGACTGGAGGCAAACACATGTGACACAGACAGAGGAAGATAAATCCAACAGGGCGGTGTTTATTGACTGTCTCAGTGTGATCAATGCTAATACAAATATAACTAAATTAAGCTTAAAAAAAGCATTTCTTCCTCTTTTGGCAGACCTCGGGCCACACGTGATTTAGTGTAAAGGCCAAGAAGAACAGTAGCAGGACTGGGTTAGAGATAAAAGCGAACCAGAACAATTGGTAGGTAGATGATTACTCCTTTTGCTGTTTTTTAACTGCAAGAAAAAACAAAAGTGCGTTAGCAAATGATTCAAAAACGTCATTTAGACGAAATACATGTTGTTGAAATTAGGATATAAGAAAGTGTACTCACAGGTGGTATATTCCTCATTTGGCGTAAACGGTGTGTACAGCGTATTCGTGGTCATTGCTGTGGACGAAATCATGCTTTTTTAAAATGTCTTTATTACGCGCCCAGGACTTTACGTAGAGTGAGAACAAGGACATTTCAAATAACCAAAGTGCTTACCGATGTGATCTACAGCTTCATACATGTGCCGTAGTGGATCCTCTGGAGCGGAATTAGAGTGAGATGCTGCCATAGCCACAAAACAAATACATCATATATTAACAGTGCTTTAGCATGTAGCATATGGAGGACTATGAGTGCCATATTATGAAATATATAAATACATAAATAAATATATAAATACTTAAATATATAATTAAATTCTTAAATATATAAATACTTAAATATATAAATACTTAAATATATAAATACTTTAATATATAAATACACATTGCATTTGGATGGTGTGATGTTGCATGCAGTTCAAATACAATAGACATTGCATTTGGATGGTGTGGAACTTGTTGAGCGTCCAAATGCAAAGGGACGGTGTGTTTCGTCCTTAGAACACAGTGATTGGACACTTGAAACCAAAGCGGTGTCTGTGTTTCCTAGTCCGATATCGATTCAGAATTGGGGCACATCGAGAAAACTTTCTGCAATAAAAAAACATGCGAACCCGCAACTTTTGGAAGCTTTTGGTCGGGTGGTTATTATGAAAGTTAAATCCGATCATAAGAGGAAAGTGGATAACTCGGGTTGAGTGGTGTGTGTGTTCTTTTCATGCTGCGCGACCTGGCCCAACATACTCTGTTTAACACATCGGGAATTTCCACTAAAACATTGTCGCTGTTAATTCCGTAGCCTAGTGGACGTTTTTAGACATCTGTTAAAGATAATTTACTACGTTAAACTGTTGTCGATGCGCCACAATTTGAGTCGATAGCGCACTAAGATACAGACACTCATTTGGTGTCCAATCACAGTGGTCCATGGATATAACACACCGTCCAATGAGAACAGCGTAATGAAATAGCCTAGGTCCCGCCCCTTTGCATTTGGACGCTCAACAAGTTCCAGACCATCCAAATGCAATGTCTGTTGCATTTGAACTACATGCAATATCACACCATCCAAATGCAATGTCTTTTGCATTTAAACTACATACAATTTCACACCATCCAAATGCAATGTCTATTGCATTTGAACTACATACAATTTCACACCATCTAAATGCAATGTCTATTGCATTTGAACTACATACAATATCACACCATCCAAATGCAATGTCTATTGCATTTGAACTACATACAATATCACACCATCCAAATGCAATGTCTATTGCATTTGAACTGCGTGCAACTTAACACAGTCCAAATGCAAAGTCTATTGCATTTGAACTACATACAATATCCCACCATCCAAATGCAATGTCTATTGCATTTGAACTACATACAATATCCCACCATCCAAATGCAATGTCTATTGCATTTGAACTACATACAATATCACACCATCCAAATGCAATATCTATTGCATTTGAGCTGCGTGCAACTTAACACAGTCCAAATGCAATGAGTATGTTTTCATGTATATATTTAATTATGTATTTAATTTTTCAATTATATATAAATGTTTAGTTTTTTTTATTGTTTGCTTATCTGTGAAGGTCAAATGCAATATGAAGCATGGAGGTGTGACTTTCAGTTAGATTGAGAGTGTTCACATGTGATCACATTTGAACACACTGGATCATACCACAAGGAAACACGGAAACTTGTTTGTGTGCTATTTGATTGACACCTTTCATCTGATGAGTATAGAAAGCAAAAAGCGATTTCAGCACCTTGCGGGTGCTGTATGCCTAGAAGAAGCTTGCTTGCTCCATTTAAGCCCATCAACAAATGGTGATGAATGTAATGAGTTATTAAACATGTTACAACCTCTTATAACGGGAAGTGGAGAATGCGACTTGTGTCGTGTGTCTTTATTTCTGCCTGTGCGACTTAAGCCCAACATACTCTGTTAAACACTGTCCAATCACAGTGGTCCATGGATATAACACACCGTCCAATGAGAACAGCGTAATGAAATAGCCTAGGTCCCGCCCCTTTGCATTTGGACGCTCAACAAGTTCCAGACCATCCAAATGCAATGTCTGTTGCATTTGAACTACATGCAATATCACACCATCCAAATGCAATGTCTTTTGCATTTAAACTACATACAATTTCACACCATCCAAATGCAATGTCTATTGCATTTGAACTACATACAATTTCACACCATCTAAATGCAATGTCTATTGCATTTGAACTACATACAATATCACACCATCCAAATGCAATGTCTATTGCATTTGAACTACATACAATATCACACCATCCAAATGCAATGTCTATTGCATTTGAACTGCGTGCAACTTAACACAGTCCAAATGCAAAGTCTATTGCATTTGAACTACATACAATATCCCACCATCCAAATGCAATGTCTATTGCATTTGAACTACATACAATCCAATCCAAATGCAATGTCTATTGCATTTGAACTACATACAATATCACACCATCCAAATGCAATATCTATTGCATTTGAGCTGCGTGCAACTTAACACAGTCCAAATGCAATGAGTATGTTTTCATGTATATATTTAATTATGTATTTAATTTTTCAATTATATATAAATGTTTAGTTTTTTTTATTGTTTGCTTATCTGTGAAGGTCAAATGCAATATGAAGCATGGAGGTGTGACTTTCAGTTAGATTGAGAGTGTTCACATGTGATCACATTTGAACACACTGGATCATACCACAAGGAAACACGGAAACTTGTTTGTGTGCTATTTGATTGACACCTTTCATCTGATGAGTATAGAAAGCAAAAAGCGATTTCAGCACCTTGCGGGTGCTGTATGCCTAGAAGAAGCTTGCTTGCTCCATTTAAGCCCATCAACAAATGGTGATGAATGTAATGAGTTATTAAACATGTTACAACCTCTTATAACGGGAAGTGGAGAATGCGACTTGTGTCGTGTGTCTTTATTTCTGCCTGTGCGACTTAAGCCCAACATACTCTGTTAAACACCTTGTGTCGGTATTTTATCTGCCACTAAAAACATTGTTACGGCGAATTCAGTATTATTTTGGACGTGTTCAGACGGCTGTAAACCACTGTCCAGGCCCCTAGTATTGAGCTATTGCTCGGTGCTGGACGTCTGGTTGACGCAAAGAAAATAAATCAAAACATGCCACTTTCTAACAATATAAATTCGTGGGTTAACTTGTTTTTAAAGTGCCACATTTTGGATACATAGCGGACAAGGAAACACATAAACCGTCTGTGTGCTACTGTATTGACAGCTATCATTTGTTAGTTTGCGTTCAAGGGTCCAATCACTGTGTTCTAAGGACAAAACACACCGTCCAATGAGAACAGCTCTATGAAATAAGCTATGTCCCGCCCCTTTGCATTTGGACGCTCAACAAGTTCCACACCATCCAAATGCAATGTCTATTTATATATTTAAGTATTTATATATTTAAGTATTTATATATTTAAGTATTTATATATTTAAGTATTTATATATTTAAGTATTTAATTATTTATTTATGTATTTATATATTTCATAATATGGCACTCATAGTCCTCCATAGTAGCAGTACGTCACCACGTCAATATAAACACTATTGTAGAAATCGTACCTGCGTGTCGGCGGTATCTCATTGTCAACCCGAGTAAAATGGCCGTTATGACCATCAACAACGTGGTTAAAGCAATTGTGGTAACCATGGCGTTGCTTAACTTGGCCGGATCACTTCCAGGACTGCGATCACTTGTGAATCCAGTCATATTTTGTGGTTCTGAGGTGGTGGAAGTATAACCAGTAGAACATGAGATTAATTACCTGAATAATGTTTTCTCACAGGTAGTTTAATGGGATTCATTGGGACAGTATGACCATAAGGCTTGTAATCCTGTTCTGTTTCAATGACAGGACATAATAACTGTACACTCAACAGCCACTTGATTAGGTACACCATTTCAACAGCTGGTTAATGCAAATACCTAATCAGCCAATCATGTGTCAACAACCCAATTCATTTAGAAATGTAGACACGGTCAAAACGGTCTGCTGAATTTCAAACTATCCATCAGAATGGAGGAAAAGAGGTGAAGTAAGTGACTTTGAACATGGCATGGTTGTTGGTGCCAGGTGGACTGGTTTGAATATTTCCGAAAGTGCTGAGCAACTGGGATTTCCCAGCACAACTATCTCTAGGGTTTACAAAGGATGATCAGAAGAAAAATAACAATCCAGGGAGTGACAGTTTCTCTGGACGAAAATGCCTTATTGATGGCAGAGGTCAGAGGAGAATGGCCTGACTGGTTCGAGCTAATAAGAAAAAGGTAACTCAAATGACCACTCGTTACAACCAAGGTAGAAGAGCATCTCTAAAGGCACAACACATTGAACCTTGAAGCAGATGGACTACAGCAGCAGCAGAACACACCGGGTGACACTCCTGACAGCTAAGAACAAGAAACTGAGGCTACAATTTGCACCGGCCAACCAAAATTTGAAGAAATCTGAAGATTGTAAAAAAAAATCAGATGTTTCCGATTTCTGCTGCAAAGTCCATAAGATAGGGTCAAACTTTGGCTGGTGGTTGTGTGTGTAGTGCACGGGTGTGGTGGATATTTTCTTGGCACACTTTGGACCCCTTGGTATCAATTAAGCAACGTTTAAACGCTACAGCCTGCCTGAGTATTATTGCCGACCAGCTCCATCACATTATGACCTCAGAGTACTTTCAGCTGCACAACACGCCATGTTCCGTAGCTCACATCCTCTCAAACTGGTTTCGTGACATGACTGTACTCAAACGGGCCCCCACAGTCACCAGATCCCAATCCAATGGAGCACCTTTAGGGTGTGAGGCAACGAGAGATTTGCATCATGGATGTGCCGCAAATTTGTGATGCTATAATGTTAAAAGGGACAACATTTCTGAGGAATGTTTCCAGCACTTAAATCGATGACACAAAGAATTAAAGCGGTTTTAAAGGCACCATGCCGTCACAGGTCCACGGACCGGTGAGTGGATTCTCAACTGCTGAGGCAATAGTTGCAAAATGTTTACTGCATAGACGTTGTGTACTAATATGCGATATGCTACCAAATACTCACTCTGAACCTGTAGCTTGACATCAAAACAACTTCGGTTTTGTCCCGTGGTCAGATTGCATCGGTACCATTGAGTGTCACTGTACTGCACATTCGAGAGATTCAACGAGGTACCTCCTGATATCGGATGTTCTGCAAACCCTGCCCGCGTCGCTACAGATGTCGAGACAGATGTTGAGACATTGTAACCAGGAGGGAAATGCAGTATTAGTGTTTCTAAGGTGCCTTTTACAACGGACCAGGACACCGTTGATATTGACGTCTTTGGTTCTGATCCGTTCGAACATGGAAGTGTAGCATTGGTGTTGAGAGCCACCCTCACGGGTTTCAGATTAACACAGCCTTGGAAGGAGAATTTAGGTTTAGTCAAGTTACTAATTGATATTACTTCATTTTTCATTAAAAGAGATGAAGGAATTAATCACAACAACAAAAATATAAGAAATATATTGAGAAATATAAGCAAGAAAAATGACTTACTGGCACATGTTCTGATTTCAAACAGAAGAAGTATTGTTAATGCGCGTATATGAAACCAAGCCATAACTGATGTGATTCTGTGCAGTTCCTTTCTTAAGCGGGTGTCCAATCTTAGACAACATTCTCAGTTCTCTATGGCCCTAGTTTATCTGTGGTGTGTGACTGCACCGTTGCTGGGTGTGGCTGGTTTATTGAATTTCCTCCAATCACCTATAATCACCAAATAAGTGGATTTTGTATTTTTTATTAGGGCCCCTCAAACATTTCAGAATCAGGTTTATTCACCAAGTCTGTTTACACATCCATGAAATCTGTTCTGACCCATAGCTGCAGCATTTAGGACATTTTTAAACGCTCATGAATAGTGCAAATAGAACAAAAGACACGGAATACGAACAGTTCGACAGGAGACCTTGCCTAGCTTAAGTAATGGATTCATATAGTGTGTGTCATATATATCCGAGTAGTGCAAAGGAGCAATGTCTAGATGTGAGAGCAGATTTCAGAATGTGCAAAGAGACAGCTAACAGACAAAGAATCTTTTTTAATCGTCACTTATTTATGTATTGAAAAAAACCCAATATGTTTCTGACCTCATAATGTGCCGGATTTGAGTAATTACAATAGAGGCCAACAACTCATAGACTTTTCAGGTTGGCCTGGGCTATTGTTTAGTTATTGTTCAGGTTGGCCTGGGCTATTGTTTAGTTATTGTTCAGGTTGGCCTGGGCTATTGTTTAGTTATTGTTCAGGTTGGCCTGGGCTATTGTTTAGTTATTGTTCAGGTTAGCCTGGGCTATTGTTTAGTTATTGTTCAGGTTGGCCTGGGCTATTGTTTAGTTATTGTTCAGGTTGGCCTGGATTATTGTTTAGTTATTGTTCAGGTTGGCCTGGGCTATTGTTTAGTTATTGTTCATTGGTTGGCCTGGGCTATTGTTTAGTTATTGTTCAGGTTGGCCTGGGCTATTGTTTAGTTATTGTTCAGGTTGGCCTGGGCTATTGTTTAGTTATTGTTCAGGTTGGCCTGGGCTATTGTTTAGTTATTGTTCAGGTTGGCCTGGGCTATTGTTTAGTTATTGTTCAGGTTGGCCTGGGCTATTGTTTAGTTATTGTTCAGGTTGGCCTGGGCTATTGTTTAGTTATTGTTCAGGTTGGCCTGGGCTATTGTTTAGTTATTGTTCAGGTTGGCCTGGGCTATTGTTTAGTTATTGTTCAGGTTGGCCTGGGCTATTGTTTAGTTATTGTTTTGGCCTGGGCTAGTTATTGTTCAGGTTGGCCTGGGCTATTGTTTAGTTATTGTTCAGGTTGGCCTGGGCTATTGTTTAGTTATTGTTCAGGTTGGCCTGGGCTATTGTTTAGTTATTGTTCAGGTTGGCCTGGGCTATTGTTTAGTTATTGTTCAGGTTAGCCTGGGCTATTGTTTAGTTATTGTTCAGGTTGGCCTGGGCTATTGTTTAGTTATTGTTCAGGTTAGCCTGGGCTATTGTTTAGTTATTGTTCAGGTTGGCCTGGGCTATTGTTTAGTTATTGTTCAGGTTGGCCTGGGCTATTGTTTAGTTATTGTTCAGGTTGGCCTGGGCTATTGTTTAGTTATTGTTCAGGTTGGCCTGGGCTATTGTTTAGTTATTGTTCAGGTTGGCCTGGGCTATTGTTTAGTTATTGTTCAGGTTAGCCTGGGCTATTGTTTAGTTATTGTTCAGGTTGGCCTGGGCTATTGTTTAGTTATTGTTCAGGTTGGCCTGGGCTATTGTTTAGTTATTGTTCAGGTTAGCCTGGGCTATTGTTTAGTTATTGTTCAGGTTGGCCTGGGCTATTGTTTAGTTATTGTTCAGGTTGGCCTGGGCTATTGTTTAGTTATTGTTCAGGTTGGCCTGGGCTATTGTTTAGTTATTGTTCAGGTTGGCCTGGGCTATTGTTTAGTTATTGTTCAGGTTGGCCTGGGCTATTGTTTAGTTATTGTTCAGGTTGGCCTGGGCTATTGTTTAGTTATTGTTCAGGTTAGCCTGGGCTATTGTTTAGTTATTGTTCAGGTTGGCCTGGGCTATTGTTTAGTTATTGTTCAGGTTAGCCTGGGCTATTGTTTAGTTATTGTTCAGGTTGGCCTGGGCTATTGTTTAGTTATTGTTCAGGTTGGCCTGGGCTATTGTTTAGTTATTGTTCAGGTTGGCCTGGGCTATTGTTTAGTTATTGTTCAGGTTGGCCTGGGCTATTGTTTAGTTATTGTTCAGGTTGGCCTGGGCTATTGTTTAGTTATTGTTCCCTGGGCTATTGTTTAGTTATTGTTCAGGTTGGCCTGGGCTATTGTTTAGTTATTGTTCAGGTTGGCCTGGGCTATTGTTTAGTTATTGTTCAGGTTGGCCTGGGCTATTGTTTAGTTATTGTTCAGGTTGGCCTGGGCTATTGTTTAGTTATTGTTCAGGTTGGCCTGGGCTATTGTTTAGTTATTGTTCAGGTTGGCCTGGGCTATTGTTTAGTTATTGTTCAGGTTGGCCTGGGCTATTGTTTAGTTATTGTTCAGGTTGGCCTGGGCTATTGTTTAGTTATTGTTCAGGTTGGCCTGGGCTATTGTTTAGTTATTGTTCAGGTTGGCCTGGATTATTGTTTAGTTATTGTTCAGGTTGGCCTGGGCTATTGTTTAGTTATTGTTCAGGTTGGCCTGGGCTATTGTTTAGTTATTGTTCAGGTTAGCCTGGGCTATTGTTTAGTTATTGTTCAGGTTAGCCTGGGCTATTGTTTAGTTATTGTTCAGGTTAGCCTGGGCTATTGTTTAGTTATTGTTCAGGTTGGCCTGGGCTATTGTTTAGTTATTGTTCAGGTTGGCCTGGGCTATTGTTTAGTTATTGTTCAGGTTGGCCTGGGCTATTGTTTAGTTATTGTTCAGGTTAGCCTGGGCTATTGTTTAGTTATTGTTCAGGTTAGCCTGGGCTATTGTTTAGTTATTGTTCAGGTTGGCCTGGGCTATTGTTTAGTTATTGTTCAGGTTAGCCTGGGCTATTGTTTAGTTATTGTTCAGGTTGGCCTGGGCTATTGTTTAGTTATTGTTCAGGTTGGCCTGGGCTATTGTTTAGTTATTGTTCAGGTTAGCCTGGGCTATTGTGTAGTTATTGGTCTCGGTGTCAGGACAATAAAAAATGTGTTGAATCGATAACAATATGCACAACAGTGCCCTCTGATGGTAGGTTCTGATAACAAGTTACTGCAATCAGAGTCAATGCTGTTTAAACCCTGGATTGACTGATTTCAGTTTATTTTTTTCACACAATATTTTTATATACTAAGAGCATTGTAATATTACCTGATTATAACCTCATTCCATCCATTATCATTATTCATTGGTAATACATATAATATAAAATATATAGAGTGAAAAAGTGAGTGAAAAAGTGAGAATGGGCACGGGAAAAGGATATGTGAATACCAATTTGCTCAAGCTGTGAATAGTGTTGTGTGATTGGTCGCAATAGCCAGTTGATCATGCCTCAGTTGCCACAAAAGTCAGCATTATAGGACCCATAGCATTAATACGGGTCTAATTTGGCCAAGGTTTACCACTGCCAGGCCACACATGTCAAGCCAACAACCAAGTTAATCGGAGCAGCGGTTCAAGTTGAGTAGCGTTTAGTACGTTTTCCAAAATGTACACTGTGCAAGAAAATCCACCATGACGGACATGAAGGCGGGGCTAACATGCAGACTTTGGAAGTGATTTATAGCGCCACCTATTGGCGTACGTGGGTCACTTGATGCGTGGGAGTTACTCATGGCCTGTTTTGTCAATTTGCAAAAGCTATCAATTGGCAACCAAGTTATTGTGCATTTTATGGACACTATCGTAAACAACAAGTTTCCTCGTGACGGAGGAATCCTAATAACACATTTTACTATATTTAGATGGAAGCTCTTGAAGAGATGAGAACAAATGCAACGTCTCTGTTTTGTGGTTGGGTGGTGTTTGTTGAATGCAATCTCCCCTATGTTCCCTCTGCAGAGTCACCATGAACTCTGTCAGCTGAGAGCTTAGTAGATGTGACGGAGGAACCTCACAAACAACCACACACTAACTATAACTTCCCACACTTCCTCTTCTCTCACCATGTTCAGACACGTAGAAAAAAACTTTCATTTTTCAACACCACTCCTGGGTCCGCTGCTCTACTTGATACTTCTTTTATCAAACAAATAACAACAGATTGACATGGACAAAAATGTGCAAGGTAAATGTCATATTTGTCCGCCTGGCTTTCTGTCTGTCTATATCTCTCAATCTAGCTCGGTCAGGAAAACATGATTTTGTAATTAAAGGGGGACTGTGTACAATGATTTCTCTGACGTTCACATGATTAAATTTAAACAAGACATGACATGTCTCGAACCGGTATTCTCTCACTGGATGACAGCGGTACAGTGTTAGCTAGTCCAGGGTGGTTTGGGGTGGAAGGATTGTACTGACCGGTATAGTACAAATTAGTTAGGGTGGTTTAGGATGTGAAGAATAGTACTGACCTGTATAGTACTAGTTAGTCAGGGTGGTTTAGGATGTGAAGAATAGTACTGACCGGTATAGTACTAGTTAGTCAGGGTGGTTTAGGATGTGAAGAATAGTACTGACCGGTATAGTACTAGTTAGTCAGGGTGGTTTAGGATGTGAAGAATAGTACTGACCGGTATAGTACAAATTAGTTAGGGTGGTTTAGGATGTGAAGAATAGTACTGACCTGTATAGTACTAGTTAGTCAGGGTGGTTTGGGGTGGAAGGATTGTACTGACCGGTACTAGTTAGTCAGGGTGGTTTAGGATGTGAAGAATAGTACTGACCGGTATTGTACTAGCTAGTCCAAGGTGACTACCTCACATTTACACTAGTAGTACTGATATATATATATAATTATGTTAATATATCTTATATAAATATGGCCCTATAAATTAAAGTTAAATCTGATGACCGTCTGCTATTTCTCAGGTGGCCGAGCATTTGGATTTCTCAAAACTCAACAGGAGGAAAAATTGAACTCCATCAATGAGGTATGTTGAATATTTGTCCATAAAGATTGTTAAGCAGTGTTATTGCCCATAAGCAACTCATTATTTATGCAAACCTTTAAATCTCTAAATCTGGCTTGTGATACTGTATTTTGAAGGTATTTCTCTCAGATCCCCAATATGTAGACGAGGAAGACCTCAGCTCAAAGCTTGAAAGTTTCAAAAGTGAGATTTTTGGGGCATTTCACTTTCATATTGATCAGTTTTCTTGGTGCATTTGTGTGTGTGTGTAATTCATACCAATTAAATGCATACCGTTCTGTTTGCTTTTACAGACAAATACATGGAATTTGATCATAATGATCAAGGCGACATAGGTAAATTGGAAGAAAAAAACATTGCTAATACAAAAATAAGAACAACATCATTATTCACGTTGCCGTTGTTCTCTCTCTCACTGACTTTCACTTTCTGTCTCGTTCTCTCTGTCACTTCGTTTCCCTCTCTGTCATAGACATTATGGGGCTCAAACGCATGTTAGAGAAGCTGGGGGTCGCAAAGACACACCTCGAGCTGAAAAAGATGATGTCGGAGGTGGTTGGCAATGCCACACAAGAAACCCTCTGCTACACAGACTTCCTCAACATGATGCTGGGAAAGAGGAATTCCATACTCAGACTGTAAGTTGGAAGAAAACAAAACTACACAAAGGCAACGTAATACCTGAAGTTTAACCTCTGAATACGATTTTATCACAACCCACTGTGTTCCCTTTCATGCTCTCCATAAGTCTTGGCGATTTTGGATTTGTGTCAGAACTTGTTTAATATGGCTTTTTTCATCCCGTCGAAGGATCTTAATGTTTGAGGAGAAGGGGAAAGACCAGGAACCCAAAGAGACTGGACCACCGCGGCGCAAGACTTTCTCAGATCTGCCGTGAAGGCTGTTGAATGTTATAGATATATAAAATGAAATACCCCATGTATACATTTGTTACAGGTTTCTATGTTAGGAAGAAAACAATGTTAGTGGGTTCCTACTGCGTATAACATGATAGAATCTAGTGTCCTACCAAGGCAAAGCTTTTTCAACACACACCAAACAAATAAAATTAAAGCAGTACACCAAACTACAGAAATAGATGTTATTTGTGTTGACGGTAACGATAATGTGACAATCCTTTGTCTGGGAAATATTTACATTTTAATGTTATGCTTCAATCAGGCTACAGAAACTGTCATGTTGCCTCTAAATATAAGGATGATAGAAAAACATTAATTTATTAGACCAGTGACACCATTTAAACAAGCCCATGTAGCTTAAAGAGGAACAACGGTCACGTGAACTCTGTTACGTTCCTCTTGGCGAACAAACGATTGTTTTAGATGAAAAAATTGGAGTGAGAATCCTTTCTACATTGTAGCCACGACAACCTTCTGCACGCCTGAAAACTATTTTTGATTGGTGGTGAGAGGGCAACGTCACATTTGACCACTTCAAGGATAGCAGGTGTGGTCCAATCATATTGCACGTACCCCGTGAGCCACTTTCTTGGGAATCTCTGTTAATTCTGGGACCGCCATCTTCACCTACTTCGTTCACTTGCATGGCTAATATTCCCCATAGTTCAATGCAGAGGAAGTGTGTAATGGTTTGCTTCCTCTTCCCTAGAGGGAAAGATATGAAACAATGTCACTGATATAACCTCCATTGCTCAATATGGTACATGTATATGAAAAACATTTATTGCAGAGATGTAGCATGGCCTCTGCAATGTATAATTCCAATGCAGTATAGATTTGTCTATGCAAAGACATATTACATTGAATCAGGGACGTAACTTTGTTATTTAATGTCAGCGGGACACATTTTTGTAGAGCTCCTGAATTCCTAAATTGATAAATAAACCCTCAGATAACTGACATTCTGTCAGCAAACAGCTGAATGTAGGGTCTTCAATTTCTTCATCTTGATTGGTGTGGAAGTGAGAAAAAGTGAGCCTGACTACTGTTTTTTTTCGCTGACTATAGAATAGCACTCCAACACAGCACTCATCGACTGGCTAGTGAATTTCCAGAAGCTAAATTAGTCAATCTGTTAGCTACCGTACTGAATACAACTGTAAGACATTTGGTATTGATTTGGCATCAATCTACCTCAGCAGCACTGGGAATAGTAACAAACAGAAACTAGCTTTGCTACATCAATGAGAGTGTCTGATTTGCTTGCTTATGCACAACCCTGACAAATTAGGTGGCTAACTTGCTCAATCAAACACGTTTTACCATCCAGCATGCGGCTTCCCCTCAGGAAAAACTCACACGCAAGCTGCTTCTGTTGCAAGGTCGACAGAAACGCCTTGCCCTGACTGCGCAAACTAAGGTTTCCACCAGGTTGACACCCTGATATTTTTCATATTTCACAATAAAAAGTGTGTGGGGGGAAATGCATGTCACGGATGCTCTAAAGGAGCGATTACGTTTGTCTTAGTTCATTTATAGCCACTCACTGAGACAACAGTGTCTTAATATAGTACTCACAGGTACTATGTAATTTGTCATAAAACAATACAGCGCAGAATATCTCATCCTTTTTAAAGGAAGGCAAACTAGAAAGCAGCTCACAAAAAAACATGTAACAATTCCCCATAAAGACATGACCATACACAGGGAACCTATATACTCTTACTAATGAGGGGAAATACACCAGATGTGCGTAATGACGAGACAAGACAATGATGTGATAGGAGGAACGGGGGTGCTGGAAGACCGGTGAGGACGAACGCAGAAGTTTTTTCTGACCACGAACAGTCCGACAAGAGCGACTACGCCTAGCTGGCGTATATGTAATGAGTAAATATAGAACGTGTTATATGTAACAGAATAGCGCAAATGTGCAATGTCTATAGATGTGCAGATAGCAAAAAAAAAGAAAAGGTAATGTGTTAATATGGGTTTGTTTGGAGAAAATGTGTAAGTACAATGAAGTTTTTTCTATTTTCTTGTACACATTTAGACATATTGTTTAATTTAGGGAGCTTCTGGCAATACGTGTCTGGCGATACGTTATACCCTTGTCAAAGATCCTAGTTTGGGACGTCAAATACTCTGTGCTTTCCTGCAGGAGTCCTGGCAATTGTTTCCACTGTCCTCCAACGTTGCACATATGGATAAATTAGCCTAATTCAAAATCGAAATATTGCAATCTGGCATTCAACTAAGATTCATAGAAATGCATTTTGTAAATGGAACTATGTACTTCAAATAGCTAGTTATGTTAAATTGGCTTGCAAATATGATGTATTCCTCTACTACAAGCATACATACAATTATAAATGAGCATGGTTTAATGTTTCTACAAAATGGTTTGATGTCAATGAGATTTTTTCCATTTAAACGTTTTCACTGGTCTGTTTATCAGTCTGCATCGACGTGTAATATCCCCAGCCAAAAACATTCTAACTAGCTAATATTATTTGATTCTTGTTTGGTAATGGAAGAGGAGAACGGGATATTGTTATTGATATTGTTTAAGTAAGGAGCAACAAAAATGTGCAGAGCATACCCCATTCCTCCCGCCATCATGGCTGAGGCCGAACCACGTGTAAAACAATAAACTGCCCCTTTAGTGAAGCCTAGGACTGTCAGCCTTTTGAATACAATTATTGAGTCAAATAACCTTTTTCACTCGATAACTATTATTATCATATTATTATTTATATTAATATTTATTATGTTTTGGCGTAAATGATCGTTAATTCATATCACTGAGATACGTACGTGATATTTTCAGATTTAGGGTTAGGTATAATTAACAACTCTAGGGTGATGCCATTGGACCAGCGAGCTGTCAATCAACACAACACAACGCCGTGAAGCGGAAAACGCCACCGGAAGTAGGTTTCTTGTTTACTGCAGATAGCTGAGGTGCCTGTGTTAGCATTATAGCTACCGGTATATTATCTAAATAAGAAGATAGCTGGAGTACACAGAAGGGGGTAAGAAAACATGTGCTGATTAAATGATTTCGGTCTACCACGTGCGAAATTCATCTTACTTAGCTAGCTACTAACTTAGTGCATTTAACGTAGCACGGTTAACCACGTTAGCTTGCTAAACAGGGTTAGCTAGAGTAGCACTGTCGTTGAAACGTTTCTAGGAATCATTTCATCAATGAATAAGCGACTGTGATCTAGTTAACCAACAAACACGATGTTGGTGAAGACTTGATTAGTTTATGAAGCTGGCTAGAGTAGAGTAGAGTAGAGTATTGTATTCAGTCAGTAGTAACCCAATTAAGTGGTAATATACTGCACTTGACGTTAATGGCTAGTACAGATATATATATATATCGTTCATACTCTACAGCAGTACATTGCTAGTTTGACATAATTTAAGCAATCTAGTTGTGTATGTATGGTACGTTTGAAATGCATTCGTGTAATCTCTTCAAATGTGATATGTTCAGAGGATGAGCAGCTCGGAGGAGGTGTCCTGGATCTCCTGGTTCTGTGGCTTGAGGGGGAATGAGTTCTTTTGTGAGGTGAGAACTGCACGGATATATATCTATATATATGTCTGAACGTCACAGACTGATGACACAGAGGACATACATGCATACTTCTACGTGTTATGGTTTCTTGTTGTTTACAATACAGGATATATTATCAAAGGCAGGCTGCTAGCAAAACTCCCAATGTTGGTTCACAAATTTAATAGCAACTACTAACACTGTTCATCTATTCCAATGTCAGGTTGATGAGGACTACATTCAGGACAAGTTTAACCTGACAGGGCTTAATGAACAGGTACCTCACTACCGTCAGGCCCTGGACATGATACTGGATCTGGAACCAGGTAAGGGCTTGACGTTTACTTGGCGTGTGACTAAATGCTAGTGTGTTCGTCTATTGCAATTATATGTAGAGAATTAAAGAACGATGCCAAGACCAGTGATTCCAAATCATACAATTATGTCCACTGAACATTTGTAAAACACACTTTTTGTTAAAGTACAATGTCAGGTTTTATAACAGAATGACTAAAAGCTATGTTTTATATCTATTCTGAATTAATGTTCAAATGATCCAAAGAAAATCAATTTGGTTTATTTGACAAAGTCCCGGTAACAAATTTAAAAGACAAAGATGTGTACTGTACAGAAATGCACAGTTTTGATAATGTAATGTCATTTATAAAGTCGTCCTCTAAACGAGTGTCAGATAATCATAGGTCTGTGTTCACCGTGTTTGTATCGACCTATAAGCCATGTCTCTCTCTGTGTGTGTCAGATGAGGAGCTTGAGGACAACCCCAACCAGAGTGACCTGATCGAGCAGGCAGCTGAGATGTTGTATGGCCTGATCCACGCCCGCTACATCCTCACCAACAGAGGCATCGCTCAGATGGTGAGACATCAGGTCCTGTTCTCTGGGCTAAAGATTTGGTCTTTCTGTAACTCGGACATGTTCTAACATAAACTGTTTTGTTTGGCAGCTGGAGAAGTACCAACAAGGGGATTTTGGTTATTGCCCGAGGGTGTATTGTGAAAATCAACCCATGCTTCCTATTGGTGAGTCAGTTTTTAAAGACACATGTTCACATGTGAGCGGTCATAAGGTTTTGGCTCATCAATGTATAGTCAGCAGTATTTAGTACAGTTCTGTGAAAATTCACATTGTTGTCCCCTGGTTTGGCATTGCTCCCATAGGTCTGTCAGACATCCCAGGTGAAGCAATGGTGAAGTTGTATTGCCCAAAGTGTATGGATGTGTACACTCCCAAATCATCTCGGCACCACCACACAGATGGGGCGTATTTTGGTACAGGCTTTCCTCACATGCTCTTTATGGTGCACCCGGAGTACCGGCCAAAACGTCCTGCCAACCAGTTTGTGCCACGGTATGCCTGGTTTATTTCTGTTGTCTTTCCTGAGGAAATATTATTTAGGTTACTAATATGCACATTCCACATATTGTATTCTTTGGTTATTATTTAGGTTACTAATATGCACATTCCACATATTGTATTCTTAGGTTATTATTTAGGTTACTATTATGCACATTCCACATATTGTATTCTTAGGTTATTATTTAGGTTACTATTATGCACATTCCACATATTGTATTCTTTGGTTATTATTTAGGTTACTAATATGCACATTCCACATATTGTATTATGTTATTATTCAGGTTCCTACTATGCACTTTCCACATATTGTATTCCTTGGTTATTATTTAGGTTACTAATATGCACATTCCACATATTGTATTCTTTGGTTATTATTTAGGTTACTAATATGCACATTCCACATATTGTATTCTTTGGTTATTATTTAGGTTACTAATATGCACATTCCACATATTGTATTCTTAGGTTATTATTTAGGTTACTAATATGCACATTCCACATATTGTATTATGTTATTATTCAGGTTCCTACTATGCACTTTCCACATATTGTATTCCTTGGTTATTATTTAGGTTACTAATATGCACATTCCACATATTGTATTATGTTATTATTTAGGTTCCTACTATGCACTTTCCACATATTGTATTCTTAGGTTATTATTCAGGTTACTAACATGCACATTACACATATTGTATTCTTAGGTTATTACTTAGGTTCCTAATATGCACATTCCACATATGTTATTCTTATGTTATTTTTCTTAGGCTATATGGTTTTAAGATCCACCCCATGGCCTACCAGCTACAACTCCAGGCTGCCTCCAGCTTCAAGAGTCCTGTCAAGACTATACGCTAGAACTTACAACTGGACGAAAAAGTCGCATTGTGTTGAACTTTTATTTGGTTGGAATTAAAGAAATGTATTATTTAGATCAATAAAGGCTTCTAAAAACTGACAATTGAACATGCACGTAGATGATCGTAATCCCAAACGTAAACATTAACACACTGGTACTTCTCCTGTCTCTTAAGAGAGCATTGTTTTTAGACAGGATTCTGTTTTCTGATTGGCTATCCCGTACTCATTATAATAATCCTCCTGTCTCTTAGGAGACCATTATTTTTTTGACAGGATTCTGTTTTCTGATTGGCTATCCCGTACTCATTATAATAATCCCCCTGGATGAAATTCGTAACTCACTGTCACCGTTTCATTAACTATGGTGGATTTGTGACATGTCAGGGACAGAGTCACTATTTGAAAAGGCATTATTATGTTTGGTGTGCTAATCAGTAGGAGGGCTGAAAGTCTTCACAGCCTTGTCTACAGGAAGAAAGTCTTAACATTTGATAATAGAGGATTGGCTAAATGCTGAGCTACTTCAGATTATGTAGGTTAATATCAGGTTGGACGCTGTGCAATACTTCGGATACATTCGTTTTCCGGGTGAACGCTTCGTTTTGCTTAGAAACCATGTAAGGAACGCTCGGTGTTCTAGTGTGGCCATGCCGCACACACACAGATTAGTTGTGAACGGAGCATTGGAAATCTGCGAAAAGACATAAAATAAGATGCAAAGTAACTTTTGCATTGTTCTATCACAATATTGAGTCGGCTTTGAATTGAACGTGTACAAGTAGATGTCCAATAGTTTATATGATCTGGAATGAATCTCCACCAGACACATGCCACGACTCAGTGTTTACATCATAATACTACTACATTATACATTTAGGTTATACCCTCTTTTTTTTCAATCCGGAATTCTAGTTGCAATGATATTATTCATTTTATCAAACCTCTGTATTACAAATATCAAGAAATAAGAATTTAAAATAAAATTGTATTTTACAATTCTGTCACCTTTTTTTGTATATTTATATCTGAAATTGTCGTGCAAAGAAATCGTACACAAACCTCAGGATAGTTCATTCTGAATTTATTTTCAGGTTTACATTTTTTTTAAAAAGACAGGCGTCAAGTCACAAAAAAGCAATCTAAAAACTAACAGAGATTCTAGTCCTCTGAATATGGTCTTCGTTCACACAAGTTACTTAAAATTATTTTAAAAAGTTTGTTTCAGATGGCTGGGAAAACTTGCTACCAACTGTCTCTAAACGGATCTCATACATGTATCTTTATTTGATCTACAAAAGGACAGGGATACAACAAGTGATTGGAATCTACTGCAAACAAGTGGTAAGAACGCTTCACATAATTGGTCAATAGTGAATGTAAATTGTGACGTAATAGTGACGTCTCGGGGCCAAGACTGCAAACAGGCTCCGGCTTAAAAATCATCACAGTACAAAGAATCACATAAAACAGTGTCTACTTTAAAATAATAAATTATGTGTAGAACATGTACAAAAGGTAAAAAGTGATCTCCTACATGAGAGGAAAGCCACACACGGGGACAGCTGCCTTTAGATGGTGATAAACACACAGTACATGTAGTTTATGAGTATCATTGTAAGTGAGGAGTGGATAGGACATGTGACCTCAGACGAGACATTCTTCATACCACCATAAGACTGTGGAGTTACAAATAACTACAAATGACGAAGCCTGAGATACAACATTCCGACGCACTGTGAAAACATTCCAATAAACGGACGACAGCTTTGCAACTCAATCAGGTTTGAATTGGGAATCCTTTCCAAGGGATTAGATCACAGCCGGACATCCCATTATAGTTGCATTGGTCCCTTCTCATCATGTACCTCAATGACGTGTGGAAGCAGGAAGCAGAAAGACAACGCACAACACATTACGGCAAACATGAGGTGTACAAACATATGGTGTAAAAAATGACAATGTCGATAACTTCAGAAAGAAACAAAAAAATGAACACTGTGTTTTTACAAGCGCTATGAAAGCCGTGATGCTAGAAAATAGAGTTAACATTTCACACTAGATATAGTTCTAATCAAGTCAACATTTCTAAAAAGGGTTTGGACCATTGGAATGTAGGTTGGTTTTAAATTGGCTGGTGAAGAGATACATATTACCTGAGCAAACAGCAGTCCAAATATGCATATGGTTGTTTGACTATGAAATAATTTTGTTCGATACTTTAAAGTGAGGTACTGTAAGGAATCTCGACTTAGATATGTAATAAAAAACTCAACAAGAACATTTCACAAACTTAAATGACCTCTTCCATTCAAAACCTAACTCTGGTTTCAGTCCAGCATCTTAATTGACGGAAGTAGTCTGATAATGTTCTTAAAAGCTCAGTTAACGCAGTGCATTTATATAAAAATGTGCAGTTAAAACAAAAGTACCCAGTAGTTATCAAAGCAATAAAAACAATGTAATATGTAAGCATTTTCCTGCAAATTACTCATCTTTGAACTGAAAATGTATGTTTATCTTTTGTACTACAATAAAAAAAGTAATTTGGCGAAACAAGTGAAGTTGATTTAAAACAAAGAACCCATAATCCAGTCAGAACTGCATTCGGGAAAGAGGAACAGAGTGTTGTTCCTCACATTTAAACTGTACATACTCCCCAGAGCAAGGAAACATTCCAAATTGCACCCTAGTCCCTCTGTTTTGCACTACGTTGGAAGGAGACTACCAGGTATGGACACTACCATTTTAGGAATAGGGGGCCATTTGGGACGTAGCCACAGTAGTTCCAGAGGGGACCGGTCAAAATGTCCGTATGGCTTGAGGAGATGTATGGTGTACGCCCTCTAGTGGTGACGTGATCCAGAGGGCTGTTGGCTGGCTGTATCGTAGGCTGAATCATTCTGTGGACACGCCACCGTCACTTCCCTAAAGGAGAACTCAGTTAGTTACATCGCCTACATTGGGTACACCGTATTACAGAGACCTGTCCCTGGGAACAGGCCTTCGGTGTGTGTGAGATTTTGTGTGTGTGTGTGTGTGTGGAGGTAATGGACATTCTGTACCGGTTCTTTGTCAGCTTCCGAGTCTCCTGTGATAACAATCCTTTTCTCCACTCTGGTCTCAGACGCACTTCCTTTCACCACCTGGGAGATGAAGAAATAGACAGAGGTCAGGACATCGCTGAGGCCACAGTGTGAGTGTGTGTGTGTGTTTGGGTTGTTGGCCTGTATGTGTTTTCACCTTTGAGATGTGAGTGGTGGTTGTGGTGATGGTGGTGGTACCACTGGTTTTACTGCTGATCTCAGACGTAGTGGTCTGCAAGCTGCTGTCCTCTTTCTCCTCTGTTCCGTCCACAGACACCTAGCAAACCAAACGGTTACAACATTACTTGACAGTGCTGTTTGTTGATGTCCCACTAGCAATAAATGTTCGACAAACTGTTAGTGAGCAACGGCCTATCAGACTCTGACTGAGTGTAAATGTTAACATATGCATATAAATATCTCAACGCTTCTATTGTAGAGAAATATTGGGCAAATCTCAAATCGCATATAATCCATAGTAAATAGTATGCCCGAAGTTGAGTATGTTCTAAGTGCCTGCATGGTGCACTATTCTTTAGGTATGCAAAGCGGCATGCTTTTTTAAGGTAATAATGACCACAACTCTTGCACAGTGGAAAAGCAGGGGTTTTATAATAACTAAATCGTCTTTTCATTTGACGAAAGTCAGCAAGTGGCCTATATTATCCATATAATCTATAAACTATATTGCATCAATCATTCCCGTGTGAAAGAATTGTAAAACTCTAGGTAGGTTTACATGTTTGGCCATTTTAGGTGTAATCCATAAGTTAATGATAAATCACTGAACACTCCCCTAAGTAAACACATAGTTAGATTAATAAATCCCCGATCCCTTTAATTCCACACAGTGTGTTAGTGAGACCCCAGTTCTTCCGTGTCCTTATCATCTGGGTGTCTGTACCTGTGCCGCCTCATACGTGATGGTCTTTGTCTGGGTCTGAATGAACGGGACACGCTGGGTGGTGATGTCAGAAGGTAAGGAGTTGGAGACGTTGCTGATGGTGACTGTCTGGGTCTGCACCAGAGGAGGCTGTGGAGTGACACAAGGACATGGATTTAAAAGAAACCCCCACATGTTTCCTGTCTCTGTACATGTAAAACGGGGACGCCATGCTCCGGGGTCGTATATCCGCCTGATTCCCATGTGACGTTATTACCATGTACTGAAGTTATTAGCTGTGCCTGATTGAACAAATGATGTCCCAGCAACCAGACCCCAGGCCAAACACTCAAACCTCACCTGCTCTCTCTCTCCCTTCATTCACACCAGACTCCCTCGCTCCTTCACAGCAGCGCCATTTCAATTTAACCAGGACGTAATCCCACGACAAGTTAATCAGAGAGAAGGAAACACCCATGCCAAGAGAAAGAGCATTAGTCTGCCACCACATGGGTGTGCATTCTGTGTTTATCGTGTGAGAGAAGCAGATTGAAGGAAAAGGCCAGTGTCCGTGTGTAAGAAAAGGCCAGTGTCCGTGTGTAAGAAAAGGCCAGTGTCTGTGTGTAAGAAAAGGCCAGTGTCCGTGTGTAAGAAAAGGCCAGTGTCCGTGTGTAAGAAAAGGCCAGTGTCCGTGTGTAAGAAAAGGCCAGTGTCCGTGTGTAAGAAAAGGCCAGTGTCCGTGTGTAAGAAAAAGCCAGTGTCCGTGTGTAAGAAAAGGCCAGTGTCCGTGTGTAAGAAAAAGCCAGTGTCCGTGTGTAAGAAAAGGCCAGTGTCCGTGTGTAAGAAAAAGCCAGTGTCCGTGTGTAAGAAAAAGCCAGTGTCCGTGTGTAAGAAAAGGCCAGTGTCCGTGTGTAAGAAAAGGCCAGTGTCCGTGTGTAAGAAAAGGCCAGTGTCAGTGTGTAAGAAAAAGCCAGTGTCCGTGTGTAAGAAAAGGCCAGTGTCCGTGTGTAAGAAAAGGCCAGTGTCCGTGTGTAAGAAAAGGCCAGTGTCCGTGTGTAAGAAAAGGCCAGTGTCCGTGTGTAAGAAAAGGCCAGTGTCCGTGTGTAAGAAAAGGCCAGTGTCCGTGTGTAAGAAAAGGCCAGTGTCCGTGTGTAAGAAAAGGCCAGTGTCCGTGTGTAAGAAAAGGCCAGTGTCCGTGTGTAAGAAAAGGCCAGTGTCCGTGTGTAAGAAAAGGCCAGTGTCCGTGTGTAAGAAAAGGCCAGTGTCCGTGTGTAAGAAAAGGCCAGTGTCCGTGTGTAAGAAAAGGCCAGTGTCCGTGTGTAAGAAAAGGCCAGTGTCCGTGTGTAAGAAAAAGCCAGTGTCCGTGTGTAAGAAAAAGCCTGTGTCTGTGTGTAAGAAAAGGCCAGTGTCCGTGTGTATTTCCAACAGGCCCATCACCAGAGAGAGTAGAACACCCCCTCCCAGTTCACCTCTACTGCAGCCGGCTCTGGCTAGCAGAACACAGCCACCGTGGCTTGACCCGCTAGGACTGGACAAGTCATTTGGGTTTGTCCGGCAAGTGGAAGCCGAGCTGCAGCAGGGTGGACGAGTAGGGCCGGACCCACTGACAGAGCAGAGGCCCGTCAGACCCGGCGGACGGAGTGAGAGCTACCTGGAAACACCGTATGACATGGGGACCCCCGCTCACGAAATAGAAGGCCGGGGAGACTCCAGCTACCCTGCCAGACGGCTCCACCCCCGACCCCGAGTCCTGGGGCTCCTCCTCGGGCTCCTCCACAGTCTCCTCTTCCGGCACACGACCCCGGAGGTGAAGGGAGAGGGGCAGCTGTGCCCGCTCCACCTCAACGATGGGTATCTGGCTATTGGTTATCCCAGAGCTAACATCCTCCTCATCGTCGTCCTCCTCCGTCTCGTGTTGTTCACATGACCCCTCCAACTCAGGTGCATTCTGGGATTTGGTGTTTTGACAGCTATCAGGCCCAGTCCCTGGGCTATTAGAAGGGTTGGGGCTGGGCCACCTCCTTGGCCTGGAAGTGCTTCCGGGTTCCTCCTGTTGTAGTACCAAGGTTTCTGACTCTTCCCATATAGGGTTAATGACCACACTCTATAAGAAACACAGCACACATACTGTATGTCTATTGTGTGAACACGAGAAGGGAATACGCTGGCAAAACGCCGGGACTTTTCACAACGTTCCCTGGATTTCCTGCATATTCCCACTCTGAGAATCCAGGATAACCAAAGACGTTGATAAAAACATTAAGACATTTTTAGTTCCAGGTTGAGTATGAACTATGTTTAGCAGGCATTTATTGAAATAATTTTAAATGTCAAAATTCATTGTCAAAAGGTCATGCAGCAGTAAAAAATGTCTTGTAGGGGATAAGTGAGTCCAATAAAGAAAACAGGACCTGTTCACCATAACATTGGAACCAGCTGTCCCATCATCACATAACCAGTGTGAGATAGATGTCACAAAAAACAGGTCATTGTAAAAAGGTGTATATTCTCCATCAACTGAAATATACAATTTAGATGTTCATCTGTGCTAAGTAATGTGATCCTAAACTTGGCGTCATACATTCAAATACCACTGTAACAATGTCATGCCAGTAACTAAATCTTACTACGACATACATGACCAATACTGTATGAATGTCCGTCTGTGTGTGTACAAAAACAAGTTGTGTCAAAATCAACACTGTTCCTGTTGCGAAAAAATGCCATTTAGTGCAGCCATTTAAAAAGGTTTCATAATTATCTAGAACTTTCTGAACAATTTAGGAACATTGAAAAAAGTCAGTAAGAATTGTATTCAGTTTTTGTTTTCCCGGAGAGTCAGGGGGAACGGAGTGAAACACAGGAACTACGATCTGATTCCAGAGTCAGAGGGCAGGACGCAGCTTCCGAAGTAGAAGAAAAGGAAGATGATGCTGATGAAGAGGGAAAGATGCAGCTGTCGCAGAAGAGGAAGAGGAGAGCAAGCTAGAGGTTGACGGCCAGCCTACACAAATCCACCCCTCTTGTCCTCTCTGTGGGCTGAACCAGGATGCCACCCTCAGCTGCGTTTAGAGTAGAAGTCCTGCAGGGGGCCACGCGGAAGACGAGTGGCAAACTGAAGTGGGCAGGGGAGAGGGGTGGGGCGGGGGGAAGGCGAGAGGGGCGGAGATATAGGGGAGAAGAGGGGGGGAGTTGAGAAGGGTGGGGCAGTGAGGAGATTTGGGAGGGGGAGCAGGGTGGAAGGTGGAGAGAGATAAGAGAGGTAGGGGATGTTGAAATGGCTGTGATGTTTGGTAATGGATAGAAAGGCTACATAAAACCCATGGAGGAACTCTGTGTTGCGTACAGTACTGCGTTCCAGTAAATACTTAGTGCCGTACCAGTAGAACGACAGATAGCTAGGCAAATAAACCATGATTTAAACACTCCCATATGCTAGAAGCATTAAGAGAGAAGTAAATGTTGTCCATTTATATTAGGACCTACAGCCTGAGGTCCACTAGATAACAAAGCAATGTAGAGTGAAAAGGGAACAAAAGGAAAGGACAATAAAGCAGGAGTATTACGGAGCAGCTGGCAGGAGAGAGGAGTGCAAGCAGGAATAAGCTCTGTGGTGTGAGGGAGGTTCTAGCTAAACTCCTCCTAAAGACAGAGAGGAGTGCAAGCAGGAACGAGCTCTGTGGTGTGAGGGAGGTTCTAGCTAAACTCCTCCTAAAGACAGAGAGGAGTGCAAGCAGGAACAAGCTCTGTGGTGTGAGGGAGGTTCTAGCTATACTCCTAAAGACAGAGCGGAGTGCACGCAGGAACAAGCTCTGTGGAGTGAGGGAGGTTCAAGCTATACTCCTCCTAAAGACAGAGAGGAGGATGGTAGCATGAGTCAATTCTGCACTACCACGTTTAATGTCTTCAAGTTGAAAATGTGCAGGAAATTAGTGAGGTTAGGATGGGGCCATGCAGTTTTCCCAAACGATGCCAGTGAGACTGGGACGAAGCTACTGAGACTGGGACGATGCCACTGTGACTGGGACGATGCCACTGAGACTGGGACGATGCCACTGAGACTGGGACGATGCCACTGAGACTGGGACGATGCCACTGAGACTGGGACGATGCCACTGAGACTGGGACGATGCCACTGAGACTGGGACGATGCCACTGAGACTGGGACGATGCCACTGTGACTGGGACGATGCCACTGTGACTGGGACGATGCCACTGTGACTGGGACGATGCCACTGTGACTGGGACGATGCCACTGTGACTGGAATGACTCATGCCAAACCTTTCTCATAACAGACAGTTCAGACAGACTCATCCATTGAAATGAGTCCAGATGCTCTCTCAGGTGGACCATGCAAAATGTATGTCTGTCCATTCTAGAGGTCGTACAGAGAGGGGGGGGGGGTCAAGGTGAAGGTAAAGGCAGAGCACAAACGGGTCTTTACGTCAAGATGCCCAAAGTGTATTTCCATTCGGACACCAAACACAGAGACAGACAAAACCGTTGGATGGTACAAAGGTCCTGAATCCCAACACATCCTACTTAGAACCGTTCATTTACAACAAACACGTCTCCTCATCTTCCCCCAAACTGACTGGCACTCAAATGAAGCACACACACTTTCTCTGGAAATGAACTAGCGTAAACTAAAAGGACAAGTGTGTAGAGCGGTCCAATACGGTACTCACCCCATCGGGACCGGGCTGGGGCTGCCCGTTAATGCCCAGGCTGCGGAAGGGAGAGTGGGCGGACAGACGCTTCTCCCACTCACTGGGCCCCCGGGACTCTGGGACGGACGCCATGAAGTTCCTCTTCAGCTCACTGATACTGGCATGGTGCTTCATCACATCCTCCTGGGGCTTATCGAAGTCCTGGAGGGAGTTCAAGGAGAGGAGAGATGGAGAAGTGCAAGATGGACCAGAAAGGGAGATGGATGGAGCCAGAGATGGAGAGGTACAAGATGGTGCAGAAAGGAAGATGGATGGGGCCAGAGATGGAGAGGTACAAGATGGTGCAGAAAGGGAGATGGATGGGGCCAGAGATGGAGAGGTACAAGATGGTGCAGAAAGAGAGATGGATGGAGCCAGAGATGGAGAGGTACAAGATGGTGCAGAAAGGGAGATGGATGGGGCCAGAGATGGAGATAGATACAGACCAGAGATGGAGATCGATGGGTTTTTTGGGTTGGGGGATGGGTGACAAAGTTGACATGTAGAGGAGAAATAGAGAAAACAGGCGTTAGTTACCAGGTTAATGTCAGTTAGAACTTAATTTCAAAATGTCAAACAACCTGCATGTTACTTTAGTTCACACAAAGCTACAGAACAGCGATAAAGCAAGCCAGAGCTTAGTTCATTGGATCGATTGATAACAGAATAGATTTTCCGAGCTCTGGTCTGTCATACCAACGTATTTCCTCATCAGTAAATCAACCGTTTACATTACTGCTGTGGTTCTCAACTCTAGACCTCAGGCTCTTGTGTTCTGTGGATTGTCAACCTAGTCCATTGATCAGAGACTTGTTTAGTCCTGGGATGCCAGGTGATGCCATTTACAACCAGGTAGAACATAAAAAGAGCACATGTCCAGATCCCCAGACCAGGTGTAAGGAACCGCTGGGTTACAGTGGGCAGCACTAAACAAAACCAGAACAGACCAACCGATCGCCGAGGAGAAGAGGGTTAAATAAGGAAAGAAGCAGACATTGTTTTTAGTCACATATGCACGTTGTCACTAAGCAATGTCAACTGGCAACCTGTTTCTGTGACTTGCTCAACAGCAGTGCAGCATATACTCATAGAGGTCATTCATTCAGAACTGCACAAACGTATAACAGGGACAGCATCAGCCGGATACAGACGAGGCCAAAAAAAGCCCAGACTGAGGATAAGAAGGTGAGTGGAATGGTTGACTAGGGAGATTATTTATACAGTATTCAGTCCTGTGTAGGGCACAGACAAGTGGATTGGATGTGCTCCTACGTACACATTATATGACCGTTCACTTACTATACACACACACACACACACACACACACACACACACTCCTAGCTCAGTTTAAGAAAAGTGTGTACATATGGCGAGGAGACAGTAAGAGTTAATATTGCCACACTTTGATATAGAAGCGAAAATGAAGACATAAAACAAACGTAAGAAAAGTGAATGCCAAGCTTGCTATTGTGTGATAACAGCCAGTAGCCAAATAGCAAAAGAAAATCAGCCAGACAGATCTCAGGAGACAAGGATACGAACCTCCAACATTAAAAGGCTATGTCTGATATAAATTGAGTCACCCTCAATTCTCTTTGCCTTTTTCTGTGAAAGATGATAGAACGGAAAAAAGAGAGAAAAGTGTGGGTGTCACAGGTGGGTAAACATGCATTGTTACTGCTTTAACATTCTGTGGAGAAGGGGGTGCATGCAAGTAGATGAAAGTAGGAATGAGATATGGGATGCTGAGAGATAGGATGTGACACATGGGATGGTGAGGTATCTGATGATGAGATATGGGATGGTGAGGTATGGGATGGTGAGGTATGGGATGGTGAGAGATAGGATGTGACACATGGGATGTGGGGGATCTGATGATGAGATATGAGATGGTGAGGTATGGGATGGTGAGGTATGGGATGGTGAGGTGTGGGATGGTGAGGTATGGGATGGTGAGGTGTGGGATGGTGAGGTGTGGGATGGTGAGGTGAGGTGTGGGATGGTGAGGTGTGGGATGGTGAGGTATGGTGAGGTGTGATGTGGGATGGTGAGGTGTGGGATGGTGAGTTATGGTGAGGTGTGATGTGGGATGGTGAGGTGTGGGATGGTGAGGTGTGGGATGGTGAGGTGAGGTATGGTGAGGTGAGGTATGGTGAGGTATGGGCATGCAGAGTGACACAACGCCCAGCAATCCCAGGTGTGCAAAGTGTGTCAAAAAGCAAAAAGGAGTGGAACAAATTATTCTTGTGTGATGATTGACTTGAGTGTGATGGAGATATGGTAGTGGGGTAACTATAGAAACTACAGTTCTTATGTATTATGACCGCGGAGTACGAGGCTAAACGTCTGACCTTCCTCAAACGCACCGGCTCTTCAATCTCCATCTGCTCAGACGGAAGTTACCCAAGCCAGGGAGAAAGAGAAAAGCAGGATGCCGTTAGAAACCTTTGTATGGCTTACTGCCCTGAGGTCATATACTGTAACATCATCATTACTGTTACTGATTTGGGTCAGCCTGTTTTACTGTCATTACTGTGACTGATTTGGGTCAGCCTGTTATACTGTAATTACTGTGACTGATTTGGGTCAGCCTGTTATACTGTCATTACTGTGACTGATTTGGGTCAGCCTGTTATACTGTCATTACTGTGACTGATTTGGGTCAGCCTGTTATACTGTCATTACTGTGACTGATTTGGGTCAGCCAGTTATACTGTCATTACTGTGACTAATTTGGGTCAGCCTGTTATACTGTAATTACTGTGACTGATTTGGGTCAGCCTGTTATACTGTCATTACTGTGACTGATTTGGGTCAGCCTGTTATACTGTCATTACTGTGACTGATTTGGGTCAGCCTGTTATACTGTAATTACTGTGACTGATTTGGGTCAGCCTGTTATACTGTCATTACTGTGACTGATTTGGGTCAGCCTGTTATACTGTCATTACTGTGACTGATTTGGGTCAGCCTGTTATACTGTCATTACTGTGACTGATTTGGGTCAGCCAGTTATACTGTCATTACTGTGACTGATTTGGGTCAGCCTGTTATACTGTCATTACTGTGACTGATTTGGGTCAGCCTGTTTTACTGTCATTACTGTGACTGATTTGGGTCAGCCTGTTATACTGTCATTACTGTGACTGATTTGGGTCAGCCTGTTTTACTGTCATTACTGTGACTGATTTGGGTCAGCCTGTTATACTGTCATTACTGTGACTGATTTGGGTCAGCCTGTTATACTGTAATTACTGTGACTGATTTGGGTCAGCCTGTTATACTGTAATTACTGTGACTGATTTGGGTCAGCCTGTTATACTGTAATTACTGTGACTGATTTGGGTCAGCCTGTTATACTGTCATTACTGTGACTGATTTGGGTCAGCCTGTTATACTGTACATTGTGACTGATTTGGGTCACTGTGACTGATTTGGGTCAGCCTGTTATACTGTCATTACTGTGACTGATTTGGGTCAGCCTGTTATACTGTCATTACTGTGACTGATTTGGGTCAGCCTGTTATACTGTCATTACTGTGACTGATTTGGGTCAGCCTGTTATACTGTCATTACTGTGACTGATTTGGGTCAGCCTGTTATACTGTCATTACTGTGACTGATTTGGGTCAGCCTGTTATACTGTCATTACTGTGACTGATTTGGGTCAGCCTGTTATACTGTCATTACTGTGACTGATTTGGGTCAGCCTGTTATACTGTCATTACTGTGACTGATTTGGGTCAGCCTGTTATACTGTCATTACTGTGACTGATTTGGGTCAGCCTGTTATACTGTCATTACTGTGACTGATTTGGGTCAGCCTGTTATACTGTCATTACTGTGACTGATTTGGGTCAGCCTGTTATACTGTCATTACTGTGACTGATTTGGGTCAGCCTGTTATACTGTCATTACTGTGACTGATTTGGGTCAGCCTGTTATACTGTCATTACTGTGACTGATTTGGGTCAGCCTGTTATACTGTCATTACTGTGACTGATTTGGGTCAGCCTGTTATACTGTCATTACTGTGACTGATTTGGGTCAGCCTGTTATACTGTCATTACTGTGACTGATTTGGGTCAGCCTGTTATACTGTCATTACTGTGACTGATTTGGGTCAGCCTGTTATACTGTCATTACTGTGACTGATTTGGGTCAGCCTGTTATACTGTCATTACTGTGACTGATTTGGGTCAGCCTGTTATACTGTCATTACTGTGACTGATTTGGGTCAGCCTGTTATACTGTCATTACTGTGACTGATTTGGGTCAGCCTGTTATACTGTAATTACTGTGACTGATTTGGGTCAGCCTGTTATACTGTCATTACTGTGACTGATTTGGGTCAGCCTGTTATACTGTCATTACTGTGACTGATTTGGGTCAGCCTGTTTTACTGTCATTACTGTGACTGATTTGGGTCAGCCTGTTATACTTTCCTTACTGTGACAGAAAAATTCCTACTATTATGCACAGCTACTTTGTTTTCCCATCAAGTATAAAGAAAAAAAATCCTAATTAAGTCAATACTATTGCAAATAAATGTATGAAATAGATTTGTGCAAAAAGGGAGAGGAATGATGATCCAAGAGGGCAAAGGATTGTGGTTTCTATTGGCATTACCTTGACCTCCGCCGAGCCCTCATCCACTGCCTCTATGGTGACCTCAAGCTTCCTGTCCTCCTGGTGGGACGGGAGCCTTATTGGGGTTGAAGTCTGGGGCTGCTGGAGGTCCAGATGGGCCATGGGGATCCCTGCCTCTATCAGGGCTGCCTGGGAGAAGACTGGGGCACTGACCGGGCGGGTGGCCTTCTGGGGACCGGCTGCTAGAGAGAGAACAGTTGGTTTTTAGATGTTCTATAGACTGCTGGGTTGAGATGGTTCACATGCTCATATGCCCTTAAACTAGTTTGGGCAAGATTTACACACACACACTGACATCGAGCAAACTAACACAGTGAAACACAAATAACAAATTCATACTTACCTCCACTCAAACATACATAAACACATGAACACACACACACACATTGAGTGCAAACACAACCTCCAGATGCATACTATACCTTCATCTGCCAACTCCATCTTGTCTAGAAAAAGACTAGTAAGCTTGGGGTGAGTAGTAGGACACAGCTGTACTTTACACAGAACAGGAGGTACGTGAAGCTTGGAGAGCACTCCTACATGGTACACAGAAATGCAGTACCAGAAGTGCTTCAGCCAGTTTAAAGCTGAGTTGGTAAGCTGAAGCCTCAATGTGATGAAGGACGATGTACTTCTTCAAAAAGCAAAGCATTATTGGTTTTGAGAGACAATGATTTATTGGTTTCGCGAGACAATTTTGTTAAAGCATTGGACGAATGTTAGCGAGCTAGCTTTTCAGTTTTACGGGTGTGAGATCTGCATATTGTTTGACGGCAGCAAGCGGAACTCAAAATGCAAAACCTTAAAGCACCTGTACCTGAATCTTTATCCAGCAAAATAAACCAATCATCATCCACCTCTCTCTGAGGATTTGCTGGTCCCTCCTGCAGAATCCTCCACTCAAACTGGTGTCTCTCCTCTTGGGCTCCAGCTACCACACTGGGTTGGGAGACAAGCAGGTGTCTCTCTTGGGCTCCAGCCACCCGACTGGTTTGGGAGACAAAAAGGTGTCTCTCTTGGGCTCCAGCCACCACACTGGGTTGGGAGACAAACAGGTGTCTCTCTTGGGCTCCAGCCACCACACTGGGTTGGGAGACAAGCAGGTGTCTTTCTTGGGCTCCAGCCACCACACTGGGTTGCGAGACAAGCAGGTGTATCTCTTGGGCTCCAGCCACCCGACTGGTTTGGGAGACAAAAAGGTGTCTCTCTTGGGCTCCAGCCACCACACTGGGTTGGGAGACAAGCAGGTGTCTCTCTTGGGCTCCAGCCACCACACTGGGTTGGGAGACAAGCAGGTGTCTTTCTTGGGCTCCAGCCACCACACTGGGTTGCGAGACAAGCAGGTGTATCTCTTGGGCTCCAGCCACCCGACTGGTTTGGGAGACAAAAAGGTGTCTCTCTTGGGCTCCAGCCACCACACTGGGTTGGGAGACAAGCAGGTGTCTCTCTTGGGCTCCAGCCACCACACTGGGTTGGGAGACAAGCAGGTGTCTCTCTTGGGCTCCAGTCACCACACTGGGTTGGGAGACAAGCAGGTGTCTCTCTTGAGCTCCAGTCACCACACTGGGTTGGGAGACAAGCAGGTGTCTCTCTTGAGCTCCAGTCACCACACTGGGTTGGGAGACAAGCAGGTGTCTCTCTTGGGCTCCAGCCACCACACTGGGTTGGGAGACAAGCAGGTGTCTCTCTTGGGCTCCAGCCAACACACTGGGTTGGGAGACAAGCAGGTGTCTCTCTTGGGCTCCAGCCACCCGACTGGTTTGGGAGACAAGCAGGTGTCTCTCTTGGGCTCCAGCCACCACACTGGGTTGGGCCAATATGGTTGGACCTTTAGCTGCAGACTTCATGTCTGGATAAACCTGGAGACGCTCATGAAGAGCAACTGACACAAACACATGAACAGGGATGTTATTTCGGAAAGAAAACATGCAATCTGAACCATGTAAAAAGGTCAACCCCAGCACACTTGATTGTGAATGGGAAGTAAACCAGGCAGAGATGCGATCAGAATACCTGCAGGCATCTGTGCAGGCTCTCCTTGAGTAGCATCCAAAAGTGTGAACCAATCGTCATCTTTCTCCTCTCTTTGCATTGTTATCTCCTGTTGACGTCTATTCTCCACCAATATCTTGTGTTCTCTGGTTTCCTCCAACACTGTTATCTGTGGTGTCTGTTTGCTAACCCGTCTATCTGTAGGGAGCGCTGAAATAAAACAGAAAATGGCTTGTCAGGTTTTATTGAAGCAAATTCTGGAATGGGAAATGTGCAGGTATGCTGCTATACCTGTGGGCGTTGTCACGGGTGTTGTCACGGGGGTTGTCATGGGTGTGGTCAGACTCTCTGAGAGAGTGTGGTCCAGAAGGCTAAACCAATCACCCTCCACCTCTCTGGGTTTCACCACAGGCCGCTCCATCATATTGGCCTTTTCCATGAACCTAACCACCTTTGGAAGTTTGGATTCGACTGTCTCTTCCACTATGGTACTGGCTGTTTCAACGCTCACCTTAGGGAAAACCACTGTTCCTAGAGCAGCTGATGGAAAGAAGAATATTCAGAAACATTTCAACACTCCAATAAGATATCAGGCCATATTCTACAACATCTCCATATTATATAATGTGTTCTATACCAGATGTTTTGCAGCTACTGAACCGGGACTGAACCAGTGAGATTGACTAAACCAGGAAGGCTTTTGGGGTACAACTATTAAAGAGAAGCAAATATTATGTCAATAAAGGGAAGATAGCTGGCTGGGATAGTGACCGTTAAGATCAATGACTGTAAACCAATCATCATCTCTAAATGGTTGTGGAGGGCTCTGCTCTACTTCCTGTCTCTGTTGTGTTCTGCACTAAAACCCTCGCTGGCCTCTGATCTACTGACTTCATTTCAAGCACGGGGCGGATCACATCTGGACCAATCTGTCTTGGCTCTTTTGGAACCACTGATAGAAAGACAGGGGGCTTAAGCCTTTTGACTCTTCAAGCTTGACAGAGATTAAGGGCTTGCAAAAAGCAATCGTCCCGTGATTCATCAGAGCATAACGGCAAACGTAAAGGAGGTCCATATGTGAACAGTGTTGTTTGTCCGCAAGTGAGGAGATGTATGTATATTTCTGTGGAATTAAATGGTATTATGTACCTGGTGGAATATTGACAGCTTCTCTGGGTAGGACATCCAGATGGACAAACCAGTCATCATCAATCACTCTTAACGGCTTTGGTGGAATTATAGTTTCGTCTTCACGTCTCTCCTCTCTCTTTTCTTCCACTATGGTCACAGTCACCATTCTCTCCTCCCGCTTTTCTACGGTTGTCACTGAAAGCCCAGAGGAGATGCTTCCCGCTGGATAGGCCAGAACGTGTTCTTCAACGGGCACTGACACAAACGTACACGAATCAGACTCCGGCAGAATGACAAAAAACTGAAAGCACTTAACGAATCAACGCAAATAGGAAGCCATTCTTTTTGCGGATAACTGAACATAATCTTAATATTCTTAATTGAAAGCCAGTTGTGATAGCCATTAGCATAGAAACATCTAATGGATGAGTTCGATAATGGATGAGAACAATACCTGATGGCATCACAGATGGTTCTTTTGGAACAGCATCCAAGTAAATAAACCAGTCATCACTCATCTCTTTTACAGGCTGTGCTGCCTGTTGCTCCAAACCAATCAGTTGTGGATGAGTCTCCCCTTGCATGAACTTCAGCTCTTTCTCTATGTCCACAGTTCTATCCTCACTCACTTCAACCACAGAGATGCTCGCTACTTGAGATGCCAGAATACGATGTTCCACAAAGCCTAACACAAACAGATAGACATTTCTGGCATCAAAAATGGTTACAAACGGACAGAAAGCCATGTCGTTGAGACATTTATCATTATATAGATTGAAAATATTTATTCTAGAAAAGTATATTCTTATTCTAGAAAAGTATGGATATACCTGATGGAATCAAGGACAAATCTCTAGGAGCAACATCCAGCTGAACAAACCAGTCATCTTCCATCTCTCTCCATGACTGTACAAGTTCCTGCTCAACATATCTCCCCTGTTTTTCTAACTTCATAACATCCATTCGAGTCACAGTTATCCTGCGCTCATCTGACACGGAAGACCTGCTCTTCTCTGGGTATTCAGGAGTGGGCTGGTCCGACAAAGCTAATGCAAGCACAGACAAACCAAGTCAATGTCTGGACGATGTTAGAAGCCAGGCCCAGGCAACGTCCGTCTGACAATAAATTACATACAAGTTGAAAACCACATTTTCTCCTGGACTTATGCATCAGAGAAAAGTGTGCAAAACAACTGGAAAGATAGCCGGGAATAGTAATAAATATGGCTGTCCACGTGTTCATTTAAGCCTGTGGTGATATTTAGTGAAATACCTGTGGTGATCATGGCAATATATACACTGTTGTTGCCGAAGATATTGTATTGCTTAAGGCGAAAATAAAATACACTTAGAAAATAACTGCTTTCTTTTTAATTGTATTCCGTGTAATTGGTAAGCAGTGTATGGGATGCGGGGTACGCCTTGAGGAATTAAAGACAATTCACAGGGAACCACTGGTGGAAGTGTTATTTCATGTGGACGTGTCTGGTCTTGTTGTATCTGGATTTCCACTGAGACCTCCCTACTCTCATCTATCTGCTCTTTGGTGAACACGTCAACCACAAAAGAGATGCCATGGCCTACATATTCCTGTTCTCCTTTTTCCAAAAAAACTCGAATGAGCACACACACCTTCAGAACCATGACATTCACAACCTGGGTAACTGTTAATAATACCTGAAGTTGGTGCGGTCGATATTTTGGAGGGAACACGCTCAGCCAGGTCCAACAGCTCAAACCAATCATCGTTCTGCCCTCGCCACAGTTTAGGCCCTTCCACCAATACGTCCGGAATGGCTTCCTCAGCGGTCGGTTCAGTTCCCTGCTCTTCCTCATTGACTAACACCACAGAGAATCTTGTCGAGGCCAGAGGCACCAGCGCTGGTTTGACTGGCATGACTGATAATTGGAGACAGCACTTTTATTTGTCAACTATCCACACTACACGAAAGCGTTCTCATTCAACAACAAGCGCTTGTTAGATTTGCAGAGGGGATGTTAAATACGCGTTTGTCCGACATTCCGTGTGTGAGGGTAAAGCAGACTAAAAAGCTGATTGGCAGACAGAACATACCTGCTGCGGGCTTATAAAGGTTCTGGTACGAAAGTCGGTCCAGCAGCACGAACCAATCATCTGTGTCGTCCGACTGAGACGGCTGCACGTTCATGGCCACTAGCCCCTCATCCTCCATGGAATCTTCCATTTGTGAGACCTTCTGCTGAACCTCCACCACCTCCCTGAGTTTCACCAAAACATTCCCCTCTTCGTAGCTACCTATACTTTCTTCTGAAAACGTTTTCTGTTCTTTGGTCTCTCCCACTACCCTCAGCTTGTTCTGGCTTTCCTCAAGATTAATTTGTTTCCCTTCCCCCTGGCGAATCCTCTCCTCCAAGACTTCCCCGTCTATCAGCTCTTGGAGCCTCTCCGTCCGTGTAAGCTTGTTCAGGGACTGCTCTACAACTAGAACATTGAATTTCCCTACAAGTTGCCCCTCTTTATAAAAATGGCCACCGATCTGGTCATCTGAGAGCTTCTTGTGTGGTCTCTGCTCATTCCAAGCTCTACTCTGTGTCTCGTCTTCCACTATTGTCACAGATTTCCTGATTTTCTTCACTTTCCTCTCCGCTGTCCAATCCTCAGGTTCCACAGACAACTCTTCCTCCTCTCCTGCTCCTGACAACTCTTTTAACCCCTGATCTACCTGCTTCACCTGGTCCACCATTTCCTCCTCTCTCTCCTCCCTGGCCCTTTCTAGTTCCAGGAGCCTCTCCTCCCGCGTAATTCTCTGCTGATTCACAACTACGGGTAAACCCAACTTCTCTGCCGCAAAAAGGTCATTGAATTTCACCATAAGTTGCCCCTCCTTATAAAAATGACCCCCGATCATGTCCTCCGACAGCTTCCCAGACGTTCTCCGTTTCACTTCATTTGGAAGGTGGCCGTCCTCAGTTACTATGGTGACCTTCTTCATCTCCCGCTCCACTCTTCTCTCTCCTGTCCTCCCCTTAACCACCGGCGTCACCTCCAACATCTCTCCCTTATCTTCGTGTGACTCTGACGGGAGCCCCTTGAAAAACACCTCGCTTATTTGCTCCGCCAACTCATCCTCTTCCTCGGCTATACCTTTCCCATCTACCCCGTCCTTCTCCTGCTGCTGTATGGCCTCCACCTCCTCTTGTATTCTCTCCTCCAGCTCGTCCACTTCCTGCAGACGTTCTTCCAAAACCTTCACCTCCCTCAGCCTCTCCTCCAATACTTCCACCTCCCTCAGCTTATCCACTAGGAACACTCCTACTGAGAGTCTCTCAATCGCCTCCTCCCTCCTCTCCTGCTCCTGCTCCTGGCTAGACCACACCTTCTTCAGGGAGACGGGGGGAGAGACTATAAAGGAGCAAATTGGGATTGTCAGTATAGAGAAAAGTGACACAATCGACATTGTTGCAAAAACTTGAATTCTCTGTTCACCCAGACAAAGTTCGTAAAGCCCCAACTCACATGGGGGTGTGTCTGCAATCTCATTAGCCCAGTCGAGATGCATGAACCAATCATCATCTGGTTCTTGCCTTGGCTTCAGTAGCCCGCCCAGAATGCCCATATCGGCCTCTTTGAAGGCCTGGTATTCGACCGAATACATCGCTGAAACGTAAAGAATTGACTAGATCCCTTCCAAATAGAAACACGAGCATAAGCACATTGCAAAGTCTGCATCGTAAGCGAAGCATACTTACCTCAAAACCAGTGCTCCATTAAAGCAACTGCCAAGCACAAAGGCAGTGCGGCGCAAAATACGAGAACAAAATATTGCAATGGCCTGTGGCAAGCATAGCAGGCTTACCTTCCAACATGTGAGCTCACAGCCAAGGCAAAACTAAAACAAGCGATTCAATTCAAAACGCGGACACACGGCATCATCCAGCACGATATAACAACGCTCCAATTGGATGGCAGCGGAGAGAGAATTCTATTACAACTGATACCTGGCTCATCTGTTCCGTTGTGGAAAACGGCAGAAAGTGAAGACTGACGGTCAAGAATGACAGACCAATCGTCCTCCTCTTTTCTCTCATTCTGTTGTTCATCAGAGACCCGCCACTGCCATGTTTGACTGAGCTTCTGGCCAGTTTCACTCTCCAGACTCGTCCGTGTGACTGTCTGAACGGTCTCCTCCTCATCCAAGCTCTGAGTGGATGACTCCACCCCTCTAACTGTGAATAAAACATGAGGTGAGGGCGTTACGACAGGTGTTAACTCTGAGGTGTTGGCGTTACGACAGGTGTTAACTCTGAGGTGTTGGCGTTACGACAGGTGTTAACTCTGAGGTGTTGGCGTTACGGCAGGTGTGAACTCTGAGGTGTTGGCGTTACGACAGGTGTTAACTCTGAGGTGTTGGCGTTACGGCAGGTGTGAACTCTGAGGTGTTGGCGTTACGACAGGTGTTAACTCTGAGGTGATGGCCTACGGCAGGTGTTAACTCTATAGTGATGGCATTAAGGCAGGTGTTAACTCTGAGGTGATGGTGTTAAGGCAGGTGTTAACTCTGAGGTGATGGCGTTACGGCAGGAACAGGACTAAACCTCCCACAGGTCAATAGTACGTCAAAGCCTTTTCAGGGGGTTTGTCAAGCAAAGCTCACTCCGGTTTAGTAAGAATGCAGAGTTACAAGCACAGAACCAGCGCTTTTCATAAATAAAGCAGTGATTGACTGATAGGTCCTTCTGAACTGTCCACTGAAGTCAACCGCAGTGTTCCAAGTTTACCTGCGATCAGGCAGAGAGGTTGATAAGGTGTGAAGTGAGTGGATCAGGTAAGGCCACAAGATGAAGACCCAACTGAGGTTTGTGAACTAGATGTCGATCATCCCTAACAGGGTTCTAACACGCTACAGAAACAGTAGCTGTCCTGCCTTTGGGCACCCTGGCTCGGACAAAGGTTCAGCGTCAAATATGGTTACTGTGAAAGCGAAGGGTTAAAGCAAATAAGCTGGATGGACTGACAGGCGCGCATGGTTAAATCAAGCCACAAATACAGCAGGCGGTTCTCCAGCGGTGGTACTGTACACAAGATGAATCCAAGCTCAATAAATGATCCACGCGGTTCCCAATAGACTACCTGGAACTTCTGGAAAGAACTGTGGTTGGTCACCTCCCAGACTGTCCTCGGATTTCTTCTGTGGGTGAAGAGAGAGCTGCAGGGCTTGAAGAACATTGTCCTCAGCTAGCAGGCGAGACAAGTTAGGAATGTAGAGGGAATGAGGTTGTGTTTGCGCACCATACATACACATATTACACCTGCATACATAAATATATACACACATATATACACACACACACATTCATCCATACACATAGCAGCCCTTGGAAATATAAAAATATACACACACACATCTCCATCTAAGGTGCGGGACAGCCTCTTGCTGGCAGACCACACACACACACACACACACCTCCATCTAAGGTGCGGGACAGCCTCTTGCTGGCAGACCACACACACACACACACACACCTCCATCTAAGGTGCTGGCAGACCAGCCACACACACACACACACACACACCTCCATCTAAGGTGCGGGACAGCCTCTTGCTGGCAGACCACACACACACACACACACACCTCCATCTAAGGTGCGGGACAGCCTCTTGCTGGCAGACCGTGCGAAGCGCGGTGCCGGTCGGTCTATCATGGAGCTGGCCTGGCGGGTCTGAGCCTGAGTACGGCCACTGTACCGAAACTTCGACCCGAGAGCCAGGAACCGGGAGCGGGATGACGGGGGGTCCACCGTTGACACCCTGGTGAGGGACACACACACACACATTCAGGCGATGCTTGGGAGATTAGGAAATCAATTGCGTGTTCATTTTTTGTATTGTAATTTGGTAACTAGGTTACTGGTAACATCAGAGGGAGAAATCACCGGGCCGGCCACCTGTAGTAAATGCTCAGTCTTCAATGTCACAGCACCAGGTGACGCGGCCCAATCTCAACTGACCTCAGGCCAGCTTAACACTAAGATCCTCATGTATGCCTGACTTGTCACGTTAGCTGCACATTAGAGGGGGTTCGTTTAGAGATTCGTCATAGGCTGGATGACCATTCTCTATGGAGTTAGACTGCCGCTGGAGATCATTTAATTACTGTAAGCAGGTTTAAGCTTCAGGGCCCAATTAGCCAATTATAAAGCAGGGGAGAAAGGCAACACAAGAATGGCCCCCTGTTGCCGGGCAGAAGAGGGCAGAATTGGATTATTCCCGGAAGTAGTTAGGTCACCACTGATACGCTGTCAGATAGCTATTCCTTCCTGGATCAGCGCTTAAGGTGATGTGTCGTTAAAACAGGGTAAGCTAAACTGATCCTACATCAGCGGTTAAGGTGATGTGTCGTTAAAACAGGGTAAGTTAAACTGATCCTACATCAGCGGTTAAGGTGATCTGTCGTTAAAACAGGGTAAGCTAAACTGATCCTACATCAGTGGTTAAGGTGATGTGTAGTAAAAACAGGGTAAGCTAAACTGATCCTACATCAGCGCTTAGGATGATGTGTCGTTAAAAAAGGGTAAGCTAAACTGATCCTAGGTCAGCGGTTAAGGTGATGTGTAGTTAAAACAGGGTAAGCTAAACTAATCCTACATCAGTGGTTAAGGTGATGTGTAGTAAAAACAGGGTAAGCTAAACTGATCCTACATCAGCGCTTAGGATGATGTGTCGTTAAAAAAGGGTAAGCTAAACTGATCCTAGGTCAGCGGTTAAGGTGATGTGTCGTTAAAACAGGGTAAGCTAAACTGATCCTACATCAGCGCTGGTTAAGGTGATGTGTAGTTAAAACAGGGTAAGCTAAACTGATCCTACATCAGCGGTTAGGATGATGTGTTGTTAAAAAAGGGTAAGCTAAACTGATCCTAGGTCAGCGGTTAAGGTGATGTGTCGTTAAAACAGGGTAAGCTAAACTGATCCTACATCAGCACTTAGGATGATGTGTCGTTAAAACAGGGTAAGCTAAACTGATCCTAGGTCAGCGGTTAAGGTGATGTGTCGTTAAAACAGGGTAAGCTAAACTGATCCTACATCAGTGGTTAAGGTGATGTGTAGTAAAAACAGGGTAAGCTAAACTGATCCTACATCAGCGCTTAGGATGATGTGTCGTTAAAAAAGGGTAAGCTAAACTGAGCCTAGGTCAGCGGTTAAGGTGATGTGTCGTTAAAACAGGGTAAGCTAAACTGATCCTACATCAGCGCTTAGGATGATGTGTCGTTAAAAAAGGGTAAGCTAAACTGAGCCTAGGTCAGCGGTTAAGGTGATGTGTCGTTAAAACAGGGTAAGCTAAACTGGTTACCACTACATCACTGAGGGTCAGTGTGTTCTCTCACCTGAAGAAGGTGTGGTTCTCCACTGAGACTTTCCACAGCTTCTTGGAGGCCTTGTAGTTGGGCAGCTTGAAGCCAATAGTGCTCTCATACTGCTCTTGTTCCGAGGGGCGGATCTTGATGAAGAAGCTGCTTCTTTTGTAGGATATCTTCAGGACTTTGGGCCAGGGGAATCGATTGATCCTCAGCTTGTCCTTGTACACCATCAGACCACCAGAACAAACCCCCAGTGTGATGTCCACACCCTCAAGATCCTGTGAACGGGCAAAAAAATATATATCAAAACATAATCAACAGTTTTTGTGTTCACCATAAGCCATCATTGGCATCTGCACTTCAAGCAACCAGCCACTAGGAGGCAGCATCTGCTACATGTTCAAAAACAACGGAATAATCCCTCGTTTTCGATGACGACAGCTAGACAACTGTTTTATAATTAATCTGTTCGCCGGGGACGTGTAGGTTTGTTAATCCCAAATCATGCACTTTAATTTGAGAGTCCCCACTACCTTCCATCTACAGACTGAAGGACAAGTGAGGAACCAGACTGACAGCTTAAACATCCCTGTGGGTTTTACCTTGGCCTGGTGCAGATCCACACCGTACATAGACAGCTTCTTAGCGTTCTCCAGAAACAACATGTCTGCCTGGGCTGGACTCATGGACCTGGAGACACACATATCCGATATGAGTCATTCATACGAGTCATTCATATGAATCCTTCACACGAGTCCTTCACACGAGTCCTTCATACGAGTCCTTCACACGAGTCATTTATATGGTAATTCTGTAATTGAGTCAGACATCACCTAGCTGTTTGTGTCATTGTCAGTGACTAAGTTCTAAGACAAAGTTAGGCGCTTCTGGAGGCAGGAAAATGATTGACGGCTGCCTTCAGCCACGAGTCCCAATCACGGGTCCCAGCCCTACCTTCAGCCACGGGTCCCAGTATCTCACCTGTATGTGCGGTGCAGCTCCATGACCTTGTCCTCCAGCTCTTGGCCTTGTCCCGGTGCAAACCTCAGCTCCTTCACATAGTCGGTACCATGGACCTCCGGGTCGTATTCGCCCAGCTCAGACTGGGTCGTATAGGAGCCGAGCAGGGCCAGCGTGACGAAGGAGCATGGCAGCAGGCCACTCATAATGTCCTTACGCAGCTGCAGACACAGGTAGTACCTGGAGGGAAGAGAACGGTAACCATGACAGCATGACACCGACATGACGTTTGCTTACGGAGATGATGTTGTGTTGTGAAGTTGGTGATGCTGAACAGTTTCTTTCCCTGTGTTACTGGCCTCCTCAACACGTCCAGGGGTGCACACAAACCTCAAACTTACCCATTGCCTGATTTTGCACTACAATATCTGCACTATTGCACTACGATACTTATCTGTGTTTAGGTATAGCATTTTGTATATTACTTATCCATATACCCCGTCATCCCCTTAGTATAATTTATATTGTTATATTCATATGTTGTATGTACTTCCCTGCCAAAGTAAATTCCTTGTCTGTTCACACATTCATGGCGATCAAACACTTTTCTGATTCTGATATGTGGAGTGGTGGACCGACCTGGTGAGGTCTTCTGTGAGCTGAGCCGGATCAGGAGGGTAGAACTTCACGTTGAAGGTGAACTCATATGTGTTATCTAGAGACGCAGAAGACCGTCCGTTAAATCCTGACTGGGTCCTCATGGTTATTGAATTTACATTCTATAATTGAGATCCACGTTTATGTACGTCCTCATACAGGATGACGTCACCCACCTGACACCTGTTTTCGGACCTCTTTGGAGGCGTCCAGCCAGGTCTGTAAAGGAAAAGAAGATGAGAGTGAGGACAGGAGGGAGAAGAAGATGGAGAACAGGAGCAGTGAAGAAGAGGGAGAACAGGCACAGTGAAGAAGAGGGAGAACAGGCACAGTGAAGAAGAGGGAGAACAGGCACAGTGAAGAAGAGGGAGAAAAGGCACAGTGAAGAAGAGGGAGGACAGGCACAGTGAAGAAGAGGGAGAACAGGCACAGTGAAGAAGAGGGAGAACAGGCACAGTGAAGAAGAGGGAGAACAGGCACAGTGAAGAAGAGGGAGAACAGGCACAGTGAAGAAGAGGGAGAAAAGGCACAGTGAAGAAGAGGGAGAAAAGGCACAGTGAAGAAGAGGGAGGACAGGCACAGTGAAGAAGAGGGAGGACAGGCACAGTGAAGAAGAGGGAGGACAGGCACAGTGAAGAAGAGGGAGGACAGGCACAGTGAAGAAGAGGGAGGACAGGCACAGTGAAGAAGAGGGAGAACAGGCACAGTGAAGAAGAGGGAGGACAGGCACAGTGAAGAAGAGAGAGAACAGGCTCAATGACGAAACAGCACCATAACAACATCATGTAACACTGAGTTCAGACACAGTGCACAGAGCACAATGTACTAATAAAACACGCAATCAAAATACATAAAAAAATGCTCTTTCATTGAACAGAGCTCTTGCCTTGGAAAAGAAAAAAAACAGCCTTCATGGCCTGAAAATTGGGCCGGCTGTTTCAACAAACAGTGCCTAGCTGACCGAGAGTAATGTACTGTACCCTGGATGTGGAGGACTCCCAAACAGCCAGGCCATAGTAGTCTCTCTCCAGCAGGTTGAGGTGGTCACACACCTTCACAAACAAATCCTGGCCTTTGGCATGTTTCTACACAAAGACACAGAGGGAGAGAAATAGACAGAAGTGTTATCCAATCACAAACATGCGTTCAGTAAGTACCGTCGTTACTCACTACCTGATGTAGTATTGAGACATTATAAAATGGACTGAATAAACACTCCTGTGATGACAACAGCGTATAGATAGAGTGCAGTGTGTCGTCCAATAGAGTGACTTACATCAAGCTCACACTCATACAGTGTGTCGTCCAATAGAGTGACTTACATCAAGCTCACACTCATACAGTGTGTCGTCCAATAGAGTGACTTACATCAAGCTCACACTCATACAGTGTGTCGTCCAATAGAGTGACTTACATCAAGCTCACACTCATACAGTGTGTCGTCCAATAGAGTGACTTACATCAAGCTCACACTCATACAGTGTGTCGTCCAATAGAGTGACTTACATCAAGCTCACACTCATACAATGTGTCGTCCAATAGAGTGACTTACATCAAGCTCACACTCATACAGTGTGTCGTCCAGTAGAGTGACTTACATCAAGCTCACACTCATACAGTGTGTCGTCCAGTAGAGTGACTTACATCAAGCTCACACTCATATAGTGTGTCGTCCAATAGAGTGACTTACATCAAGCTCACACTCATATAGTGTGTCGTCCAATAGAGTGACTTACATCAAGCTCACACTCATACAGTGTGTCGTCCAATAGAGTGACTTACATCAAGCTCACACTCATACAGTGTGTCGTCCAATAGAGTGACTTACATCAAGCTCACACTCATACAATGTGTCGTCCAATAGAGTGACTTACATCAAGCTCACACTCATACAGTGTGTCGTCCAGTAGAGTGACTTTACACTGCATGATCCGCAGGCGCTTGGATACTTTGGTCCCATCTGTGGCCTTCTTCTCCTCAGCTTTCGTCTTCTCCTCAGCTTTCGTCTTCTCCTCAGCTTTCGTCTTCTCCTCATCCTCCACCTCCTCCTCCTCCCCCGTTCCGTTACAGTCCTTCATTTCATTCTGCTCGGCCGCCGCCTCCTCGGGTTGTTCAGTTTCGTCCGGTTTCTCCTCCTCAACCGCTAGAGTTTCCATCTCTAGTTCACCGTCCGCTCTCTGCTCCTCCTGTACGCGCCACAGGGTGACAGAAAGGTTACCTGACAGCTCTGCTGTATGAACTGTTTTACACACAGAGGAAGCCACATGTACGTGCCAGACAGAGTGAGTCAACATGTGATGCAGTCATTCTCCTCAGGAAAAGTGAGTGTAAATGGCTTGGCTGAGGGCACGGAGGGCATGCTGACCCTAATTACATAACACACACACTTCTGCTTCCCACCAGCTGCACTATAAGTCACTAGTTTTTAGTAGATTGACAGTCCAACACGGCATGGCAGCATGGCTGTGTTCAGGGCATCTCATTACGGCGTCAGGCCTACTAAAACCTGCACTTCTTCTAACAGATGCTCATATCATTCTAGCTTGAGTTCAGCTGAGCCAGCAACGCACAGATTAAAAATGGAAATCATTGGAAAGAAAACAGGCCTCATTCGACCCATGAATCTGTGTTACGTATTTGTATACATCTCCTCTGATAGGCTCGGTGTCTGCAGGGTGCACCTACTGTCTGACGGCCATCTTGTCTGTCTGAGTCTTGGTACTGTACCTCTAGTATTTTTGAGTGAAGGGTTCACACCTTTTAATTCTTGTTTCTCCCCTGTGAGTAATATTCAACCACACAAGACTTGTTCCCTAAGCAACATAACAATACCAATGTAAAACAGAAAATAAATAGTAAAACAAAAAACGGAAACAAATTAGCGCTTCAAATAATATATACGCTAATAATATATGGTTTAAAAGAAACTGTTCTCTACCCTCTACCCCTCTACCCACTCTAGCCCTCTACCCACTCTAGCCCTCTACCCACTCTAGCCCTCTACCCACTCTAGCCCCTCTTGCCCTCTACCCACTCTAGCCCTCTACCCACTCTACCCACTCTAGCCCTCTACCCACTCTAGCCCTCTACCCACTCTAGCCCTCTACCCACTATACCCCCTCTTGCCCTCTACCCCCTCTACCCCCTCTTGCCCTCTACCCCCTCTAGCCCTCTACCCCCTCTACCCCTCTAGCCCCTCTACCCCCTCCCCCTCTAGCCCCTCTACCCACTCTAGCCCCTCTACCCACTCTAGCCCCTCTACCCACTCTAGCCCCTCTACCCACTCTAGCCCCTCTACCCACTCTAGCCCCTCTTGCCCTCTACCCCTCTTGCCCTCTACCCACTCTAGCCCTCTACCCACTCTAGCCCCTCTACCCACTCTAGCCCCTCTACCCACTCTAGCCCCTCTACCCACTCTAGCCCCTCTACCCACTCTAGCCCCTCTACCCACTCTAGCCCCTCTACCCACTCTAGCCCCTCTAGCCACTCTAGCCCCTCTAGCCACTCTAGCCCCTCTACCCACTCTAGCCCCTCTACCCACTCTAGCCCCTCTACCCACTCTAGCCCCTCTAGCCCCTCTACCCACTCTAGCCCCTCTACCCACCAGAGTCTCCATGCTGCTGACTGAGTGATGGTCCTGGACCTCTGCTGGCTCCTCTAGGATCTCGGGTTCAGCTTCACCCTCTGGTTCAGTTTTCAGTTCTGCCTCCGGGGCAGCGATGGGGGCTTTCACCTGTTCCTCTGCCCCCGTCTGCACCCCTTGTTGGGACTCCTCTACTGCCTTCTTTTTGCCCTTACGTTTTTTCTTCCCCTTCTCTTCTTTCTTCGTCACCTCTTTCTTTTCCTTCTCCTCCGTTTTCTGCTCAGCCTTTTGCTTTTCCTCCTTCTCCTTGTTTTTTGTTTCTTCTTTCTTCTCTGATTTTTCCTTTTCCTCTTTCTTCTCCTTTTCTTTTTTCTTCCCTTTTTGGGTTTTCTTTGCTGCCTTTTGCTCCTCTTTCTTGGCTGTCAGGTCTTCTGCTTTCTTCTTCTCCAGTTCTTTCTTTGCTGCCTCTTCCTCCTCTTTTTTCTTCTTTGCTTCTTCTTTCTTCTTCTCCACCTCTTTTTTTGCTGCCTCCTCCTCCTCTTTTTTCTTCTTTACAACCTCTCGTTTCACTTCTTCTTCCTCCTCTTTCTTCTTCTCCACCTCTTTTTTTGCTGCCTCTTCCTCCTCTTTTTTCTTCTTTACAACCTCTCTTTTCACTTCTTCTTCCTCCTCTTTCTTCTTCTCTGCCTCTTTTTTTAATGCCGCTGCCGCTTCCTCTTTCTTCTTTTCCTCTGATTTCTTTGTTTCCTGTTCCTCCTCTTTTTTATCCTCTGCCTGTTTTTTCATGTCTTCCTCTTCCTCCTTTTTCTGTTTTTCTGCTTTCTTAGCTTTTTCTTCCTCCTCCTTCTTTTTCACTGCCTCTTTCTTTTCTGTCTCCAACTCCTCTTTCTTCTTCTTCTTTACTGCTTCTTTTTTTGCAGCCTCTTCCTCTTCTTTTTTCTTCTTCTCTGCTTTCTTAGCGGCCTCTTCCTCCTCTTTCCTCTTCTTCTCTGCTTTCTTCGCTGCGTCTTCTTCCTCTTTCCTCTTCTTCTCTGCTCTCTTGGCTGCCTCTTCCTCCTCTTTTTTCTTTTTTGCTGCCTCTTTCTTCGCTGCCTCTTCCTCTTCCTTCCTCTTCTTCTCTGCTTTCTTTGCCGCCTCTTCCTCCTCCTTTTTCTTTTTTAATGACTCTTTCTTTGCCGCCTCTTCCTCCTCCTTTTTCTTTTTAATGACTCTTTCTTTGTTGCCTCTTCCTCCTCTTTTTTCTTCTTTTCTGCTTTCTTTGCTGCCTCTTCCTCCTCTTTTTTCTTCTCTGATTTCTTTGCTGCCTCTTCCTCTTCTTTTTTCTTCTTTTCCGCTTTTTTCGTTGCTTCTTCCTCTTCGTTTTTCTTCTCTTCTTTTTTAGTTGCCTCTCCCTCTTCTTGCTTCTTCTTCTCCACTTCTTTCCTCGCTACCTCTTCCTCTACTTTCTCCTCATTCCCTTTCTTCTTTTCTTCCTTCTCTTTCCTTTTCACCTCTTTCTTCTCAACCTTTTCCTCTTTTTTCTCCCTCTTCGCCTCTGCCTCTGTTTTCTCCGCTAACTTCTCCTCCTTTGCGCCAGCCTCTGTCTTCTCCTTCCTCGCCTTCTCCTCCTTCTCCACCTCAGCCCACTCTACATCCGTGCACTGCGAGCGTCGCTTGAGAAAGGAGGAAAAGAGGCGTGAGAGGCCCCGTCCGGCGGAGGTGCGTTGCCGTGGCTTCACTAGCTGCTCCTCGTCGGTGGTGACATTAGGAGTAGCAGAAGCCTCTGCAGGGCCAGGATCTGAGGCCTTACTGGGCTTCTCCCCCTCTGGAACGGCTGCTTCCGCCGTCTCCGGCTCAGGGTTCTCCTTGTTCTTCGGTTCTGCCTCTGGCTCTGGGTTCTCTTGGTTCTCCGGTTCGATCTCCGGTTCAGCACCACTCTGCTTGCTCTCGGTTTCTGCTTCGCCCAACGTGCTAGCCTCTGTCGTCATGGTTCACGCTGCAAAGAGAACATGGAGAAGTCAGAGATGTAGTCATACGTGGAGGAGTCAGAGATGTAGTCATACGTGGAGGAGTCAGAGATGTAGTCATACGTGGAGGAGTCAGAGATGTAGTCATATGTGGAGGAGTCAGAGATGTAGTCATACGTGGAGGAGTCAGAGATGTAGTCATACGTGGAGGAGTCAGAGATGTAGTCATACGTGGAGGAGTCAGAGATGTAGTCATACGTGGAGGAGTCAGAGATGTAGTCATACGTGGAGGAGTCAGAGATGTAGTCATACGTGGAGGAGTCAGAGATGTAGTCATACGTGGAGGAGTCAGAGATGTAGTCATACGTGGAGGAGTCAGAGATGTGGTCATACGTGGAGGAGTCAGAGATGTGGACGCCCACATATTCACACAAAGGTTGTAGCACTGAAAGTGATGCACTTTAATGCTGGCTCAAATATGCCACCCGCATGACTGAATAACCACTGAAACACACACATACGCACACGTGCAAACACACACACACACGTGCCAAAACATGCATTCATAGTTTCTCTCATATGGAGTTATGAGTGGATCCACTCCACTGCACAATGGCACCTCTTGTTGTATGAGTGAATGTGTGTGTGTCTTTGTGTTAGCTGGAAGGACCTCATGTATGTGTGTGTGTGTGTGTCTGGGATGACCTGGAGATACAAGCAGCTCACCAGTGTGTCTACCAAAAGAAGCTCATTAAAAACACACACAATAGGCTCATTCTGCTTTGTAATACAACAGTGTGCCCAGTGTTATATAGGACATTTTTATTATCACAATTATCCTAATAATATTTGAAATACTGTAACATTAACCTACATGTAATCGTGCCCAGTGTTATTTAGGACATTATTATTATCACAATTATCCTAATAATGTTTGAAATAATGCAAGATTAACTCGCATGTAATCGTGCCCAGTGTTATTTAGGACATTATCATTAACACAATTATCCTAATTATGTTTCAAATAATGTTGTTTACTGACTGTGATTTGGAAGTTATTCGTTATGTGGGTCTATACATTTTGTCTATCTAGGTTAAAATATATTGCTTCTAGCTAGCCCACCAAAAGAATCTTGGCTAGCCTGGTGCGCCTGCTGTTTTCATTATGTAAACTAGTTGCTCATGTATTCATCTGGGCTAGCCTCCTGTTGTTGTGATTATGTAGGATAGTTGCTCATGTATTCATCTGGGCTAGCCTCCTGTTGTTGTCATTATGTAAACTAGTTGCTCATGTATTCATCTGGGCTAGCCTCCTGTTGTTGTCATTATGTAGGATAGTTGCTCATGTATTCATCTGGGCTAGCCTCCTGTTGTTGTCATTATGTAGGCCAGTTGCTTATGTATTCATCTGGGCTAGCCTCCTGTTGTTGTCATTATTCATGTATTCATCTGGGCTAGCCTCCTGTTGTTGTCATTATGTAGGCTAGTTGCTCATGTATTCATCTGGGCTAGCCTCCTGTTGTTGTGATTATGTAGGCCAGTTGTTATGTCATTATTATGTAGGCTAGTTGCTCATGTATTCATCTGGGCTAGCCTCCTGTTGTTGTCATTATGTAGGCCAGTTGCTCATGTATTCATCTGGGCTAGCCTCCTGTTGTTGTCATTATGTAGGCTAGTTGCTCATGTATTCATCTGGGCTAGCCTCCTGTTGTTGTGATTATGTAGGCTAGTTGCTCATGTATTCATCTGGGCTAGCCTCCTGTTGTTGTGATTATGTAGGCTAGTTGCTCATGTATTCATCTGGGCTAGCCTCCTGTTGTTTATGTAGGCCAGTTGCTTATGTATTCATCTGGGCTAGCCTCCTGTTGTTGTCATTATGTAGGCTAGTTGCTCATGTATTCATCTGGGCTAGCCTCCTGTTGTTGTCATTATGTAGGTTGCTAGTAGTTGCTTATGTAGGCCAGTGTATTCATCTGGGCTAGCCTCCTGTTGTTGTCATTATGTAAACTAGTTGCTCATGTATTCATCTGGGCTAGCCTCCTGTTGTTGTGATTATGTAGGCTAGTTGCTCATGTATTCATCTGGGCTAGCCTCCTGTTGTTGTCATTATGTAGTCTAGTTGCTCATGTATTCATCTAGGCTAGCCTCCTGTTGGTGGGCAGGAGCACAAGCACCAGCTCTTCTGTAGCCCTTCCATTGTTTGCATCCATCAACCAATAACTGTGACATGCACTCCAACTAATCCTTCCCTTCCCCCAATCGACACTAACCGTCCGTAATAGGCTGGTTCCTTAGGTCTCACACACACACACACACACACACACACCGAGCACTGTGTGTATGCCTCAGTGCACAGGAGCACCTCTGGGTCTTCAACAATGTCGTCTCAATTGTGATTGTCAGGAAACAGACAGTTAATGGACCAGCTGAGACTGAGTGTCTGCTGCTAGCTCCTCCCCTTGGTCTACACGGACATTGAGATGTTATACTGCCCTTTGTCTTCACTATCTAACATCTAGATTCTTTACTGCCCTTTGTCTTCACTATCTAACATCTAGATTCTATACCGTCCCTTTGTCATCAATATCTAATATCTAGATTATATACCGCCCTTTGTCTTCACTATCTAACATCTAGATTCTATACTGCAGGCCAGCTGAGCAGCACCGGCCTGAAGACTAGCATGCGGACGGCTGGAAAAAAATGTCCAAAACTCCAAAAAGTATGTTTGGTGCAAAAACAACACTGCATATCTCTCAAAGAACACCATACCCACAATGAAGCATGGTGGTGGAAACATCATGCTCTGGGGCTGTTTTTCTTCAGCTGGAACTTAGTCAGGGTGCAGGGAATTATTAACAATTGCAACTACCAGGCAATTTTGGCACAAAACCTTCAGGCTTTTGTTGGAAAGCTAAAGATGAAGTTCACCCTTCAGCACGTCAACGACTCAAAGCACAAATCCACAAAAGCATTATTAAAGTTTTGGTATGGCCCTGCCAGAGCCCAGGCCTGAATCCAACTGAACATCTGTGGGGTGATCTGTAGAGGGCTGTGCACAGGAGATGTCCTCTCAATCTGACAGATTTGGAGTGCTTTTGCAAAGAAGAGTGGGCAAATATTGCCATGTCAAGATCTGCCATGCTAATTGACTCCTACCCAAACAGACCAAGTGTTGTAAAAAAATCAAAAGGTGCTTCAACAAAGTATTCAATTAAGTGTGTGCACACTTATGCAACCAGGATATTGTACCGTTTTAATTTTTCCCCCTCAAAGATTTCAGTTTGTTCTTCAATTGTAATGTTCACGTAATAGGTCATAATTAAAGGTGGGAAAAGTTCTGACATGATTTATCCGTGTCAAATTTCTTCCAATTACATTTTAACAGGGGTGTGCAGACTTTTGATATCCACTGTACGTCTTCACCACATCAGTACAACCTGGACTATGTCTTCAGCACATCAGTAGAACCTGGACCATGTCTTCAGCACATCAGTAGAACCTGGACCCTGTCTTCTGACCGTGTAAGCAGCAGCAACCACCATCCCATCACTAATCACTAACAGTAGGCCCACGCCCCGTTCAGCTACCCACAGAACTAAGCGCATTAGATCATATTTGCCCAAAAGGAAAGGGGGGGAATAAACATGCATGGTGGGTGCTGACAGACATCTTAGTGAGTAGGATTTGGCATGGAGTTTAGTGTTAATCAGGCCCCAAGTGAGATTAACTCCCTCTTCTCTCGTCCTTTTCTTTCTCTCTTCCACCTCTTTTCTCCCCATCTCTCTTTTTCCTTTATATATATATCTCTATTTACGTTCTGTCTGTTCTTCCCCTTCTCGCTTTTCCTCCTTGTCAGTGTATTTTACTCTCTCCATCTCATTGGAGTTCTGGTCGGTGTTGATGATCAGCTGTGCTGATTCATGGCTTATTCTAAGCCCCTCCCACCTGGCCCAAAGTCAAGGAGGGAATTTGTGTCATTGCACCGGTCAAATGGAGACTCACGATCACCTCTGGCCATGTTTACACACACGTATTCTCGCACACACACACAGACACACACACACACACACACAGACAGACACAAACACAGTCCCACGTGTTGTAACAAGCACAAACACTGTGACACACACACACACTATGCCACACACACTGTTGTAAAGAGGCGAGTCGCCAAATACACATTTATAACTTAACATGCATCTTTGTACATACCTACAGAGACACACAGATGAATAAATACAGTGATTTAAATACACACCCATAAGCAGCATGCAAATTGTTTTAAAAGAGCTTGCAAAACAACCAAAACACCATGAATAAACAAACCCTAATATTCTTTCAGTTCAAACACAAACCAACATACAAAGCCGCATTGGAGAATACCGGACTTTTGGCTTTCATACCGGGCCTTTGGCTTTCACGCCGGGCCTTTGGCTTTCACGCCGGGCCTTTGGCTTTCACGCCGGGCCTTTGGCTTTCACGCCGGGCCTTTGGCTTTCACGCCGGGCGTTTGGCTTTCACGCCGGGCCTTTGGCTTTCACGCCGGGCCTTTGGCTTTCACGCCGGGCCTTTGGCTTTCACGCCGGGCCTTTGGCTTTCACGCCGGGCCTTTGGCTTTCACGCCAGGGCCTTTGGCTTTCACGCCAGGGCCTTTGGCTTTCACGCCAGGGCCTTTGGCTTTCACGCCAGGGCCTTTGGCTTTCACGCCGGGCCTTCGGCTTTCACGCCGGGCCTTCGGCTTTCACGCCGGGCCTTCGGCTTTCACGCCGGGCCTTCGGCTTTCGTACCGGGCCTTCGGCTTTCTTCGGCTTTCGTACCGGGCCTTTGGCTTTCAGCAAAGCTCCAGTCACATCACATTCTAATGAACACAGGAGCTGACAGGGTAATGTGGAAGCTGGATTGGGGCTTTGTCACCCGTCTCGCAGGAAGGTGCTCTGCCAATAACTCACCAGACCAACACATCTTTACGTCTGTGGATCATGATTAGGGCTGGACACCAACCAACAGATTTCAGTGCAACCGATTTACACTGTCCAGTTGAATTACACCGTAAATAAAAACAGGCGTTGCCCAGATAATAGATACATTGGTGTCCTTGTGTGTGTAAGCTTATCTCCACCTCTCTGTTTCCAATAAATCAATACCCACACAAATGGTCCTAATGTTGAAACTCCAACCCACTGGGGGACGTTACTGGATGGCGTCAACCCATTGATCCACTGGAGCTAGACAGAAGGACCAGGCAGGCTCAAGTTCAACCCATTTTAAATCTGACATCGGTTTAACCCAGTTGCCTCAAGGAGACATGAGAACGGCAGTGTGTGGAGAATAATGTATCATGTTGTACAGCACACAGAGTGTGTGGAGAATAATGTATAATGTTGTACAGCACAGAGAGTGTGTGGAGAATAATGTATCATGTTGTACAGCACACAGACTGTGTGGAGAATAATGTATCATGTTTTACAGTACACATAGTGTAATTGCAGTGTGTAGATTACAGAGTGTAATAGCACAGTGTGTAGATTACAGAGTGTAATAGCAGTGTGTGGATTACAGAGTGTAATAGCAGTGTGTGGATTACAGAGTGTAATAGCAGTGTGTGGATTACAGAGTGTAATAGCAGTGTGTGGATTACAGAGTGTAATAGCAGTGTGTGGATTACAGAGTGTAATAGCAGTGTGTAGATTACAGCATGTAATAGCAGTGTGTGGATTACAGAGTGTAAACGACAGAGTGTAATAGCAGTGTGTAGATTACAGAGTGTAATAGCAATGTGTAGATTACAGAGTGTAATTGCAGTGTGTAGATTACAGAGTGTAATAGCAGTGTGTATATTACAGAGTGTAATAGCAGTGTGTATATTACAGAGTGTAATTGCAGTGTGTAGATTACAGAGTGTAATTGCAGTGTGTAGATTACAGAGTGTAATTGCAGTGTGTAGATTACAGAGTGTAATTGCAGTGTGTGGATTACAGAGTGTAATAGCAGTGTGTAGATTACAGAGTGTAATTGCAGTGTGTAGATTACAGAGTGTAATTGCAGTGTGTGGATTACAGAGTGTAATAGAAGTGTGTAGATTACAGAGTGTAATTGCAGTGTGTAGATTACAGAGTGTAATTGCAGTGTGTGGATTACAGAGTGTAATAGCAGTGTGTAGATTACAGAGTGTAATAGCAGTGTGTAGATTACAGAGTGTAATAGCAGTGTGTAGATTACAGAGTGTAATAGCAGTGTGTAGATTACAGAGTGTAATAGCAGTGTGTAGATTACAGAGTGTAATAGCAGTGTGTAGCAGCAGAACTGCAACCACCCTCACGCACTGGTGCCAAACGCATCATCACGCGCACAGTCGCAAACAGCCGTGGTGAAATGTTCAGGTGAGACGTAACAGACAGAACACTGCATCTAGAAATAGAGTAGAGGTGGGATGTTTCCATATTCTATCTACCTGCGTTCCCGTCCTAAATCTGAATGGCACGTCACAACGCCATGTTAGGACGCTATGTTACAGCGCCAGGTTACAGCGCCAGGTTACAGCGCCATATTACAGCCCCAGGTTACACTTCTAAACGAGGCCTCTGTCTGTTGGCTGATGCTGCTACGATGGTGGCTGCAGTAAACAACACAGAGGAGCCACACCCAGATAACTACTCCACATATATAATGCATGTCCTGGTACTCTCACATCAGATTGATTGCCTCTTTAAACCACACATCACTCTCTCTTTCTAACTGTTGCCAGATTGCTTTCTCTCTCTCCCCATCTCCCTCCCTCTCCATCTCCCTCTCTGCTCTCTGTCAGACGTCCCTTCCACGTCATGTTTTCAGCCCATCATAAAAGATTATCTGGCTATATATATCCCAGCAGTATCAATGGAACTGGGGCTTACTGGATGCTTTCTTCCTAAGTGCGTTATAGGCAACACAGAAAACACACAACACTGGCTGGTCTCCCGGCACCAGCAAACATGGATTTATATACATCTTCCTGGAAAAAACGTTTCAATATTGTCAAGCAGAAAGTTTAACCCAGAGACAATCAAAAGATAAAAGTGGAGCAGAGGTATTTTGGGAAATCGTTCTTAAAATAGATTTTAGACAGAGAACATGGGGGAGGTTTAAATCTACCTAACGTGTTAAAAGGAAATGTTCCTACAGGGATGGGCACAGAACAAGCCAAATATAGTCACATCTCCATTTAGTTGGGGCTTTAGTACATTGTTCACTATTGTTTCAGCTTCTCTACAAACACAAAATATTTACAATATCATCAATTAATTCAACGCAGAGAACAAATCACAACTTTTTGTGTTTGTAACATTGTAATAACACAATTAATGTAAATTAATGCTTGCTTTTATAACCAAAAACAGTAACCTATACTTCAATATCTGTCCACAACTCAGGGAAAGTACATGATGATTATAATAGGAGATAATATTGATATAAGTTGCATTAATGATGTCACCACCACTGGACACTAGTAACGCCATTCGGATGAGCGCTCCTCCATCACTGATCAGTCATGCACATTAAATATACACATGAAATACCCATGCGTGCGTCCTAATCGGCACCGTCATTCATTCACTTTTGGTCAATGCGTGCACTTTGCAGAGATTATTGGAAATCGGAGGAAGTTACACGACAGATCTCCTTGAACTTTACGCGTTGATTTAATCACGGCTTAATATATACAATATCGCGCGTGTGCACGTTTGGTGGCGCGCAGCTCGCACGTACCCGGCCCGGGCATTTAAATAACCTAATAGCTTATGAAAATGGCGCCGAAAATAAAAGTCCTCCACGAATGAATGCAAAATAATATGCGCTTACCTAGAATAGAAATATCATCAATGGAGTTGTAATAATCGTTTCATCCAGCGTGACTATTCCGTGCATTCAGTAAAGTTACAGCGCACGGACGCGTGCTTTGTTGTTGCTTTGTGGATAGACGCGTATCCGCGCTAGTAAAGGGGCGGGGTCACACAGAAGGGGTGGAGTCATACCGGAGGGGTGGGACTGTGTTGACCGTATGAACCAATCGCACACTACATGGGTATCTCTAGGTATAATAACCGATGGTAAACGTGGGAGAGACGCTGAATTTGTTACTAACCCGCTGGTCTCACATTTGAACTGAGGGCCGGTTATTACCGATTTAAGTTTGACATAGAGGCTACTTAATGCCTATTATTAAAGCACTGAAACAATAGTCTACAATAGTCTCTGACCTCTTGCTTTTGTAGCTGTTGTTCTTCTGCTTCCAACCCTGAATTATTGTCTAAAAGCATTTGCAGAGTATAAGTAAAACTAATCTGGCATTATTTTTTGGCATTGTTTAAGAAGAGAGTTTGTCGAAAAAGCAATAAGAGTTTGTCGAAAAAGCAATAAGTGGGTTTCAAACCCATGCTGCAGCAGTACATGTGTACTAAAGGCAATAGATTAATCTGCTGGATGACCCTAAGCCATGCTTTTTATCAGTTGCACTACAGGATAAAAATATATACATTGGCCATTATTATGGACAATGCAACACCTTATTGCTTAATTATAAACCGGTTGGTTAAAATAATGAATGCTAATTAGCAGAAAGCAGTGTTGTATTTATGCAATAAACCACAACGAGGTGTGACTACCAGCTGATCGTAGGCACTAAGTGACACAATGTCTGGTCATGTCCCACAAACCCTCACTATGCCTTATTGCTTATTTATACTGGCTACCTTGGCTTCCTTAAAAATAAGTCTCAGTCATAATAGACATATTTAATTGGCCATATACCACACGCCCCTCTGTGCCTTACTGTCCATATTTTATCACCTCCCAAATATGTTATGCAAATTCTAGAGCCGCTCTATCATCAATTAGTCCCTCTTGATGTACCATGCCTAATTGAAACGACAGATAATTTATAGCCACGGTCTAGCCAACACAGTAATGAATCTACATCATCTGTCCTCCCTTACTCTCAATTAATTACCGAACACTTCCCTCTCATTTTGCCTACAGCCAATTCGGTGCATTTGAAAATGTACAGCAGCTAGCCTCCATCCATCGATCCTCCAGGGCAGGCCTGACTATTGAACGAGCAGTTCAACTGTTAGTGCAGTGTAATTAGGCACAGCACGTGGCACAATGACAGGAACAAAACGGGAAAGCTACAGTAGAATCGCTCTGTGGTACACAACCATCCATCCGGGGCCTGTTCTTTCAACGCTGCACTGCATCATGGTCTGTCAGAGGGAGTGGTTTCCTAGAACACACCCTCTGCTGTGGGCGACCTGACGACCGGTGACAGACAGATCTCAGACTCTCCTGCTGTGTGAGATAATCAGATTCTGGTCCCAACCAACCATCAGAAGGGTCTCCCCCATTGAAAGTATAACCACACGCACCCAGATGCACACGCTGACACACACACACACACACACACGCACGCACACGCGCGCATGTGCGCACACACACCCTGATGCACACTCTGACACAACCATACAGGGTCTGGTTATTGGGGATGACATGGTTACCACCCATCTGTCTGACCCCATTAGTGCCATACGGCTCACAGAGAGCCCATGGGGGGAGGGGCCAGTGGGGTTCATTATTCTCTAAACAACGTGGAACAACATCGTCCAGAGTTTAAGACAGCGGTCCAGGGTTCAAGTCATGCTGGGATAGATACAGAGGGACAGGGTTAGAGATACAGAGAGACAGGGATAGAGATACAGAGAGACAGGGTTAGAGATACAGAGAGACAGGGATAGAGATACAGAGAGACAGGGATAGAGATACAGAGAGACAGGGATAGAGATACAGAGAGACAGGGTTAGAGATACAGAGAGACAGGGATAGAGATACAGAGAGACAGGGTTAGAGATACAGAGAGACAGGGATAGAGATACAGAGAGACAGGGATAGAGATACAGAGAGACAGGGTTAGAGATACAGAGAGACAGGGTTAGAGATACAGAGAGATAGGGTTAGAGATACAGAGAGACAGGGATAGATACAGAGAGACAGGGTTAGAGATACAGAGAGACAGGGTTAGAGATACAGAGAGACAGGGTTAGAGATACAGAGAGACAAGGATAGAGATACAGAGAGACAGGGTTAGAGATACAGAGAGACAAGGATAGAGATACAGAGAGACAGGGATAGAGATACAGAGAGACAGGGTTAGAGATACAGAGAGACAAGGATAGAGATACAGAGAGACAGGGTTAGAGATACAGAGAGCCAAGGATAGAGATACAGAGAGACAGGGTTAGAGATACAGAGAGACAGGGATAGATACAGAGAGACAGGGTTAGAGATACAGAGAGACAAGGATAGAGATACAGAGAGACAGGGATAGAGATACAGAGAGACAGGGTTAGAGATACAGAGAGACAGGGTTAGAGATACAGAGAGACAGGGTTAGAGATACAGAGAGACAAGGACAGAGATACAGAGAGACAGGGTTAGAGATACAGAGAGACAGGGATAGAGATACAGAGAGACAGGGTTAGAGATACAGAGAGACAGGGTTAGAGATACAGAGAGACAGGGATAGAGATACAGAGAGACAGGGTTAGAGATACAGAGAGACAGGGTTAGAGATACAGAGAGACAGGGATAGAGATACAGAGAGACAGGGTTAGAGATACAGAGAGACAGGGTTAGAGATACAGAGAGACAGGGATAGAGATACAGAGAGACAGGGATAGTGATACAGAGAGACAGAGATAGAGATACAGAGAGACAGGGTTAGAGATACAGAGAGACAGGGTTAGAGATACAGAGAGACAGGGATAGAGATACAGAGAGACAGGGATAGAGATACAGAGAGACAGGGTTAGAGATACAGAGAGACAGGGTTAGAGATACAGAGAGATAGGGTTAGAGATACAGAAGGACAGGGTTAGAGATACAGAGAGACAGGGTTAGAGATACAGAGAGACAGGGTTAGAGATACAGAGAGACAGGGTTAGAGATACAGAGAGACAGGGATAGAGATACAGAGAGACAGGGTTAGAGATACAGAGAGACAGGGTTAGAGATACAGAGAGACAGGGTTAGAGATACAGAGAGATAGCGTTAGAGATACAGAGAGACAGGGTTAGAGATACAGAGAGACAAGGATAGAGATACAGAGAGACAGGGATAGAGATACAGAGAGACAGGGTTAGAGATACAGAGAGACAGGGTTAGAGATACAGAGAGACAAGGATAGAGATACAGAGAGACAGGGTTAGAGATACAGAAGGACAGGGATAGATACAGAGAGACAGGGTTAGAGATACAGAGGGACAGGGTTAGAGATACAGAGAGACAGGGTTAGAGATACAGAGAGACAGGGTTAGAGATACAGAGAGACAGGGTTAGAGATACAGAGAGATAGGGTTAGAGATACAGAGAGACAGGGATAGAGATACAGAGAGACAGGGTTAGAGATACAGAGAGACAGGGTTAGAGATACAGAGAGATAGGGTTAGAGATACAGAGAGACAGGGATAGATACAGAGAGACAGGGTTAGAGATACAGAGAGACAGGGTTAGAGATACAGAGAGACAGGGTTAGAGATACAGAGAGACAGGGTTAGAGATACAGAGAGACAGGGTTAGAGATACAGAGATACAGGGTTAGAGATACAGAGAGACAGGGATAGAGATACAGAGAGACAGGGATAGAGTTACAGAGAGACAGGGTTAGAGATACAGAGAGACAGGGTTAGAGATACAGAGAGATAGAGTTAGAGATACAGAGAGACAGGGATAGATACAGAGAGACAGGGTTAGAGATACAGAGAGATAGGGTTAGAGATACAGAGAGACAGGGTTAGAGATACAGCGAGACAGGGTTAGAGATACAGAGAGACAAGGATAGAGATACAGAGAGACAGGGATAGAGATACAGAGAGACAGGGTTAGAGATACAGAGAGACAGGGATAGAGATACAGAGAGACAGGGATAGAGATACAGAAGGACAAGGATAGAGATACAGAGAGACAGGGATAGAGATACAGAGAGACAGGGTTAGAGATACAGAAGGACAGGGTTAGAGATACAGAGAGACAGGGTTAGAGATACAGAAGGACAGGGATAGAGATACAGAGAGACAGGGTTAGAGATACAGAGAGACAGGGATAGAGATACAGAGAGACAGGGTTAGAGATACAGAGAGATAGGGTTAGAGATACAGAGAGACAGGGTTAGAGATACAGAGAGACAGGGTTAGAGATACAGAGAGACAGGGTTAGAGATACAGAGAGACAGGGATAGAGATACAGAGAGACAGGGTTAGAGATACAGAAGGACAGGGTTAGAGATACAGAGAGACAGGGTTAGAGATACAGAGAGACAGGGTTAGAGATACAGAGAGACAGGGATAGAGATACAGAGAGACAGGGTTAGAGATACAGAGAGACAGGGTTAGAGATACAGAGAGACAGGGATAGAGATACAGAGAGACAGGGTTAGAGATACAGAGAGACAAGGATAGAGATACAGAGAGACAAGGATAGAGATACAGAGAGACAGGGATAGAGATACAGAGAGACAGGGTTAGAGATACAGCGAGACAGGGTTAGAGATACAGAGAGACAAGGATAGAGATACAGAGAGACAGGGATAGAGATACAGAGAGACAGGGTTAGAGATACAGAGAGACAGGGTTAGAGATACAGAGAGACAGGGATAGAGATACAGAGAGACAGGGATAGAGATACAGAGAGACAGGGTTAGAGATACAGAGAGACAGGGTTAGAGATACAGAGAGACAGGGATAGAGATACAGAGAGACAGGGTTAGAGATACAGAGAGACAGGGTTAGAGATACAGAGAGACAGGGATAGAGATACAGAGAGACAGGGTTAGAGATACAGAGAGACAGGGTTAGAGATACAGAGAGACAGGGTTAGAGATACAGAGAGACAGGGATAGAGATACAGAGAGACAGGGTTAGAGATACAGAGAGACAGGGATAGATACAGAGAGACAGGGTTAGAGATACAGAGAGACAAGGATAGAGATACAGAGAGACAAGGATAGAGATACAGAGAGACAGGGATAGAGATACAGAGAGACAGGGATAGAGTTACAGAGAGACAGGGTTAGAGATACAGAGAGACAGGGTTAGAGATACAGAGAGATAGGGTTAGAGATACAGAGAGACAGGGATAGAGATACAGAGAGACAGGGTTAGAGATACAGAGAGACAGGGTTAGAGATACAGAGAGACAGGGATAGTGATACAGAGAGACAGGGATAGAGATACAGAGAGACAGGGTTAGAGATACAGAGAGACAGGGTTAGAGATACAGAGAGACAGGGTTAGAGATACAGAGAGACAGGGATAGAGATACAGAGAGACAGGGTTAGAGATACAGAGAGACAGGGATAGATACAGAGAGACAGGGTTAGCGATACAGAGAGACAGGGATAGAGATACAGAGAGACAGGGATAGAGATACAGAGAGATAGGGTTAGAGATACAGAGAGACAGGGTTAGAGATACAGCGAGACAGGGTTAGAGATACAGAGAGACAGGGTTAGAGATACAGAGAGACAGGGTTAGAGATACAGAGAGACAGGGTTAGAGATACAGAGAGACATGGTCCTGTGTTGAGGCCCACCACCCAGTGTGTAAATTAAAAATGAATGGAAATCCATTGGATTAAAGTGCTGTTCCCATTAACTATTTTACAGTATTGAGATTGACCAAAGGTCAGTTCATTTATTTAAACATGTCGGTTTTATTAAATCTATCAATAAAAGCATTGTTATTGACTTGAAGTACAGAGCTTTAAACAAGCACAGTTTTAATTGCAATCTGCTTTACGGTACGGTATACAATAATAATTGTTCTGTTAGTGACCATATCGACTAAAGTACATGGTCATAACATGACAGCAGGCCCGAGCAGGCAAATGCACAATGCATCTAGACATGAAGGTGTGTTTTCTTATCTGCTAATCTACAGACAACCCTGCCTTCCCTTTCCCTTGTTTCTCTGTAAAGCAGGGAGCAGGTGCTAGGCTAGGACGGACCCCAGAGAGAGGAGGGGGAGAGGATGAGGAGAGGAGGGGGAGAGAAGGGGAGGAGGAGGGGAGGGACAGCCCCCTAGAGACCAGGACAGCCTGTATCCACTCAGACAGCCAAGACACAGAATGAGTCACTCGAAAGAGGCAAGCTTGCAGCACACTCTTACAGTGTCTCAACACAGGACGACACACACACACACACTCACGCACACTCACGCACGCACGCACGCACGCACACGCACGCACACACACGCGCACACACGCGCACACACACACACACACGCACGCAGGCAGGTCGGAAACACATAAGAGTTTAGTTGGGCACACGTGTTTATTTGTCCCTCGCCTTCAACCCTGTCTCTGGCTTCATCAGTGATTACATAACGGCCCAGACTCCTCCCACCTGACTCCTCTACTCCCCCGTCGACGGCCCTGCTCCCTCGGCCTCGTTCGCTGCGGCATCATGGGTAGAGACATCTAAAGCCTCACAGCCGACTCGCACAAATATATCGTATCGTCAGTAATCTAACACAGCAACACACCCAGCCGCGGAGGGCGTGGCGTTAATGCTGACGCCGCGGCAACGGCGTGCGGTATCTGTAGGCACGGTTTTCTGTCGTCTTGGAGATCTGAGTTCTAAAAAGCACTAGGATGGATGCTGGAGTAACTGTGCATTAATATTCATAGTGCCCCATTATGGTATCAACTATTTATGAAGCAGGATTGTTCCGTGTTCCTGCTCCCAGTATAGAGCACAGCAGCAGTACCCATCGGACCCACCCTGGATCGGGCCAAGTCTGGATCTTCTCATTCCTGGGAGACGATCGGTCTCACTACACAACACCAGGGCCCTCGCGTTTAAAAAAAAACACGAATAAGAGAAAACGTTTTGTCACGGGTTGCGGCCGGAGAACAAACTTGCGTAGTAGAATCCCAACTCTTTCTCCCAAGCCTTTTAGAAAGGTTTTCCCGTCTGTATCCGTGTCGAAACCTCTGATGATTCACGCGTTTAGTTTTAGCAGGGAAACACGTTGACCTGTACCCACAAATAGCTCAATGAACAAGGAAACAGCCTGGACCAATCCACGTGATGAAGCAGTCTGTCTCATAGCTCTGGTTCAATACGGTTTGGCCCGTATTTAGTATGGCAGTAACATCATTCTTGAATTGGTGGCTCCGCCTGGTGTTTAAACACAGAACTACAGGATTTCATTCAGCCACCACCTATAAAAGTATTAGTTTTGCGGACCCCTTGGGGTTTGCCCTCTTTAGCAAACAAGCAGTGTAGCACAGTTATAATCTGGGGCTTATGATATTTTTGTCTATATTCCTGTAATGGAAAAAGCTCATCTCATCTCATAAGCTAAAGATTTGAGCACATTTTGTGCCAACGTGAAAAGCACCACGTGAGCCATAGTCGGAAAAACCAGAAGGGAAACCCTTTTTTCCATTACGCATTGTCGCAATGCATGTTGGGACAGCAAGTGTTCGGGAGAGATAAAGATGCGTGACGCCACCACTCCCTCTACGACCTCGCCAGACATGAGAAATACAAAAATACAAGCATCTCAGAAGGCCAAACCGCGTCCGACCCGCTGACACATTTCCTAACCCTGAAACAAATGTTCATGAACACAGACTAGTTTTCCTAAGTCCAGGAATGGCTTTGGGACAGAGTGATCACTGTGTGGAAGTGTGTCTACGGAAACAGCTTACACAAACGGCTTAGCAATAAATAATATGGAATGGGATACTCACCAAACAGTATCAGGGATGTCCGGCACACCGAGACATTTCAGGCAGGGATATAAAACCGTGGGAGAAAGAGAAAGGAATCACATCAATGAAGTAGTCCAGGAAGGGGTTAAATGTCTATACACTGATCTGACATGGCACTCTGTAGGAGTATCCTCAAAACATGATGTTGACAGTTTGGCATGTCACATGTTTCTTAAATGGTTTGACACAGAGTTAATTTCATTCATATATTCATTAAACTGAAATATATGTTAAAATGAATATACCAAAGAATAATCATATTGCTTTGCATTGTTGTACTGGTCATGTTTGACTACAGACACCCTCAGTAACATCTGTCCAAAGGCAGCAATATGTCTATGTTAAACCAAAACATTCTCAATCTCTCAAATATGGCAGTAATGGAGAATTTAATAGACATAATTATTTGTAAATAGAATATGCCAAGTTTAAGCTAATAATATAAACACAAGATCGGCACTGTATTATTATCATCTAATTCTATCGCTGGAAAACCGAAAATGCAACTGGCCAAACACCAAATTGGGGCAATATAACATTAGGTAAATAACATAGCCTACATATAAACAACTCAGTAGACGAGTTTAGCACAGTTCTTTAACACAATAATGTGTGAGTTACGGAGGACTATAAATACGCGTATAACAAACATTGAATAACTACTAAGCTTAATGGACACATACATCTAATAAACGTTTCATCAAACACAGTATAAACATTAGACCCACAGACACTCTACACAATATGAACTATAGGCGAACAGACTGCAGCGAGACAACAGACAATAAACTGGTTCGCAGGTTGTTCGCATATTGACAAAAACAAGCCACGTTGCTTTTACCTGACAGGTGAGTTGTTAGTGCTCGTCTTCCTGGTATTATTGTTGTGCTGTAATTCCGGTGCTTCCCGACCCCTCTAGAAGTTACAGCGCATTGATCTGAGGAGTCCAGTGACGCCTCTCAAAATGACTAAGCACGTATCTGAGCTGAGCACGGACAGGTGGGTGTGGGGTATTGGTGGGCGGAGCTGGTGGTGGTGGTGGTGGGGGCGTGGGGTGGTGGTGGGCGGGGGCTGTTAGTGGGGGGGGTGGTGTGTGGTCGAGGTGTGGGTGGTGGTGGGTGGTGGGCGGTTAGTCCCACACAACCCAAACGTTTACTGTGCTGGAAGGCCTACGTCAAATGCGCTCACTTTGGCTAGAGGGTTAAAGGGCAAATGGTAACCTTACGTAGCTCGGTGGAAGCAGCATATCATGCATGCTTGGCTTGCCAATGGCTGGGCAAATATTTACCCGACTCTGCCACTATCAGGTTCATGAACTGGCGTGTCTCGTGTTTGGAATGCGCGATCAAAGAGCACTTTGTTCGGAAGAGCCTTGAGCCAGTGAGATTTAGCTCCCTGTCGTGGCATGAGCACTTTTAAAAGTTTACTTTTAGCCTTCGTATAATTTAAAAACAGTGGTCTAGCGCGCTCTTTAATTCTATCTAGTCGAAGTAAATATGAAGTGCTTGTTACCCTTATGTATACAGTGGTTGAGATGCTGTGGCATGACCTTAAAAAGGCAGTTCATGCTTGAAATGTGGCAGAATAACAACAATTCAGCAAAGATGACTGGGCCAAAATTCCTCCATAGCGCTGTAAGACTCGTTGCAAGTTATCGCAAACGCTTAATTGCAGTTGTTGCTGCTAAGGGCGGCCCAACTTGTTATTAGGTTGCAGGGGGCAATCACTTTATGACACAGTGCCATGTGGATTTAGTTTTCCCTTAATAATAACAATCTTAATTTAAAAATTGCATTTTGTGTTTACCTTTGTGTTATCTTTGACTAATGTTTACATTTGTTTGATGATGTGAAACTAAGACTTTAAAACTTAGAAATCTTGTTTTTTATGAAACATTTATGAAATGAAAGGAAATATAGCAGAATGAATAGAACATGTAGTAATCGACAAGGTTAGAAATAATTACTTTCAATTTGTTTATTACAGCAAGTACAGCCTTGCAGACGTTTGGCATTCTTGTTGTCAAATTGTTGAGGTAATATAACTCGATTTATCTCCATGCTTCCTGAATCACCTCACACAAGTTGGATTGACTCGCTGAGCACTTCTTATGTACCATACGGTCAAGATGCTTCCACAACAGCTATAGGGATGAGAATCCGGAGATTATGCTGGCCACTCCATTACGAGCTGTGCTTTGGGTCATTGTCCTGTTGTAGGAGGAAATAGGCCCCAATCAAGCGTCCTCCACAGAGCACGGTGTTGCAAACTGGAGTAATAGCTTTTCTTTTTGAAGATCCCTTGTACCCTCTCCCACTTTACCACCACCAAAGCACCCCCAGACCATCACATTGCCTCCACCATCCTTGAAAAATGGTGTCAAACACTCCTCCAGCATCTTTTTTTTCATCGTCTTTGTGATCCTGTGGCCTCCCATTCCTCTTTCTATTCTGGTTAGAAACCGTTTGTGCTGTTTTGTAATGGGAGTAGTACACAACTTTGCACGAAAACGTCAGTTTCTTGGCATTTTCTCCCATTAAATAGTCTTTTTTCTTCCTGTGCTGAATTTCTGAAAAACGTTTTTGTTTCTGGTAATTTTGAGCCTCAGAATTGCTCTTGCTCGTCTGAAAGAGGCCAGTGTTATTGCTTCTGTAATCAGCATAACAGTTTTAAGATGTCCTAACATATAAATTCAAAAAGGTTTTGTAATCAGTTAGCCTGTTAAAATGATACATTTTGATTAGCATGTACAACGTGCCATTGGAAAATCAAACTAATGGTTGCTGATATTTGGGCCTCTGTACGCTTATATCGGTATTCCATTGAAAATCAGCTCCTTTTAGCTGCAATTGTCATTAACAACATTAACAATGTTTACACTGTATTTCTGATCAATTGGATTGTATTAGGATTGTATTTTGAAAACCAGGATTCTTTTGAATGGTAGTGTGCAGTATATCAGATGGAACCCTCAGAGATGGCTGCATTTGAATAGCTCTGCTTCTGATGGCAAATGCAGTGAGAACTTCAGTTGGAATAGCTCTGCCTCTGTGGGAACATGCAGTGAGAACTTCAGTTTGAATAGCTCTGCCTCTGTGGAAACATGCAGTGAGATCTACAGTTTGAATAGCTCTGCCTCTATAGACAAATGCAGTGAGAACTATAGTTTGAATAGCTCTGCCTCTCTGGGCACATGCAGTGAGAACTACAGTTTGAATAGCTCTGCCTCTGTGGGAACGTGCAGTGAGAACTAAAGTTTGAATAGGTCTGCCTCTGTGGAAACATGCAGTGAGATCTACAGTTTGAATAGCTCTGCCTCTGTGGGCACATGCAGTGAGAACTATAGTTTGAATAGCTCTGCCTCTGTGGGCACATGCAGTGAGAACTACAGTTGGAATAGCTCTGCCTCTGTGGACAAATGCAGTGAGAACTACAGGTACGTGTAGACAGCTGCACTGTGACATAACCTATCCAAGTGGTTCAGGTACCATGTAGTTTATCGCCGTGACCGGCCTGGAATAGGTTTCTCCACAGCTTATTGATTCCATTTCAATTTTGGTAACTTCAGCTGTTCTATGGTGGTTTTGAGCACCAGCTATCTCGATGTGAAGTATTTGGAGTCACCAGTGCTCTTGAATTAGAAAAGTTACCGACAACTGAACCGATTGAAAAAGAGAGACAGGTACAGATGCTTGAAAATATGACTCTGAATTTTAACACAACAACCATCTGTGCATGAATCCTTATGGAGTTTAGGTTCAATAGACTTGAATGGAAAAAGGTCACAGAGTGACTGGTGTTTGACGGCTGCTGCTATTTACACCATTCCAACTTTAAACAGACCGGTTCGGCATAGGCTGAGGGTTTACAACGTTCGAATATCAGTCACACTTCACAAACTGTCAAGATGTTAGGTCATTTATGTGCCGGAGCTTTTCTTTGAGCCTGGCCACCCTGACGGAACATTGTGATTTGAGGGACAAATACAATTATTACCAACCAAAACAAATCTTTAATGACATTGACCTTGGCATTATTGTGTAGACATCCTTTCTAGCTGCCGAGTCACAGCTTCTTGTTAACATTGCTACTAATCAAATAATACATGATTGCGTAGCCGCGGGAAGCTTCTGATCAGTGGGTGCAGATAGTGGTCACTGAATGGATGTAGGCAGAACACTCAATCAGCCGACACAGATCTTAGTGAAAACCCCCTCAGGGCAGGACTCCCGGAAGCCCAGGCCTCATGACTCTACTGGCTACAATTGTTTTGTTTTTCCCAGACAGGAAAAATGTCATAAAGCCTTAGAGAAGATGCATTTCCTCCAACTTGTTTTTCAAAACAGTGAGAATGTTTGTGTGTGTGTGGGGGGGGGGGGCATGTTTGAATACATGACAGTTGCTCTTATCTGTGCATGTGTGTGTGTGTGTGTGTGTGTGTGTGTGTGTGTGTGTGTGTGTGTGTGTGTGTGTGTGCGTGTGTGTGTGTGCGTCTGTGTGTGTGTGAGGGGGAAATCCAAAAGGGCTGGTTAGTCTTTGCAAAAATAATCTACATATAACAAGGGTGTATCTCCCCTGCTCAGCACGATAACAGAGAAAGGGGCGGTTCGTCCTTTAAACACCAGGGCGTGTCAAATTATATTGAATGTATAATTGTGAATGTTGATTCCAAGACGTTTTTATTAGGGCCTCTATCATGCCAGCAGAGACCAGTTTATTAAGCATGGGAAAGAACTGTGAAGACTCAAGAGTGGTAATGTAACATTTATTAGCTACATTAATAGTTAGCCATATGTGTACATTTTCAAACTTGCTTGGAATGTACAGATAGGCCTCGATGGAGTGGTATGTACATTTTAACTAGCTAACAGATTTAACTAGCCGCAGTAAACTTGTTATATTGCTTTATAATTAAGCAGTAAGGCAAAAGGAGGCAAAAGGAGTGCGATATTCAGCATGGCCAATAGAGTTTGGCTGAAAGCTGTTCTTTTACATGATGCATTGTACGGTGCCTGGACACAGAACCTAATGCCTTCTTGCGATTGCACATCGATTGCCAGTGTTATTAGAGATGTAGGAAGTCCTGTGGTGTCACACCAGGGTACACATTCTCTAATAAACTAGGTGTTAAAAAAATCCTCAACGCTGATTGGTTGTTTGTCTGGGAGTCGTGATAAATGTGTTAGGACTCCCCGCGAAGCAAGTGTACCACCACCTGCTGGCAGGCTTCGGCGGTCGTCCTCTCTGGCCTTCTGAGCTCCGTCGTTCCTCTCCTCCCCTCACTAATTTGGTTTAGAGTTTGAAAGGATACAATGACGATGTGATTAAAGTTCAGACTGTCAGCTTTAATTTCAGAATATTTTTACATACAAATCAAACCGTTAAGCAATGACAGCACCTTTTGCTGATAATCTCCCCATTTTTGGGCACCAAAAATATTGGACATAATGTAGAATAAAGTCATTATTGTTAGTATTTGTTTGCATATCCTTTGAATTCTATGACTGCTTAAAGTCTGTGATGAATCATTGTGTCTGTGATGCATGCAGATTTTTCTCTCTTACAGACATCCAGCTACACCACTTGGACATCACAACACCTTGATTAACAGAATAAACACCATCACCAGTAGGACATCACAACACCTTGATTAACAGAATAAACACCATCACCATTAGGACATCACAACACCTTGAACAACAGAATAAACACCATCACCATTAGGACATCACAACACCTTGAACAACAGAATAAACACCATCACCATTAGGACATCACAACACCTTGATTAACAGAATAAACACCATCACCAGTAGGACATCACAACACCTTGATTAACAGAATAAACACCATCACCATTAGGACATCACAACACCTTGATTAACAGAATAAACACCATCACCAGTAGGACATCACAACACCTTGAACAACAGAATAAACACCATCACCATTAGGACATCACAACACCTTGAACAACAGAATAAACACCATCACCATTAGGACATCACAACACCTTGAACAACAGAATAAACACCATCACCAGTAGGACATCACAACACCTTGATTAACAGAATAAACACCATCACCATTAGGACATCACAACACCTTGAACAACAGAATAAACACCATCACCATTAGAACATCACAACACCTTGAACAACAGAATAAACACCATCACCAGTAGGACATCACAACACCTTGATTAACAGAATAAACACCATCACCAGTAGGACATCACAACACCTTGATTAACAGAATAAACACCATCACCAGTAGGACATCACAACACCTTGATTAACAGAATAAACACCATCACCAGTAGGACATCACAACACCTTGATTAACAGAATAAACACCATCACCAGTAGGACATCACAACACCTTGATTAACAGAATAAACACCATCACCAGTAGGACATCACAACACCTTGACCAGAACAGAACTCCTTGAATGTCAAACTGTGCATGATCTCTGTATTTTTGTTCTGGGCTCATATTTTCAACCATTGTTGATTTTCAGGTTGATAACCAACCCTTCACACCAGATATATGGCACAGGGGAGGCAAACTCTCACCAGGTAGCTAAAGACAACATTGACATCTGTAAACCCGGTGACAGGACGACGGTTATGTTCCAGCACAAACGAAGCATGGAAAATATAGTTGTACTCATTACTGTTAGTCGCTCTGGAAAAGAGTATCTGCCAAATGACTAAAATGTAAGAGACGATCCTTCAGAGACAGCAACGGCGCTACTCAATTTTTGTACATACTAAAGGAGTGACTTTAACATAGATCGGCAGATTATTCCACAGAAATTGAGATTATGCAGAGGCCTTCAGCTAGGGACCAAAAGGTACATGTATTTGTGTATGGCAGGATTCACATGATAGAGGGTGTGAAGATAGGAGCCATATTTAACAATAGTTCCAAGTTTGTTATGTCTTATCCATAGAGCTAAAGAGACGCAGTAATCTCAGCATTAATTAACAAACAGTGAATTTGCTTTTCTGTGTCTTTTTTAGAAAAGATTCCCATATTTACATGTTATGGAAATGCAAAAAGGTGCCTCTTGAAATATTTTGTGTATTTTTGTTGACAAGATCCCAATGCACCACATGACAAGATTGTGAACGTTTTTGCTTTCTATTAAAAAGATATGCAAAATAAATATTTATAAAAGTGGTTGGTTGGGTGTATACACAGGGATGGTCTGAACCAGAATAAAATGCCACTTGGGCGTATTGTGGCTGATATGCAACGTTGTAGGGCTATTTTGCTTGTAAAGAACGTATGCATGGCATTATTGACTTTGTTAAATAACCAACATTTTCTAGCCAGATCTGTCTGCCTCTGCCAGGAGGTTAAAACGGGGTCATCGTTGGATCTCCCAGCAGCACAAGGATTCAAAGCATTCCTCCGGATTCACACAAGGATGGCTCACTGACCACAACACCAAGCATTTGCAAGGGCCACCTCAGTCGCCTGAGCTAAAATCCGTTGAAAACCTGTGAGGAGCACTGAAGAAATCAACTGGGGACCAAGGATCCTGGAGAGATTTTATTTCAATATAACTTTGCCTTCATCATAATATTATGAAATATACTTTGTCAGATATCAATCTGTCCATTAGTTAACACAATTTGTCAAGTATGGCTGGGGTTGCTAACGTTAGATGTAACATTTGGGTGAATTCCCCACATTATAACCAAGCTAGGATCCCTGTTACAGTTTATGTAGGATCCCTGTTACAGTTCATGTAGGATCCCTGTTACAGTTTATGTAGGATCCCTGTTACAGTTCATGTAGGATCCCTGGTACAGTCTATGTAGGATCCCTGTTACAGTTCATGTAGGATCCCTGGTACAGTTTATGTAGGATCCCTGTTACAGTTCATGTAGGATCCCTGGTACAGTTCATGTAGGATCCCTGTTACAGTTTATGTAGGATCCCTGTTACAGTTTATGTAGGATCCCTGTTACAGTTTATGTAGGATCCCTGTTACAGTTTATGTAGGATCCCTGTTACAGTTTATGTAGGATCCCTGTTACAGTTTATGTAGGATCCCTGTTACAGTTCATGTAGGATCCCTGTTACAGTTTATGTAGGATCCCTGTTACAGTTTATGTATCCCTGTTACAGTTTATGTCCCTGGATCCCTGTTACAGTTTATGTAGGATCCCTGTTACAGTTTATGTAGCATCCCTGTTACAGTTTATGTAGGATCCCTGTTACAGTTTATGTAGGATCCCTGTTACAGTTTATGTAGGATCCCTGTTACAGTTTATGTAGGATCCCTGTTACAGTTTATGTAGGATCCCTGTTACAGTTTATGTAGGATCCCTGTTACAGTTTATGTAGGATCCCTGTTACAGTTTATGTAGGATCCCTGTTACAGTTTATGTAGGATCCCTGTTACAGTTTATGCCTGTTACAGTTTAGGATCCCTGTTACAGTTCATGTAGGATCCCTGTTACAGTTCATGTAGGATCCCTGGTACAGTTTATGTAGGATCCCTGTTACAGTTTATGTATAGGATCCCTGTTACAGTTCATGTAGGATCCCTGGTACAGTTTATGTAGGATCCCTGTTACAGTTTATGTATAGGATCCCTGTTACAGTTCATGTAGGATCCCTGTTACAGTTTATGTAGGATCCCTGTTACAGTTTATGTAGGATCCCTGTTACAGTTCATGTAGGATCCCTGTTACAGTTCATGTAGGATCCCTGTTACAGTTTATGTAGGATCCCTGTTACAGTTTATGTAGGATCCCTGTTACAGTTTATGTAGGATCCCTGTTACAGTTTATGTAGGATCCCTGTTACAGTTTATGTAGGATCCCTGTTACAGTTTATGTAGGATCCCTGGTACAGTTTATGTAGGATCCCTGGTACAGTTTATGTAGGATCCCTGTTACAGTTTATGTAGGATCCCTGTTACAGTTTATGTAGGATCCCTGGTACAGTTCATGTAGGATCCCTGGTACAGTTTATGTAGGATCCCTGTTACAGTTTATGTAGGATCCCTGTTACAGTTCATGTAGGATCCCTGTTACAGTTTATGTAGGATCCATTTTACAGTTTATGTAGGATCCCTGTTACAGTTCATGTAGGATCCATGTTACAGTTTATGTAGGATCCCTGTTACAGTTTATGTAGGATCCCTGTTACAGTTCATGTAGGATCCCTGTTACAGTTTATGTAGGATCCCTGTTACTGTTTATGTAGGATCCCTGTTACAGTTCATGTAGGATCCCTGTTACAGTTTATGTAGGATCCCTGTTACAGTTGATGTAGGATCCCTGTTACAGTTCATGTAGGATCATTGCTACAGTTTATGAATTGCAATGCCTTTGCTCAACCATGAGCTCCAATTTCCTTCCTGACAACTAAGTGACGAAGTTGCAAAAATACCCAGATCAGAGGATGAGTCCAAAACATTCCTGAGGCCGAGGTGACAGGCACCATCTTGACATCCTCTGGGCTGTACTGTCTTTCCGGACCAAATGACTGTAAGGTTTATGGCGCTATCAAGAATTCCTTCATCATGCATGACCAAATGATGAAGGGCAACTCTGACGAGCTACAGTCAACAGTATTCCAAGCACTCCACAAATTTGTTTGGTAATTTGAAGCCAATACCATTGAAGTCAATATGACATGTTACAAATGCACTTTTGACGTGTAAGATCTGTGCCAATGTAAAACAAATATTTAATTGTATTTGCAAATATATAATGTCGTTCCTCTTTTTGGACAACTGAGCACCAGAATGAAACGTTTAGACCTAATATATGCATTTATATTCCCTGGCCCCTTTTGTCCATTAACTCAGCAGTTTATTGATGACTTTTTTTTTATTTAAAACTTTTTGTTTTGTGCTCTTCGTGCTATTTTTTGATGCAATGTTTATTGCTTCTTTGATTTAATTGGTAGACCAGCACACACGGGATTTCTTTATCATTTGAAAAGTGTACTTGTTAACATGTTCAATAAAAACAAAAAGTACAAGTAAACAAAGACATGTGTTGCCTAGAAAATATATTTCTAATTTTTCAGATGATTTGAGGAGGAAATACGTACAATTCAGAAGCCTTAGATGCGAGGCATTTAACCCACTCGTCCATAACCGAATCAGATCTGAAAGGCACGGGGTTTTAAACGACTAGTTTATTTTTAAGGGCTGTCTTGGGGTCATGTTAAAGGGTGCTAGTTAATCCTCACGAAGGAGATAAGTAATGTGAACCATGAAGTAAATGAATAATAAATACATTTACAAAGTTGGTCACCGGTAAAATAAAAAAGTGGATTTATTTAAATCAATGAATAGTGCGTTTTATAAGTAGGCAGAATTGCTGTATGTCCATGTGTGCTGCGACTCTATAGAGTTAAGAAACACTACCCAGGCTGCAGGCGTACATAGTTGGCATTCATAGGAGTGAATAAAGTAATAAAGTAGCCTATAACCTCTGGTAGACATGCGCATTGTGAGGTGTCTCCTTTGTTTCTAAAACACTCGCTGCTTTTATGTCCGTGGGTCACTAACAGGGTTTGTGGCTGACAGTTAGTTAGTTAGCGGCAGTATTAGTCGTGGACGTGGCACATTAACCCAACTGCCGAGTCCACATGTAAAACCATGGAAATGATGCAGCCGCATCTGGTTGGCTACAAGTATGTGATAGTGTCTCTTTAGGACACTATAGACCTTTAGGAAAAACATGAAACTGCGGTGTTCGGACTACATCTGATGCGGGTCCCAGTTTTCCTTTGTGTATCATCATTACTACCAGTGTTTGCAGCTGATCTATGATCAGCCCACGTCCTCCACCGAAACCAGGAAGCAGGTCCAATGCAGCAGCACGCGCCTCATCTCCAAGGCAACTTAACTTTATAATTATTTATTAAGTGATCGGATATGGCTGATAAGGGTCCTGTATTGACGTCTGGTATCATTTTTTACCTGTCGATCGGAGCGGCGATATTTCAAATACTCGAAGAACCCAATTGGAAGTTGGCTACATCCAAATATGTCCGACAGAAGGAGGAGATTCTGGAGATGTATCCCTGCCTGACAAAGGAAGATCTGAACTATATTTTGGGGGTATGTAGCGATTTAATTTAACATTAATGCTGTTCATGTGATCTAGTTTGGCTTTTTGTTTCATCTTTACTTTTAGGCATTTGTTATATTCTAACTATCTGGGCTAATCCACGTGTTCCCTTAGGAAAAATCACGGTACATTTGTACAAAGAAAAATAACATTATTTTATGTTTATTATACCAAACACATGCATGTTCAGTTTTTACTAACTCTGGCTATTTAACCTACTTACATATATGGTTTCCATATATATATATAGTTATTATTAAGATAAGTGTAATAGTGTTTACCTAATAACTGTGCCCTTGATACTTTTTTGATCTAAATCAGCCAGCATGTTGGGACTGGTCACAACTGGGTTGGTAAGTTTAATTGACGCTGTATTTGTAATGTGAAGTGTGTCACGTAATATAATGTGTCTCAAACCATTGCGTAATATGTTGCATGTGAATTTGCGAGTCCTATTGTGATAGAATAGGAAGTGTGTCATTAACACATTTTTATGGGTGTGTTTTTCATTCAGCAGGAACAAGGACGGGTTTATTCCCATTATTTATTCTTATTGGGTAACAGCATTTGGGGCGTGCATGGGCGTATTCTGTAGATTTCCGGGTTGCCTATAGGGTTAGAGTTATGTGTTTCTATTTTAAAGTCTGGAGGTGTAGGTGAAGAACAAGGTCTATTGTTTGTATGTAATGACTCGATATGGTTAATGATTTAAGTGCACTTTATAAACAACTCAAAAAAAGTAGTTGGTTAAATGATTTATTGAAAATTGCAGTACAATATATTCCCAAGGCAACACGAGCACTGGGTTTTGTCTGAATTTCAAGACTCACTCATGGGACCCCGGCAATAAGTTGGTGTAATTGCTCTACATGTCCCAACTGTAAATACATGCATGGTGGATACTGTCTGTTGTGTGTCTATATGGATCATGTGTACCAGCAGCAAGTTAAACACACTTTAAAATGCGAGGTACTGACTGGCGCTCACTGGATATAACTTGCATTTATAGCTGGGTAATCTATACCAAGATGCACAAGCGGCTTTTGACAAGGTTATTTGTTAGTTTTGCACTGTGTGTGATGTTTGCACGTTATTGATTAGATGTAAATGCGATTCCTATTGAATATTTTAATATTGGAGTTGTTCAATGTAAATAACGAATCTGTATAGAACATTTGTTAATAATTGTTACTAGTTTATAAAGTCATAAATACATGTTTATTAAAGCATCCTGGCCAATGAAGTAAATGATCAAGTGATTCAAAATGACCTGACGTTCAGATCTTGTTCTACCACTCCAGTGAAAAAAATCCTTTGGGATTTTCTATGATTCTTTTGGATAACTTTTACCTATGCATTTCATAAAGGCAGTGTTTGCCTACCGTTGGTTCTAGGACTATCTGGGCATACCCGGCTTATCTTCAAGGTGTACTCAAGACTATGCGTGACACTCTAGGCTTACTTGTAAAATGTTCACGAGGACGCACTACCAGAGTACCTGGACCACTTCAACAGGTTGGCAAACGGTGTTGTAACGGAAATAGTAGTAGACATGTTATAGGATTGGTTAAAATCATAAAATGTCGTTTCTATAAAATGCTGTAGTATAAAATAGATGTATTTTTTTGCTTTGAGGCTGTTCAATTGAACACATTGGTTAAACATAACCAGCACAGCACAACAAGTATTGTGAATCATTATTTTTAGTAATATCTGCAACCGTCTTTCATAGAAATAACCTGAAGCAACATTTTCTGTAGTTGTTTATGTAAGTTCTTTCTGACAGATTTTTTCAGTTTTGATTTTCTTGGCATGTCTTGTTCAACAACGGCCTTCACCGTGCTTCATTCTCCGGATAAGGATTTAATGTCAGTAGGCAGTATTTCCTCCAAACGTAGCACTATGTATAAAGTTTTCCTTTTTTCTCATCTGTCAGTAGAATATTGTGCCAGTAGTGATGTGGAACATCCGGGTGTTTTCTGACAAACCCAAGAGAGCAGCAGTGTTGTTTTGGAGAGCATTGGTTTTGCCTCATAAATGTCATGATTGGTTGGTGCCTTTTTCATTGTGGACTTGTGGACATGGAGGTTAGACACTGCAAGAGCTGCCTATTCGCGAAACACACACTCTGATGGAGATTGGCAGGGCCACTGACCTTCCCTCCGTTCAGGGGCGATTCTAGGGTCAGAGCTTTAGGGGTGCTGAGCACCCAATGAGCCCCACTACAGCCACCCACCCTCATTTCACACACTAACAGAAATTATTTTTCTTTTTTTGAGATCTTTTCAGAGCACCAGCTTATTGTGAGAGTTCACATAACATATTTCTTAATATTAGCTACTGCATGTGGAATTTTACAATTAAAATGTTGAAGTTTAGCTGAAAAGAAAAGTTTAAAAAATATTTCAAAAGGTTGAGACATCTGGTACGGGGAATTGAACCTGGGTCCTATGGCTCCGCAGCCAACCAAAGGGCTATAACCCACTACTCCAAACAGGGATGTGTCAATTAGGGAAAAAACAGGTGATGACTGCGTTTGTGGCGGGTGGTGGGCCGGCCGTCCTGGAGTACCGGTCGTTCTGTAATTCTCTAGATCACACAGGTGGCCAGTCTGCCCCTGGTACGCACTACACATGTCCGCACTACACAGGTACGCGGGTTTATTTGTCGCGATGCTGTTTTTGTTTCACGCTCTAGCAGTTAATAAACAGAGACATGCGTCTTGCAGAATAACATTAAAAATACTTCTCTCCGTTTATGGACGAGTCACCCACCCAGGTCCTGTGCTACTCCACAGCGGTGGCGACCGCTGGACTAAAACACTCCCAAAATAAACACTTATTATAGGTGTACCATGGTGATTCAGGATACTGACTCCAGTACACACCGATATGGTAAAAGGAAAAAAGTGTGAGACACAGCTTTGGAGCAACTTAGTTGATTGACAACATACATAACGGGTTGTCACTCTGCGTGTGTTTCATGCTGGATGCCGTTCGTGCTGAGCGGTGCAGGTAGAGGACAAGTAGAAGAGGAGAGGACGACACCATTTGCTAAGCGGGGGTGTTTTCATTTTCATCCTTAACACATACATTTTAAACCACAAACTACGGAGTAGGTTTTGGATATTATTTAACCTCGTCAAAAGACGAACAAAAATGTTAGAACAACAACATTTCTTACTCCAAGTTTTAGGGGTGCTGAGCTTATTTTTAGGGGTGCTGAAGCACCCCTAAAAAGGGGCTAGCCTCGCCCTTGCCTCCGTTTATACTCACATCTTTCTGACTCTGGACTAATGGAGGTCCAAGTCGTTAAAAATGCTTTTGTAGTTTTATGAAGTTCACAAGCTCTTCTGAGGTCGTCTGATTATAATTCTGACGCAGACAAACATACTGCAGAGGTGTGCAGAGGTGTTTCGCCAGGCAAAGACCTGCAGACTTACTATTATGGACACCTGATGTACTAATCAAGGCCTTGATGATTAGCTGACTCGTCTAATCCGGTAGTAAATACATGGAACTGCTGGGGGTCCTGTGGACAGGGTAGTTTCACTCCTGTCAGATAAATAACAATAAGATGTGTCTCCTGTGGGACACCAAAAACACTGGACAAGTGAGGAGTGAACAAACACTTTTCTGACTAAACCCTGAACACGATGATTCATGACATAAAGCACATAGCATGTGTTATTATTAGTCTGCTGGCAGTAACATAATAGTGTGGGAATGTTCTCCCTGGAGATCAATTTCCCGACGCTTTTGAACATTGTGTTTGACCCGGCACGCATCCCTTCATGGCTAAAGTTAACTCAGAAGAAGCGGGACGGCGTGTTCAGTTTACGTCAATACAGCCTGTACGGTCCTCTGGGATCAACCCATTAGGCATCAACTGGAGAAGGCTGTTCACACCACGAAATATACGGCTGTCAAATATGCAACAAGTGCTGTCTGCATGTCAACAAGAACCAACATTCCCGTGGAACGTTTCTGGCACCATGTTGAATTCCTACTGTCCTCTACTGAATGACTGTACCTCATAAACGGTCCACTTATAGTTGGGTGGAGGATCTTTGTATGCTTTGGTTTTCTAAAGCTAAAGTTACCATCATAAAATTACCATCATTTATTCATATATTAACTATACTTTATCAAAGTTCCAGAGCATCTCAGTTCTGCAAAATCTGTAAATATGGTAAAAAAGAGACTCAAGACATTTTTGGATAAACAATATTTCAACATATGTATACAAATGAAGTTCAGAATACTGTATTTTACTAAAATTAATTTCAAGACAAAAGTCTATTCATTGTATAGCTAAAAACAAACATCTAGATAAATCAGATCAGTTTAGCATTTTCTAACAAAACATTTGAGCCGCCACTCTACAGAGAATTGGCCCTCTGAATGTTTTTGTCATGGTTTTTTTAAGATGTATTAAAATGATTGAAGCATATTTTATGTTCACCTGTTTCTTCTCTTGGGGTTGACTGTCACACAGAACGTCATCACACTAAACCTGCTAATATTTTTGACAGCTAATTTAGATCTGTTTGGTCAGTATTATAACCAACCCTGTTTCCCAGGTGGTGTCAGATGCCGCGGGACAAGGAGTGACGATAACCGGAGAGAAAACGTACAACAACTGGGATTGGACAAACTCTGTTGTCTTCGCGGCCACTATTGTCACCACCATAGGTAGGCAATCTTTTTCTAAATAACAATCTAAACATTTAATCTACAATCTCCTACAAATCAATAGTTCCCAGCTCAGTTCACCTCAACAAAACGCTGTGCTTTGCCGCTTGGCAGGTTACGGTAATGTTGCACCGAAGACGTCCGGCGGACGTATATTCTGCATCCTCTACGGTCTGTGTGGGATTCCTCTGTGTCTTACCTGGATCAGCGAGCTGGGCTCATTCTTCGGGGACAGAGCCAAGCGCCTGGGACAGGTCCTCACACACAAAGGTGTCCCGGTGGTAAGACTTTCAGTCAGTGTTTGAAAATGGTCAATTAGATATCTGTGTGTAAATGTACACACTGTACAATGTATTAATGCCTACTTGCCATTAGTAAGAAAACGATTACATTGCATAGCATAGGTACACATATTTCAATAAGGATAATATATATATATTAAATAATAATGATAATGGGTAATAACTAACCTACAAGAGAGATTGGCTTCATTTCCAGAGCGGACAAAACACCAATATGTCCCTGAACACTATTATCTTTGTTTATCGATGTAACTTGTCATAGTTCATGTTGTTGCTTGTTTTTATCCATGTGGTCACTTCACTTATCCTTCAATTACTCTAGTTCCATGCCTGGAACCGTAAAAACATGGTGGCAACTGCCAATGTTTATACCAGGATTTGTGAAATGCTTTGTTTTAATTCATTCGCTATTTGTCACGTCTCCAGAAGCATGTCCAGTTAATCTGCACAGCCCTCTTCCTGTTATGGGGTCTCCTGGTGCACCTGGTTATCCCCCCGTTTGTGTTCATGTCCCTGGAGGGATGGTCTTACCTGGAGGGCTTCTACTTCTCCTTCATCACTCTCACCACTGTTGGCTTCGGGGACTATGTCGCAGGTATGGCCCGATTCACAGAGTACTTTTTTCAAAAGTGTCGGTGGCAAATGAGACTTCCCATTGAGTACAACGAATCTGATGGTCCTACTGTAGCCCTGTGGAGACACAGATGATTGGTTGACTAATCATTCACTGATTAGTTAACCAATCACCAATACCGTAGTAGAATACATTTCAATTTTCTTCAAATTGTACTCCCTCTACTTTACTGACACTGACTGGGCCACACCATCCAAAAGCACGTGGTCATTGACCGACTTGACACTAAAACAAATATATTCTCTTATTGACTCAACAGGCATTAATCCAAACATAGACTACCCAAAGCTGTACCGGGTGTTTGCGGAGTTGTGGATCTACATGGGCCTGGCCTGGCTGTCTCTGTTCTTCAGCTGGAACGTCCACATGGTCGTGTCGGCCCACAAAGTTCTGAAGAAGAGGAGGCAGAGGCACAAGCTGGACCAGCTGGACCACCGAGGGCATCCGGAGAACGGCCCCCGCCAGCTCCCCAACGCCGTGGACATATTCAATTTCCTGTCCGAGAAGCACGAGGACTACAGCACGGCCATCAGGCAAATCGGCGCTGCCGCCGCAAAGACAAAACCGGCAGACGATTTTAAGGAGATAAGTCGCTCGAAGAGCTGCAGCGACATCCTGGGGACGAACATCGAGACCCTGGAGCACTCCCCACGCCGCCTGAGACGTCATCTCAGCATCAGTCACAACGTGTTAATGACCAGCATCGCGAAGGGAGACGGTCAACGGTTTCTAGAGGACGACGATGAAGCCTGCTTCTGCTTCAAGGTAGACCCTTTACCCGAGAAGAACTGTCTGGATAAAGAGACCGGAAAGGAGAAGGCGATCGGACTGTCCAACTCGGAACAGAACCTAAACCCCGTTAATCTCCGAACAAACATGAACCTGTTGGATGTGGCGCCCAATGTTAAGCGGGAGGTCGCCGTTCCAAAAAAAGACCGTAGAGAGAATAGGTTTACTGTTTTGAAGGTAGAGGAGGGGGACTCCCAAGAGAACATGCTCCTGATACCACCAGTGACAATGGAAGAATCCGGATCAACCACGCAGGCTTCTCCTGGGATGAAAGTTGAGAACAAACTCCAACGGCTTTCTTTATAGCCATGAACGATGGCGGAGCAGTTTAGGACACTTATGGTTCCAAGCTACCCATAATCCTCTAGGCTTGGGCCCTGACTATGGCGATGGCCAATATGTTGCCGGACACTCGATGACGCTGCACGTTGGCCATGTTTTGCCTTGTCTTCCTAGCCAAATGGTTAGCCCTGGCTACTCATCTACAAATGCGAGAAAAAAAGCTAGACATGATGCTGTTCTCCAAGACCTGGCGTCCCCCGGGTTGGCACCTGTAGCTGGGACCACATTATGTTGGTCGGGTGTCTGCTGAAGTGCACCGAGGGAGTCAACAGAGTGAGTGACCTTAGACATTGTGATCTGACCTACTTCCTGGTTACAAATGCCTAGAAGAAAGTCAATCCATGAGGCTTAATTATTCTAAGCTCAACGGTGAGTGCTGTGATAGAACCATATCAGGTTGGAGATGCACAGTGGAGAACAAACCCTCATGTTAGACGACTGAACCTGCAGAGAAGAAGTTTTTTAAGTATTTTAATCAGATTGTGTCAGTAAGAGAAGCACACAATGAAAACCGCAGAGGTTGACTGTAAGGCAGAGGTTGACTGTGCCATCTTTTTATATGAATGCTCAGAGAACAGTTATTCACCTTTTGTATGTGTCGGTGAATTTAATAAAATAGGTGACGACAACATTTCTATACACACATCATATTACAGGATTCACAGTCAAGAAGCGATCCACATTTTGAGAACAACAGGTTGTCAGGTGTAATTTACTGCCACACACACACACACACACACACACACACACACACACACACACACACACACACACACACACACACACACACACACACACACACACACACACACACACACACACACACACACACACACACACACACACACACACACACACACACACACACACACACACACACACACACACACACCCCCTAGCCCCAAGTCTAACCCTAACCCATAATGCCTGAACTTAACCTTTCCCAAAATGCCTAAACCAAACTGGAAGTTTCATCCTAAACACAGACAAACAGTCTACTTCAGGTCACAGATCAGGGCTTTCTGGTAGACGGTTCCTATGAGCAGTTTTCCCTCATAAGGTGCTGCCACAGACGAACCTATAAGCACACTGCCGTCGTCTGCATAAACCTGGGTCACCACTGGACTCTCAGAGAGGATATCCTGGATCTGCACCACCTGTAAATAGAATCAGAACCTTATATATGAATCGCCTTTCATATTATTACCACACATACTGTACATCTGAGAGCCTACGTGTTGAGGGCCCAGTTTTACTCTAGATGCCTTTCATATTATTACCACACGTACTGTACACCTGAAAGCCTACGTGTTGAGGGCCCAGTGTTACTCTAGATGCCTTTCATATTATTACCACACGTACTGTACACCTGAGAGCCTATGTGTTGAGGGCCCAGTGTTACTCTATTCCATATATGGAGAACACAATGCCATTTGTATGGCCCAAAAAAAACATTTTTCTCCGGTAAACATTTGGATTTGTAGAATAACGTACTAACCTCAGAACCACCTGGATTCTTTGGGTCATTCTGGGTTAATTTTGCTCCATTAGGGTGACAACCCAGCCACAAGTCTCCTGTTACTTGGTCCACCTCAATGTTATCACAGAGAGACCCAACTGCCACAGACTGATGGGGGGTTGTGTCAGAAATAACATTTATTATAGCAACAGTCCCAAACATTCGACTACACTGCTGTTGTGCCATTGCAGCCCAGGTTCATGCCTGCACCACTACTACTACTACTACTGCACCACCACTACTACTACTGCACCACTACTACTACTACTACTACACCACCATCACCACTACTACACCACCACTACTACTGCACCACCACTACTACTACTGCACCACTACACCGATACTGCACTACTACTGCACCACTACCTCTACTACTACACCACTACTACTACTGCACTACTACACCACCACTGCACAGATACTGCACTACTACTACTACTAATGCACCACTACTACTACACCACTACTACTACTGCACCACTACTACTACACCACCACTGCACCGATACTGAACTACTACTGGGGTAGCTTGAGACAGTGCATGTTGACCAAACATAAACCACAGCAGTAATGATAACATTGTTACTTTGCAGAATTCATGTTCAGTCTATATATATATCTCTCAGAGAGAATTTACCTTAATAAACACCAACTCTTGGTGTTTCTTGATCTCAAAAACAGCAATCTCATGGTCCAAAATATCAGACACGTATAAATACCTGCAATGGAAAATGTCAGTTTTACGGCGTTCATAATTCTCTACTTCGTCTCTATCCAATGTTCCATATAGTGGACTTAATTATAAGAATGAACCAAACCTTTTGTCAGGGGACATGTTGATGCCATTTGCGGATATAAAGCCATTGCCCACTTCCTTCACTGCCTCGGGGCTGTAGTACACCAGACGAGCCCAGGGTAGGCCCAGGAACACAGTCAGAAAATGCAGCATCTCGCCAGGATAGGATTTGTCATTTGTAGCATAGAAGCTTTCCTCACCAACCGCCACAATGTCATTCACACTGAGTAAAAACAGCACACAGAGGACATAACCCAGCTGAACAACCCTGCGTCCTGTGAAGGGCTAACCGATCACACAGTACATGCTAATGCTAACATGGTTAGCATCAATCTCTAACTGTCAACATATTACACCTACCTATGAAGAAGGTCATGTTTAACAGTTCTCCGATGTACAATGGTGTTGTCGTCTTCAACGAACTGAAAGATCTCTACCTGGCTTGTATGAGGCTGAGGGTGATTGACAACAAACAGGTGGATGGTGTCACCTGGAAGGAGACAGCTGTGAGAAATGTGGCCTCGGTTTATGCCTCAGAATATGCATGTTAGTCTTGATGTGAGTGAGTGAAACATAAAGTACACAAATGTTTAGTAGCCTTCAGGATCCGGCCTAGTTGGGAGTTCCCTTTCCTGTGTTAATTTTTGTGTTTCACTAACTACGGTTAGTAATTAAAAAGACCATATCTTATCGTAGCAAAGACAAACAAGACAGGAGGGAGGATCTTCCTCAGAGAAACCTCAGCAAGCCATTATGCTTCACTACTCGCTTAATCAGCAAGTTAATCGGGAAGTTATTAGGAAAAAAAGTCTGCTTTCCACAGAGATGATTGTCCGGTCCCCACGTGATACAGCAAAAGCAGCTCTAGAGCCGTGTTTGGTGGACACACTGCCAAAATGCCAGCTCATCATTAGTAATGTTGGTCTGGTATAAATCCCCGTCAAAACACAGAGGAATGCATAGAGAACACTTGTGTGTTTTGGCTCTGTCTGAACAGCTATGGCACCATGCGTTGCACTGTGTGTGTCTGCGAAATACGATTCAGGCTTAACAACCATGAATTAGCGTGCGAGTTCCAGACACCCCCTCAGGGAGTCGCTCAGCAGCAGAGAGGCGAGGAATGGTTTGGATTAGCCCTGGCGATTCAGGGCGGAGCGTCCCAGTCAAGAGCAGCTGTGATACATTCTGGTATTGAAACCGGCTTTTATTGGCACCGTGACAGCGTGATGAACAGCTGTATTGTTGTTTTGGAACCGTGTGCCAATCGAAAAACCCTTGGTGGGTGATTCTTATTCAATTTTAGACTTTCTTGAAACAATTTACAATGGTTTAAAAAATAATTGGGGGGAATTTGTTCTCGGAAATTCCGTATTTTGCTGTTTACATTACAGAATCACGTTTTAGTATGTCTGAATTGAGAAAAGAAACGTAACGGGTATTGCTACATTATGGACACCCTTCGCCTAATGTGGGTGGGTTTGACCATAATATCTGTAACCAAGCACTTTTGATAGTCGAGAATGAGCTTACTGCCTCTCTGTATGGAGGTTCGTTCCACTGTTGTGCAATTTGCACCGGTCCTGCCAGACCTGAAGGCTGCCTCAAAGGCTTTTTTCAGCCATTGCTGGTCCCCTGAGTTTTCCAGCATTTGTCATGAAACACTCACCGGTGCTTTGGGAAGTGTGTTTAGGGTGATTGGAAGCTGGAAGACTCATGACCTTTGACCAAGGCCCAGCTTGCTGAAACTGTGTTCAGCAATTTGCTTCCGAATGTCTTGTATTTACCTGATTTCATAATGGCATGTGCATGTTTTGAGGTAGCTGAGATAATGAAGCATCTTAACACATTGCTGACACACTGCTGTTCTGTTGAGTCTGCATACATGTGGTAACAGATAATTAAATACAGCCGTGTATGTGTTAAGGAACCTCACACACGTTACCTGTCTCATCAATATAAACACTTATTCCATGGGGGTTGAATGAGTCCTGGTCCAGGTCTCCTTTGATTGACAGCTCCACTGGGGTCAGTCTCGGGTCCAGCAGGTCCAGTGTATAGATTTTTCCTGGTTTATCACAAGATGGCAATCCAGGAAATGTCAAGCCCTGGGTGGGAGAGTAATGATGATGATCTCTTCAAAATGGGTGGAAGGGATGTTTAAATTAAAATGTATATCACAATATGGGACAATAAGATACGATTCATTAGTAGGGCTTACGGTGCTTATGATGGCCAGTCCATCTCTGAGTATGGTCAAGTCCTCTGCTCCACATTCTGTATAATACGAAAAATAATGTTCCACATATGATTACAGTGACATGGCTATTTGCAGCGGCATGGCTATTCTTCTATTCGATTGACCGAAACTGGTAATCAACAGATTAATTGATTATCAAAATAGTTGTTAGTTGGAGCCCTGCATGTAACCATGTCACTGTGAATAACCATGTCACTAGAAAAACATAGAAGTCCTCAGTAATGGGTTAATTAATCAGTAACCTTAGCAAGCAGGAGCAGCTGATCTAAATAAAAAACAACTCAACGTGCTCTAGTAGACCACCGGTATGTTGGTAGAAAACTTAACGTAAACATATAGCCATGCAATCAATATTCACATGTTCCTCATTTCTATGACATGCACTCCCTGTACAGAGCAGCACTCTGTCATCACGACTACAACTTGTTTTCTCTTTATGCGCATGCGTCATTAGTGGCCTACCGACAAGAGTCATTAGTGGCCTACTATCAATCCTAATTATATGGACTTTAACCCTGACATTTGACCAAATAGTTGAGCGACATATGGCCTGTTCTGTGCATGGTGAATTGTTTTGGTATTAATATTTCAGTAATAAGACCAGAGTAAGGTGTTCTGGCAACAGTTATAATAATAATGCCAATTGATTATTGGAACTGAATGCACCTACCTATATTCTTTAATAGGTGACAGTTGGGGAGGTTGTTTACAGGCACTTCCCTGTTGGTTAGGGCCCTTTCACTGCAAACAGAAGTAAAACAGAAAAAACAAAACACTAGGATTTAGGTTTTATTACCGACTCGAACAACCGATTAACGCACCTCAAACTTGGTAACTTAAAAAAAATTAGTATATCTAAAGTATATCTAATAAAAATTTAATAAGATGTATCAGTTAAATGTAGCGACATAACATGTGTTGTGTAATCCCCAATAACGTCCGGAAAACAGACTGCTCGAATAATGTTACCACATCCAGATACGCACACAGCCTACCTCAGTTTAAGTAGTCGTTGTCCCAAAAAAGCTGCCAATGCAACAACCCCGACGGTTACAAACACCCACTTCATTGCGTCCCAACTTCTCCCCTTTGGTCCAAATAAAAGCAGTGTGCAAAATGTGTCCGCTATATGTAGCTCTGTGTCAGTCCGCACCGTGTCTGCTGAGCGCAGTTCAACCACAGAGGGCGCTGTAGTGCAGCAGTAGGTCATAACAGAATACAAATAGTCCCAAGGTTCATGATTATTGTGTTGTCTACGAGTTGGTAATAAAATAACAGTAAAGACTTGTGTCGAATAAGCGGACCACGTTTAATATAAAGTAAACACACTTTAGAAAAGTGAAGAAAAAAACAGTTTTCAGTCACTCTACATTTCAGCTGAATCAATGTCAGGTTACAGAAAAGGTAGAAAAACAAATATATGTAAAATAAACAAATTAAAATGCCCGTTCTGTAAAAAAACGGTGTCATTCATCTCGATTGTCAATAGCCCCTTTTGTTAACCAACACTCAATTCCCTACTTGGAACAATCTTCATAGTTATATTTCTTGTTCAGTGCATACCGATTATATCTGACCTATTTGACCTAAAGTTTATTGTAAATCCAACTGTCAGTGCTTACAGAATGTACAGTGAGTAACATAACAAATACACAAATCCTCACCACTACTCCATGGCTGTGTTCAGTAGGAAATTACATCACAGGCTTTTTATATTGAGACAGACTCAATAGAAAATGTAAGTGTCTGTCATCAGAGTACGCAGTCATGTATAGAGTACTCATGGCAGTTTTGTCATTCAGTATAGTGCACACATGCTCTCTTCTGACCACACCCCATCTCGGTTGGCAGCGTTCTTGACTATTGACCAATATCGGCCAGCTCACAGATCAGGGCTTTCTGGTAGACGGTTCCTATGAGCAGCTTTCCCTCATAAGGTGCTGCCACAGACGAACCTATAAGCACACTGCCGTCGTCTGCATAAATCTGGGTCACCACTGGACTCTCAGAGAGGATATCCTGGATCTGCACCACCTGTAAATAGAATCAGCATGGATGTAGTAGATGTACACCACCCAGTGAACAACAGGAACCACACTAGGAAGACTGCTGTTTATAGTTCCTCCGTGTTTTTAAAAGGTGTGGAGAGGATGACGTGCGGAGGGGCAACCAGATGGATTTAAACCCAGAACCACAGTTGGATGCGTGTGCTGCGTTCAGCGTTGGTAAACCTTTAACCAAACACGCCACTGCTTCTCAGTGCAATTTGCTGTCTATTGTGCTGGTGTTTCCTCTTAGAGTGGCTAGAGGGCACCAGTACTGTTCACTTGTAGCTTGTTAGAAAGATACATGTGGAAAATGTGATGCAAAACATCAGTATGAGTTGTAAACTACACAATACAAACCTCAGATCCAGGCAAATCTTCAGGGTCAGTCTGAAATAGTTTCCAGCCATTTGGGTGACAACCGATCCACAAGTCGCCAGTTTCAGGATGAACTTCAATGTTATCAACTAGACAGCCTACTTCCACAACCTGAGGACAGAGGGGAGAGTTTAACATCATGAAATGGCCTGTTTTGGCTTCAGATGAATAAGCAATATTAAAACTGCAACTTTCCAGATACTAAACAAATACTAAAAATACCTCTTACTTTTACTGGGGCCAAACCATTGCTTTCCTGTCTTTCCAAAACATGTATGTTATGGTCAAACGTGTCTGCCACATACACATGCCTACAAGAAAACAAACTGTTACATCTTCAAATAACGTTTGTTAACAACTGAGATCATATTATATTGTCAGTTTATATTCCTATTGAAGGGTAGAATCCGCTTTCGATTAAACAGAACCACAGCTGGGTGACAATTGAAATTGTTATTACATTTAATTCATGAAATAATAGCGGGAGCATTAAAATACGTTGCTCGGAATTTTTTGCATCTGCTAAAATGTCAAAAATGTAAAATGTTGCAATAACCCACACAGACATTTTGATGTATGTTAGTCGAATACTTAACAGATCCTCCAAACAATTGGACTCTGTAACTTTTTGTACACTAGACTGTACCTTTTGTCAGGGGAGATATTGATGCCATTTGCCTGGTAAAATCCCTCAGCCACTACTTTGACCTCTTCAGGGCTGTAATACACCACATTGCACCAGGGCTGGCCCAGAAGAGCCTCCAGAGTATTCAAGGTGCCTCCGCCAAAATAGTGATCATTGGTGGCATAGAAGCTCTCCACTCCCACAGCTACAATGTCATTAACACTGAAATAACACCAAAGATATGAGACACATTTATGGACTTCATGGAAAGTGAATAAACGATTGTCACACAAGTGATTTGCAAAACTAAATTGAGCTTCCCTGTGCATTCCCTTGCACTGAATTGTAAATATCAACACACATTTTGCCTGCACCATTACCTACAGTTATGTGTGATTTTCTAAATTGGGTTATCTTGATCACTGAAAATTTTAGGAATTTTGCTAAAATATCCATATGTCAAATATTTTTTTATTACTAAATTTCATGGGGAGTACGTATTGTTTCACATACCTGTATACTACCACTTGTAGCCAGACTGTAATAAAATATGCTGCGGCCAATTTCTAAATTACCAACTTTTAGTTTGAGACAATTAAATTCGTTTTATAAGTAGAATACCTGTGAAGAAGTTCATGCTTTATGGTTTTCACGTGAACAAGCAAGTGGTCTTCCTCCACAAACTGGAATATCTCTACTTGAGCATTTTGTCGAGGGTGATTGACAACAAACAGGTAGATGGAGTCATCTGAAAAGTCATAGAAAGTGTTAGTTAGTGCGTTAGTGTAACGTCAAAACAGTCCCAAATGTCATCCTATTCCCTAGTGCACTACATCTCACAGATCCCTACATCAGAGGGACATAGATTAATCTTTTTCTTTACCTCTTTCATCTGTGTACACACTAATTCCATGTGGATTGAAGGAGTCCAGTTCAAAGCCTCTGCCCATCCGTAGCTCCACCGGTTTCCTCCTTGAATCACTCAGATCAAGTGTATAGATCTTTCCAGGATTATCGGAATATGATGGCAATCCAGGATATTTCAAGCCCTAGTAATTTAAGATTAAACACATTAAGCAAATATCACCATATACATTTTCAAGTTTAATGTTTCACGTAGAGGCATATCGTTAAGTTAATTTCAACTCACAGTGCTAATAAAAGCAAGTCCATTGGGAAGTATTGTGAGGTCCTCTGATCCATATTCTGTCAGAAATTAGATCCCATGGTGTTCACATCCATTTATCAATTGTTAACATTGTTAATGTACTGTACATTCTTCATACCTAAGCTTTTGACCTGGTGACAGTTTGGTAGGGGATTTTGGACGAGCTCTCTGGAAGCAAGAGTCATTTTTCTGCAATATGTAAAACAACATCCATTGTTAAAGCACATTCTTTGAAATAGTTAAAACTAAAGAACACTGCAATGTCATCACAATATGTTTGTATGACATTCCAGTGTTGTGTATTTATGATCAACTTTTAAGTATAGCCAGTTCAATACCCTCCATCTCTTATCTCAGGCTACTGTGATCATATTCTCACATACATTGGCAGTATCAATATTGAGCGTAAACTGCAGTATTTTTGTAGTATAACTCAGGTTTTCGATAATGTCATTGTTTGGTGTACTGCAGATTATTATTATTATTTTTTTTACAATCATTGCATCCAGCATGTCAGTTGTCTCCATTTAACGCAACTTCAGTAACTTTTATGTAGCACAAATTCTTACGGAGCTGTTTAGCAAATTGTATAGTAGCAACCAAAGATAACCTACCTCAAGTTAATAACTCTCTCCCCAAGAAACGCTGCCAAAGCAACAACAGCAATTGATAACACAACCAGCTTCCCCATCTAGAACGCGAAAGCTATTGCTAGCTACTACCAAGTAAAAGCTAAACCTAAACCTTAAAGTTAAATCAGTGTTCAAATTCAGAAAAGAATATCCGGAAATGACGTCTCCGCCTTCCGCCCCTTTCCGAAGACCCCATAATAATGGCCTCATCACGCATTGTCAATGTTTGATGAAGATTCAACATTGTGAAATATTTTCGACACCTATGAATGCATTTCATTGAACGTTTATATTTACTTTTATCTACACAAGTATTTACTTCATCAATTTGTCATCACACTACATACAGTAAGAACAAACAATATGCAATTCTTAAGGTATATACCATACCTCATACGTGCCTTTTTAATTTTGGAAGTTTTTTTTGCAAGTGATAAGACTTCGTCCAACATAAAAACAAAAAGTTACAAAATTGTCTATGTAATCAAAATCATGTGTAAGAGACTTCATTAAAAAAAAACAAAGACACATATACAGAAGGAACAAGAACACAAAATTGGCAGACTAGTTTCCCTATCATAGTCAGCATTGGGTGCATGCAACCTGACCATAACTGTAGAATATCTACAAATGTCCAATCCAAGTATGATAGTTATACAACCTCAGAACACCAGTAACTCCTGCACTTAATAGTAATGTGTACTACTGAGCACGGCAAAATGGGGTACATCCGAGAAGCAGCTCCCATTTTGTGAAGTTGTGTATAAGTTCACAGTGTAATACAACAGCAGAATTCCCAAACCGACGGCTCCAAGCAAGACTGGATATTTGGGACGTACAAAATACACTTTATCTATTTTCTTCACCTTCATGTCTACATTGTGTTAGAAGTCCTAGACAACTTGCATTTGTGAAATAACACACCCAATGTTATTACTCTGAATAATCCATACAACAATACATTTTCAGTCATGTCCAAATTTAAAAATATAACCAAACAGTGAAAAAGCAATTTCAACGTCTTCTTCCCGTTCTTCTTCCCAACGTAACAAAAAGGAGACCCACGAGTTGGGATCCATATAGAGTTGAGTAGGGCGGACTGAACCGAACCACAGGTGCACACGTACTGTACACAGATCAGCAGGGTTTCAGGGCTGTGGCCCCGCAGCCACTGGGACTTGTGGGGCCAGCGTGTTGGGGCCAGAGATGACAGGAGATCCAGCAATATTAGCCAGTGGCTGTGTAGAGGACATGGAGGTGATGTCTAGAAGAAATAGAGAGTGGACTCCTTTTATTATTCTTGCCATTGTTTCTTACTGTCAAGTAAATGTATCAAACAGCTGGTGGAAAGTAAAGGACAATGACCCATGTTTACAATGGAGTACCAAACCCATTGTTAACACGGCTGATATTCCCACAAATTAAATTATCTTTCATGGGAGACGGGTTATTTCACAAATGACACTCTACGTTGTGCATTGCTTTTGGCGAGGGAATATGGTGCAATTTGGGATACGAGCCACCAGTTTGTGTTGATGATGACAACGACCTACCTGCCATCATACTGGAGGAGCTGACAGGAGTGGAGCTGGCTATCACACCCCCAGGGGTGGCTCCCCTTCCCTGATCTTTAACTATGGGGTCTGGTGCAAACAGAGAAAGATCCATACTCAATCAACACATAATAAACCCATTGCACGCAGAGACATGAAAATGGCATTTAAAAAGTCACCAAATTCCAGGAAAGTAGATAAGAGCCAAATCCTGAACTCTCCCTTCAATACATTTAATGAGATGTGTAATACTATAGTCGCATTAACATATAAAGGCAGCTGGACATACCAATTTTTATATGTATATATAGTATTGGGGCAGTACTTTATACCATACGGTTATAACCAAGAGGGTTAAAAAGGGTGTCCATATAAAACAATGTTTTAAGGATATGATTTTAGATTAATTGCCCAGTCTCAACTGTTCAGTTTGGATTTTGAGATCCATTTGCACACCAACATGACATCAACAGCAGCAATGATCAACTAAAAGCACAGGCAGTGAGAGAAATGCCACGAGGTCAAACATTGTTAACACAAGGGCAACACATTGCAAATTGTGGTGAGAAAAAATTCTGCCAAACAAGTAATTTAGCTGTAACATTATGACAAACATCCTCAGAAACCAGTTATAAATGTTATGACAGATTGAGTTCTTAATTACACTTTACTGGCTTTAAGAACACAGCTTCTGATAAAGCACTGACATTACCAGCTTCCATATCAAAACCCACATCCAAAATATTTGGGGTGCATCCAGAACCTTCAGTCTTATGAAGCTGGCCTCAGTCTCTAGGCGTGTCTGGACGCTGAGGGGAAACTTACAGAAGTATGGGTGTTCCTTGGCCTCCCGGGCAGTGAGACGGGCATTGTGGTCATAACGCAGAAGCTTATCAAGGAAGTCCAGGGCTTCTGTACTCACTAGGTGCTGGTTCTCACTATGCACAAACCTCTCCCACCTCTTACGGGAGTGTCTGGAGTTTAGACCAGGGAAAAAGGTGTCAATATTTATGCAAAATGTAGTAAAACACGTTTTAAGTTAATTACAACCCAATGAAATGGTTTATTCGATTTGAGTGTAAGAATAAACAGGTTGGAATACACAGGTGCTAAAAAAACAGGCGGGACTTTGCTAGTCCTGCTCAATATTAATCTGGTCATGCCACTGACCAGATGTCTGGTCTCGTTTTAACTGATAGATCAGCCAGATTATAGCAAGCTTTGAATAGTGAACATCAGATACTGCTAGCTGGATTAGTCGCCTCTAGAGGGTCACAGCAATAAAGCCTATTCCTCATCACTTTGTGCTAGGTAACAGCTACTGCATTCAAATCGTACATCGCACAAAGTCGAGGCTGCTATCATTGGAATGATCACACAGAATATAGCAAGTAAAGTAAATAATTCAGAATATCACAAAGAAAGCTAGAACATCCATGGAGTTGCAGGGCATTGGGTGTAACAACCTGAATTGATAAAATAAGTAGATCATTGTTGATTACTTACATTATCCTTGTTAAATGTTGTTGAAGTTTTTTTTATTTACTCAGAAAGCTAGGGTTTATTACATACATGCAGTGATGATAAAACTACAGGCTTTATGGGGGCTTTAATTGGAAAGTTCAGGATAGGATGGATTGCTGGTTAACAACAATCTGGGGGGGTTTGTGCAATTCAAAGTGTAATCTGGATTAAATAAAGCAGAGTCTGATATGTATGGATCATCCAGGAAAATATACTGCAGGCAAGTTGTAATGGTTCTAATAGGCTGACGCAAAAACAATATTACAATACATTTACCTGCCCAAAATGTCATTAAACCTTGGGTCCAGTTCAATGTTGTACTTGTCAATGTAGTCATACAAGTCCTCTGTGCCAAGGACTTTTGCAATTCGCACAAGCTGAAACCCCCCCAGAAATGTACATATTAGAAAAAAGAACAACCAAAACACTTTGGCCATTCCATAAACATTTAATATTAAACTGGCAGTCAAGAGAGCTACAAGGTATATAATAAGTTGCAAACAGCCTTGTTACCCAGAATGCAGCATCATTGTGAACAAAACATAGATTGAACACGTTTGTTCATTAGCAATACAAGACTCAATTCCTCTCACCTGATCGAAGACAAAACATACGCTTACTTTGTAAAACACTTACTTGTCAGCCAATATAAAGTCGTAGTTCAATCAGCATTCAATTAAGAGAGCAACAATATAGCTATTGGATAGTTAAAACCATGTTTTATCGAGGTGGTCTCGAATATGAATATGGCACCAACGAGACACAAACGTACTCACCTGGTCGTAGTTGTCGTGGCCGTGAAAAAAAGGCTCCTTCCTGAAGATCATGCTGGCCAACATGCAGCCCAAACTCCACATGTCTAAACTGTAGTCATACATCTGGAGAGAGAAAACCCATTAACCACATGACACCACTATAACTACACCAGATGAACTATACTGTCATAGCTACCACATGACACCACTATAACTACACCAGATGAACTATACTATCATAGCGACACCAGATGAACTATACTGTCACAGCTACAACGTGACACCACTATAACTACACCAGATGAACTATACTGTCATAGCTACCACGTGACACCACTATAACTACGCCAGATGAACTATACTGTCATACCTACAATCCACCATAAGCTTATAATGATGTAATGGGTTTGCCTCTATAACAGCTTATAACCACATCAACATAACAATGTCACTGTACAAGCCTGGAGCTACATAATGACTAGTTTACTGTACCATCTTAAAACTACCTCATCATCCATTATATTACGGACACGGTGACATCATGTAAATGTGTCCAGTCAGACAATTCCATGTGTAAACCTACTGAGATGTACATCATGTAGATGTGTCCAGTCAGACAATACCATGTGTAAACCTACTGAGATGTACATCATGTAGATGTGTCCAGTCAGACAATACCATGTGTAAACCTACTGAGATGTACATCATGTAGATGTGTCCAGTCAGACAATTCCATGTGTAAACCTACTGAGATGTACATCATGTAGATGTGTCCAGTCAGACAATTCCATGTGTAAACCTACTGAGATGTACATCATGTAGATGTGTCCAGTCAGACAATTCCATGTGTAAACCTACTGAGATGTACATCATGTAGATGTGTCCAGTCAGACAATTCCATGTGTAAACCTACTGAGATGTACATCATGTAGATGTGTCCAGTCAGACAATTCCATGTGTAAACCTACTGAGATGTACATCATGTAGATGTGTCCAGTCAGACAATTCCATGTGTAAACCTACTGAGATGTACATCATGTAGATGTGTCCAGTCAGACAATTCCATGTGTAAACCTACTGAGATGTACATCATGTAGATGTGTCCAGTCAGACAATACCATGTGTAAACCTACTGAGATGTACATCATGTAGATGTGTCCAGTCAGACAACTCCTTGTAATCCTACTCATGAATATTTAGTGGTGTTACCTGGTAGTCCACTAGTAGCTCAGGTCCTTTGAAGTAACGCGAGGCCACTCTCACATTGTACTCCTGATTAGGGTGGTAGAACTCTGCCAAGCCCCAGTCAATCAGACGGAGCTACAATTGAAATTCAATATAACAACCATTACTGTTTCGGTTTAGAGTTAAAATCATTTACACTCAAGCCAAAATCAAAGATTTTCTACAAAAAAACAACAACCAGGAACCAAAAAAACATTGTTGATAGCAGTTTACGCTCAAGACAATAGTCGCATTCACACAGCACTAGCAATTCAGATTACATTTTCTTAGACTAATCTGTATTTTTCCCAGGACATTTTTCAAAACTGAACTTATATGTAAAAAGAAAAGACATTGGTAAAACAATATTTAAATTGGGAGGCCTGTGCAGTGTATTTAACAAATGTATTACCTTTCTGTGTTCATGATCAATCATGACATTGTGAGGCTTGACATCTCTATGCATGATTCCCATAAGGTGGCAGTAGTCGAGGGCCTAAAGACAAATAATTAGGTTGTTTATTGCCAGGAACCCCCGGAAAAAATAAAAAAATATATATTCTATTCTCTTCCTGTAGCTCTAACAGGAAGTGACATTGCCATTGAAGTGGTATTCCTTCCAGCATGCACTCTGTCGGGCTCTTAAGCACCAAGGGGTGAGATAAATGACCGATACACAACAGTGAGTAGCTGTTCTGGGGCACAATGAATCGTTAAGATCCTTACCTTCAAAATTTCAAACATGTAGAACCGTATGTCGAAATCTGATAAAGTCTGATAGAGTTGCTAAAATACAAAGAACACATCGACATTAGAGAGTTGGAGATCCGTTTACAATTACGTTTACTAAAAGGCTGGACTGACAGATTGAAAACATTTACTCACCTTGAAGTCTGTGTTGTTAACATGCTCAAAAACCAGTGCAGGAGTTCGGGACTGAAAAGACAGATCGCAAGGCATGCGTTGTGAGAGTTTATAATAACTAGAACAATTATCCCTTAGTGTGTACACACACACACAAAACTATCCGCAGCCTACCACAGGATCTTTGACTATGTCTAACAGTGAGATGATGTTGGGGCCGCCTCGCAAATTCTCCAAAATCTTGATTTCTCTTTTGATTTTCTTCTTCTTGACGGGCTACGGACAAACAATCAACAGGCATATCAAAATCACCATCATGACTGTGCACATCGTGTCAACGAGAGAAATTCAAAGTAGGAGACGAATGCTAACACTGTGCTAACCTTGAGGATTTTGACAACGACCTTCTCATTGTTGGTGATGTTTATAGCTTCGAACACCTCACTGTATTTGCCTCTGCCTAGTTTCCGCACCAGCTGGTAGTCGTCTTGGTTCCTAGATAATGACAAAAGAACGCTCACTCTCTCAGGGATTCTGAGAAGACACCAGAAACATGCCTGACGCCAACTTGAAAACGAAATAAATCCCTACCCCCATTCCACCACATGGGACTCGTAGTCCCAGTATTCCCGAGGCCTCTTAGTGTTCACATCATGGTAAACTCGAGATCGGCTTGGGACAGGCCCGGACATATTACACAAAGGATCGTCTCTGAATCGCCTGGAGACAGAGAATTACATCAAAAACAACTATTACATAATTCAAGGCTGAGCTGATCAAAGTCATGCAGAGAAAATGTATAGCCATTAGCCAGAGTTAGCTATCTGTCTGATTCATGCGTTGAAGGCTAAATAATCATTGTATTTGGAATACTGTGTCATTTTCTTTCTTCTTTGCAATCTCTATTCTTTCCTGTAGAGCTACAGAGGATGGACATATTAACAGAAACACTTAATAAAGAGGGGGGCCACATGCCTCTAGAACAGCTCCAGTTCTTCTTGAAATGCTGTCATAACTATGTGAAGTACGATATTGACATTATCAAAAGCTTCCAGTTCCTTGAACATTAAGATCCTTCATGTTTAACACGCAGAAATGACAGGCTGAAGGCATCCTTTAGCTTACACCAAACATAAACCCATCCAAATGCAGAAAAAAAGTTCAGGATGACCATATTACTTTTAGTTTAGTGGCGCAGGGGTCCAATTTGGTGCTGACGTTATGAGTGTTTGTACATTGGTATTGAATCAGGGCTGCGCGATCATGGCAAAAATCATAATCACGATTATTTTGGTAAATATTGAGATCACGATTATTAAATACTACACTACACTTGACTTTGGAAACACCATATATTTTTTAAATTATAATAAAAAAACTTTTTATTGTATGTTTAACAGCGGATTCCCACGAAAATATATATATTAGGGCCGTCAATTTATTTTAAAAAATTAACTAATTAATCGCACAATCCTGTGATTAATCACGATTAATCGCATTTTCCCCAAGTTGTTTGAAACAATGAAATAAATCAATTAACACAATGAAGTATATTTTAAATACATTATTTTATGATAGTCTATCCTGTGAACAATACAGAATAGTCATTATTATCAAATATAGCAACTTTATAAACAAAGTGTTGAAGTGCAAGTTATATATTTAAACCCTGAAGGTTATCAAAAATACTGGATCATCTTGGCAATAGTCCAAATGAAATAAAACATTTTCAAAAACAAAATGACAAAGTGTAAGGTGAAACCATCAATGTCAAAGATAGATTATTTTAGAACGTAAGCCTATAGGCCAAAATAATTGCACTATATGTAAAGTTGCCAGATTAATTAAAAAAAAGTCTATAACAGCCTTTGTAATATGAATGACAAACAGAATGAAGTGAAATTAAGTTTGGTTATGTCGGGTTGGTTAGGGTCTCCATGAGAGTGACGTTCTCTGCTTTCTCCAGCAGGTTATGCCTCAAAACAATTGTTTTAGAGGGTAGATTGTATGATGGGGATCCCAATGCAACTGGAATGATTTATTTCAGTCCCTCGTCTTCTACTGTGTTTATCGGGCGGCAGTATCTATTTATCTAAAACATCGGTTAACGATTACTTGTTTGGTCAAAAGCCCGATTTGGCGCACCGTACTGCAGTAACGCGGATTGGCGGATTGCAACATCAATAATGATCGGGTGTTTCTGTCCTATATACTCTCTAGTAACGTAAATAATGACCATGTGTTTGCTTTTATATGATCAACTAAAGACGAGCTGCTTCTATGGTATTTGAATTCGGTTTAGCAAACCGAAACTTAATAAAGTGGTGCGTTAATTGCGTTAAATTATTTTAACGCGTTAAACATTTGAAATTAACGCATCAGATTAACGCGTTAAATATCCCAGCCCTAATATATATATATACATATAGGTGACAAGCTGTTTCCAAATGGCAGATTGGACATTACACACAGTGCTACTGATTCAATTCTGCTACAATTTCAGATACTGTGCTTTTTTTTCAAGTTCCACATGACATATTGAATCATTATGCCATTTTCGTGAACCCATCAGCTATATAAACTCAAATTTCAAAATGCCAAGTGGCAGATCTATATTAAGGGTAATTAACATAACGTTGACGTCAACGAATACTTCTAATTGCGATCTAGTTACTGTCATAATTAATGTTGTTTATTTGTCAAATCCCTGGTACATTAGTGTGAATGACCATATGAAAACGATACCTTGGAGGTTTCCTCCAAGCCGCAGGTGACAGGTGGGGTTGTTGTAAAGCAGGTGCTACGTCGGTTTGGTAGAGAGGCTGACAGGATGAAACTAAATGTTAGTTGGTTACCTGTTTGGTTTGGGAACAATAATGATGTCAGACTGGTTTCCCGGACACAAATTAAGACTGGAATGAATTTCAAACCAGCCATAACATGTCTGTGCAGTGTCTTTACTTACAATTTTGCACCCACACACTAATTCTATATAATACTAAGTGAAACCACACCTGTAAGGGGGAGGGGCTTTTTGGCAGCAGATGTATGATTGTTATACCATATCCAAGACACTCAGTGAGATCATTTGACTATGGGAAAAGTAGCTAGTGTGTAAAACTGACACAAAGGTTTGGTTAAAGCACAAGCTCTTAAATAAAACATTGAAATCTACACTCCAACCAACACTGGATCTTCCTCTGGTCATTCCTAAAGTCAATACTTATTTTGGCAAGTCTTCATCATTCTTTTCATTTCACTGGTAGACAATAACGGGAATGAACTTTACAACTTGACTTATCACTCTACACAACTGCTAACTGATCGCTGTACCTGCTAATCTCTCAGCATTGACCTATTACCACAATTATGTTTTAGTGCAATGTGTTGATCTGCCATTTTGTTAGATATTTTCTTATTCTATGGGTAAATAACTACAACCCTCTGTCTTGTACTGTTACACCTTTGGCTAGGACTTTATTGCAAATAAAAGTTGGTTCCTGATAAGAAAAAAAATATAGAAATAAAACAGTACTAGGAAATATCTGTTTGGGATAGTGACTCTAGTGATTTTCTTAAGACACATTATTGAGCCAAGCATCCACTGTCAACTCACCTGATAGTTGTACTTGGTAAGGAGGACATCCAACCAGTCTAATCAGGCGGCACTGGGCTCCTAAAAGTCATCACTAGGATTCACCACGCTGACACGTGCCCTGTTGAGAGACACGTTTAATTACTTTAGTTTATTTCATCCCAAATACTCAGTTTACTCACAGAGAGCTGACCATTCACTGCTTATATGTTCTCACATAATATTGTATCAGTAATGACGTGTAGCCGTTTGTCAAGTGTCAACAATGTGGTTAAACATTAAAGTCACAATGAAACAGACAGAACCTCTATGGTCGAACTCTGGACAAACACCCTCGCGACACACAGGCCCTGCAGAGGTAGACACCATTTAGCCGAACCCCACCAGCAGACCGAACCCCACCAGCAGACCGAACCCCACCAGCAGACCGAACCCCACCAGCAGACCGAACCCCACCAGCAGACCGAACCCCACCAGCAGACCGAACCCCACCAGCAGACCGAACCCCACCAGCAGACCGAACCCCACCAGCAGACCGAACCCCACCAGCAGACCGAACCCCACCAGCAGACCGAACTCAACCAGCAGACCGAACCCCACCAGCTGACCGAACCCCACGAGCAGACCGAACCCCACCAGACCGAACCCCACGAGCAGACCGAACCCCACCAGCAGACCGAACCCCACCAGCAGACCGAACCCCACCAGCTGACCGAACCCCACGAGCAGACCGAACCCCACCAGCAGACCGAACCCCACCAGCTGACCGAACCCCACCAGCAGACCGAACCCCACCAGCAGACCGAACCCCACCAGCAGACCGAACTCCACCAGCTAACCGAACCCCACCAGCAGACCGAACCCCACCAGCAGACCGAACCCCACCAGCAGACCGAACCCCACCAGCAGACCGAACCCCACCAGCAGACCGAACCCCACCAGCTGACCGAACCCCACCAGCAGACCGAACCCCACCAGCAGACCGAACCCCACCAGCAGACCGAACCCCACCAGCAGACCGAACTCCACCAGCTAACCGAACCCCACCAGCAGACCGAACCCCACCAGCAGACCGAACCCCACCAGCTGACCGAACCCCACCAGCAGACCGAACCCCACCAGCAGACCGAACCCCACCAGCAGACCGAACCCCACCAGCAGACCGAACCCCATCAACTAACCGAACCCCATCAGCTAACTGAACCCCACCTGCTAATAGTTAGCCGCTTCCATATGAACTGTATCGTATCAACGCCGGGTGGGAACTAGCTTGGCTAACATATATGCTACCATGCTAAATAACGTTAGCAACACAAAACACGAACCGCTGTGCAGGTATTTACCTTAAATGTTGGAAAATCGGTAAATAGTGTTAACTGACGAGGAACACTGGCAAACTATGTTTTATTTGTACTTAGCAAACGCCCGGTATTTGTTTCAAGAAGCCAAACAGTGACCCAGTTCATAGCATGAGCGAGGCAGCTCGACTGACAACGCCTTAATGAATGGAACATTTTGTTGGCACCCTTATTAGACATGTGTAGTGACGCTTATCAGACTTCTATCTAATTAAGTTGATATGTGTTTTGTGCAATAACATACATGTTTCCCTCTAACCAATATACAATTCACGTTAGTAATCCAATTCATTATATTACCTCTCAACGTTGTTGGGATATCAATATGGCGGTGCTTGGATTAGCGGCAACGTGCGCCTCCATTCCTTAAGGGGGCGCTGTCGGCTTCTTTGTGAGGAGAATAAATGGGATAGAAACCATGTGGCTGTACTTTTGGAAAGTCTTTACTGACATCTAGTGGTTGAATGTAATCACTGCGGGGACCTTATGCAGCAAATCATCTGACATTACACCATCAGGCACATAATATCGTGGACTCCAGTGTTTTGCCACACATTACAGGAGCAATGTTGTTAAAAAAAATGCCTTTAAAATAATTGGTCCATTGTACATTTATCCTGCAGTCTTGGTCAGCTTTGGCATATTCATCCAGACGCGTTCTGGCAAACCTGAGTTGATTGAACTTTAATCTTGCTGGTTGTCACATTAAGATACGCCTATTTTCCAGGAGAGGCCGGTTCAAACCAACATCTCAGCAGGAATGTGAGAAGCTGTTTTAGACAATATTCGACATAAAGATTAACATAATAAAACACACATAATACCTAATTATAAACATCCAAACACACAACATACCGAACCATAAGCATACAAACACACAACATACCGAACCACAAACACACAACATACCTAACCATAAACATACAAACACACAACATCCCGAACCATAAACATACAAACACACAACATACCTAACCATAAACATACAAACACACAACATACCTAACCATAAACATACAAACACACAACATACCAAACCACAAACACACAACATACCTAACCATAAACATACAAACACACAACATACCAAACCATAAACATACAAACACACAACATACCTAACCATAAACATACAAACACACAACATACCAAACCACAAACACACAACATACCAAACCATAAACATACAAACACACTACATACCGAACCATAAACATACAAACACACAACATACCGAACCATAAACATACAAACACACAACATACCGAACCACAAACATACAAACACACAACATACCTAACCATAAACATACAAACACACAACATACCTAACCATAAATATGCAAACACACAGGATATAAAACCGTAAACATATAAACACAAAACGTACATAGCCACATATTGCATATATAACAGCCGAACACGCCAGTGGCATTTTATCAACATTGAAAATCAAGTGTCGTTCTAAAAGATCAAACAGCCCATCCCAAAACAGCTTGATTGGATTTAAGTCTAAAGACTGTGCTGGCCATTCTAGGATTTTAAGCCTAGTGTGATGTGAAGCCCAGCGTACAATACCTTCCAAACAATGCATGTATGTTTTGTAATTATACAGTCTGTTTCAACACTGCATTTTTAACAGACAAAGTTTTGGTTATCAATCAGCTAAAGTTAGGACACCTGTAGGAACTGTGAGCGTCAACTGTTAAGGCTTAATAAACTTCCACTGCTGTAGGACAGTTTTACGTCGTTAACCCTTTACCTGTGCCCTGAAATGTACATGGTAATCTAACATATTAGTTAATTTTTTCCTCCTTTGGCACTATACCGCTTACCTGTGTACAATATTAGGTTATTTACTGGAGTTGAGCTGTTTAAATGTCAATTAGAACTAGAAAAACGAGGGTCATCAAAAACATCATTTTAAACACAATATCAGACCTGACCATAAATATAAAAATATATATAATCAGAATTAACCATAAATATACATACATATAATATCAGAACCTAACCATCCACAAACACAGAGACAATATCCGACCAAACCATCCACAATCCACTCATTGTACAGGGCTACTTCTTAATTACTGTCACAATGACATGAAAAAGCCTTAGGGATGGTTCGCTTGCGCCAGTGACCACAGGAACGAGCCACCTATAATCAACGAAGAATAGACAGAGAAGCACAGAGTTTCGTTCACATCACTTGAACAACCAATCACACTGGGTGGATTTTTCTCAACAGTCAGTTGTTTGTCACTCATCCAACCACTATGAACTAAGTTGAAACCTCCCCCGAGGTCATGCATTGTGCCCGTGCACAGACACTAAACACTCTGCCCCTCTGTCCAATCACACTGGGCCTGTGTGTATTGTCTTAGCTGAGGCCAGCCTCTCTCAGCAACAAAGGCAGTTGGGCTATAAAACTGTAGAAAAGGTAGTAGGCTTGTGTGATGAATTCAACCTTATAATGAAGCTGTAAGTACATTTCTGTTTGACCTTATAACCTGTTTGATATATATATATACTCATAATGAACGTTCAGCATTTAGGTAACGTTATATTTGATTGTCATTTTCAGCATAGTCTTGACTTTCTTTCTGTATGTGCTGAATTAGATTTACATTATAAGGCAGGCAAATATGCAGTATATGTCCAGTATATGAAAACTTGAGGTCATTTTTAGTTGTAATTCTTAGTGCCTGGATACAAAAAACTTGCTGTGCTTTATAGGTAAAATACTACACTCTGCCAAAATCCTAAAGAAACATTTGCCAAGACTATTAGTGCAGTAAAATGTGTATATTACTCAGTCAACACTCGTGAACTAGGTAGTTTATCACAAAAATAATAGATATTGTTGTTATGTGAAGAACATTGGGACATAAACAAATAGTCTATATAGTTTTTAACTCCTCCCAAGCTCAGTATCTTACAATATTTGAGATTTGAGTTTCTCATTTTCGTTTAATTGGTTTAGAAGGTTCCGTTGACTGACAGGTCTAGTGGCACAATCCTAGAAAAACTGAGACTTTTTGATGGCACAGAATTTTATTTGATTGACTATTCTGTCAGGGAGTCAAACCTATCACAACAAAATGAAATAATTGTATAACATACAGAGCTAAGCAAGGAGAAAATATATCATTTTTATGTCAAGGTTCCATTGTTAAATTTTGAGCAGTTTTCATTAAATAGTCTATATAGTTTTTAACTCCTCCCAAGCTCAGTATCTTACAATATTTGAGATTTGAGTTTCTCATTTTCGTTTAATTGGTTTAGAAGGTTCCGTTGACTGACAGGTCTAGTGGCACAATCCTAGAAAAACTGAGACTTTTTGATGGCACAGAATTCTATTTGATTGACTATTCTGTCAGGGAGTCAAACCTATCACAACAAAATGAAATAATTGTATAACATACAGAGCTAAGCAAGGAGAAAATATATAATTTTTATGTCAAGGTTCCATTGTTAAATTTTGAGAAGTTTTCATTAAATTCTGGGAAAGTGAGAAATCCCAATGAATAAATACTATTACAAATGACCCTCCTATGTCCTATGTCCTTCCCTTAGCTTTCTGTGTTTTCTGTCTGTTCTGGCACAAGTGGCTGTATTGGTCACGGCACCAATGGAAGGTAAGCATCATTCATAGTTAAAGCCATCAAAAGCATTATGTCCAGGTTATGGTATTTCAATATATTATTAATACAGACAGTAGTACAGCACAGTAATACAGTAGTCATTTCTTTTCAGACAGAAGTCAGGACGTCTTAAACTTTTTGAATGGTGAGATGGTTGTCTTCCTCCTAACCTTTCTGCATGTGTCTTTAATTACATTCATAAAACCACAATACCGTCTCCATATAGAAATAACCTTTTCAAGAAATCATCTAGGATCTAATAATGGAGATGTTGGTAAGATACCTAATTTTCAGACTTTGTTACAGGTGTCCTTAACGTCCTTCCCCTTAAAGAAAGCACCTCGTCAGGAGAAATCAATGGTCTGTGCTTGACATTTTATATTGGTATCTGTGATGGTGCATTTAAAATAATTGTTGTTTAAAATAATGCATTTCAAATAACAATGTTGGTAAGATTTGTTTGGATGTTTTTTTTTGGATGATTCACTGTTTGCTTCTCCTCCCATTCGGATTTACCAGCAGCTCCCGAGAAAACCTTTGGTAAACCAGATACAAACCCAGGTGAAATAAACCAGAATATTTTAAAGGAAACATTAATATTCAGACTCAATAAATGTAATCTTTATGTAATTTATGACTATGTTCCACAGCACGGCAAAATGATTCAAGACCAACAGAAAACTCTGTGGGTAGGTTTGATGAAACGGAGCTTTGAGTTCGTTCAACGTTTTTGTCAAATATATATAGCATATTTCTGTAACATTGCACAGGCCAACGCACTTATCTCAATCATCTGTCTTCCAGAAATGTCCGATGTTACACAGTCCTCAAATGTTGCTGATTTACCAGGTTGGTGAGGGTGTGGTCAAACATGAAAGTTATCAATATCTGGTGTTATAGATGTGTAATTAATCTGTCTTTTGTGTGATTGATCAGCGGTTGATTATTTGCCAGCTTGTGTTGACTCAGATGCCAGATCCAAAGAGATCAACTCCGATGACCTCACAGGTGTGTGGAATAAGTTTACACAACATTGTTATAGAGGACACGTTTCCACATCCCCTTTCAGAGTTGTATTATTAATTTCAAACAGATGCAGAACTACTTGAAAATAACTCGCCAGAATGCAAATGTATAAGAAAAACAGCTCACGTGTAACAGACAGGAAGGACATTTATTAACAACATATGACTCAAACAAAAAACACATAACAACTACACCAGGCAGAACCAACAAGTCTTACGCCAAACCATTACACGACACACTGGGCAATGAGGAATTTAAATATAGACGGTTATTTGGGAAATATAGATAACTAATGAAACAAGTGTTGGTGATCCAAACCGGGGAGACAGGACAATAGGATTGTAGTTGGACAACTGGATGTAATGTTGCTTGGTTGGAGATTATTACAGTTAAACCATTTTCTTCCTTTCTTCCCTCTTGCTCTCTCCAGGTGAGGATGACTATAAGATACCAAAGGAAAAGATTAAACAAACTGGTATGGCTCATGTCTTATATGCAGACGATATAAGACATAATAACTAGATAATCAATACAGAGACAAACACTCTATCGTACTCCAAATAAAAAATGAGAAAGGTTGCACCAAACAATAATTCTGCTAGTATGACGGCAACTCTAGTTTCCATTTAAACCTATTAACATTTTTCGTGAGCACAGTTTTATTAAGTTTTAACAGGTTAGTGAAGGTATGGGTAAACATGGAAGTTAATAATTATCAATAGCTGGTGTTATTGCTGTGTTATTGATGGATCTTTCTAGTTGAACATATTGAATAGGGGTTGATCATTTGCCAGATTGTGTGGACTCAGATGCCAGATCCAAAGAGATCACCTCCGATGACCTCACAGGTGTGTGGAATATATTTAAATAACATTGTTATAGAGGGCATTTCCACATCCTTTATCAGAGTTGTATTTTTTCATTTCAAAAAGATGCAGAACCACCTCAGCAGAAAGCAAAGGTATAAAAAAACAAGTTGTGACTGTAGGTGGAAACTACATGTAATATTGTTGGGTTGGAGATTGTCACAGTTAAACCCTCTCCCATCTTTCTTTCTCCAGCTGATGATAACTACAAGATATCAAAGGAAAAAATTTAACAAAGTGCTATGACTCATGTCTTATATGCAGATAATGTACGAAATCATATCTAGATCATTGATGTAAAGACAGACACACTTTCTCGCTCCAAACAGAAACGAGGAGGGTTGTACGGAAGAACAATTCTGCTGGTAAGAATGTCGCCGTAGTTACCATTCAATACCGTTAGCATCAGCCATAAAACACAGTGTTATTCAAAAGCCCGTCAATGACTCACATCAACTGGGATTGTCTGGTTGTAGGCAACATGGGTGGAGAAACGCCTGATCTGGTTCTGGACGTAACAACTGTTAATCCCTCTGCTGAGATTCAAGGTTTGTTAAAGATGAAACATGTCTAGATTTAACATCAATCAAAGGACAACTACCTAAAATCTATAGATTTGAAGTACAATAACTTATTTCAATGGTATTTCTTCTAACCGTGTCTTGATTTCGAATACAGCGACAAATGGCGGCAAAAAGACCAACAGTACTCGTCCGGCTGATTTGGGAAAATACACACAGCCGTCTGCGAGGACGACTATCGACCCGGAAGATGTGGACGACATGCGAACAACGCCTCGACAGGAGTCAACCAGTTGGAGAAAAGAGCAGAGTACTGGTACAGCAAGACGGGGAAGAGAGAGAACCAGCAGAGAGCTCGTTGATCCCCACAGTGAGGAAACAGTGATGCCAGAATGTCAGGGTGCGGCCTGTGTGTCCCCGGAGTTGGGTACCCGAGTCCGTGGGGTTCAAAATGGAGCTGAAACTGATAGGAATCCTGGGCCAGAGAATGGAGATGACCAAAGCCAGGTGTTGATAGGTTCAACCACGGGTCAGGACCTCTGTGCCAACAGTTGCAGGAGTGTGGCGAATGACATGTTGGAAACATCCGGAAGACAGCTGGACTTGGACATTGTGGAGAATGTCAGTAGCAAATCAAACGATCACCTGATCGACGATGTCAACCGTAGTGGTAAGTCTGATTCTACACCATGGTTTTATGACCAACAGGGGCCATCAAATAAATTATATTGACAATGTTGTTATTGATCATATTTGGAGAATTGCTTTCAATCGTCACAGAAACCAGAGACTACGTGAGCTCTGTAAGGAGCCCAGCAGATTTGTTACAAGAAGGCACACCATGATCCATAATACAATGCAGCTTTTGATATTCAAATGGTAGGGCCATACGGGGACAATTTGTTCTTGCAATGGAAAGAAACTGCACTTGATTTACGCCAATCAAAATGTGCGCTCAAAATACATTTTTTTGTGGACAGTACAAAACTCTTGTTGCGAAAGCCACAAATGTTCTCTAGCTGGTCTAAAAGTATTTCCTGTTTTGCCAAAAAAAGGAATGAAAGAAAATTGATGTGGTGAATCTGAGAAAGTTTCCAGAGGGATTTTTTTACACCACTATTTCCAGGACATATAAGACTACTTGATTTGACCGATATAGAACAAGCTACTGGTATAACTCACCAGAGGTCACTTCAACAACAAACCACTGTTTTCAGAAGTCTTATACCACTCACAGGGACATTGTTAAATCATCCTCTCTGTGTTGTCTTCTCTGTGTTCCAGTCCTTGGTCAGCCTCCAGGAACCCCAGCCAGGAGTCTGTCAGTGCCAGAGCCTCCAGCCAGGTAGAGCTGGCTCAGATCTCCCCTGCAGGGCCTGTAAAATTCCCCTCCTCTCACTCGCGTGTCATCTTCCTCAGGCTCCACCGACTCGACCAGGCCGCTGAGAGTCCTTCTAACACGCGTGATCATGACAAAGACGTCAGTACGCCTGACAAGATATATCGACGAGTTCTGCACAAGGAACATCATGAAATAAATGAAATTCTGACAGCATCTGTGCCCTCGTCTCCTCTGTCTTCCAGCTATACCGTTCAGTTATATGTAAAAAAGGGAAACAAGATGTTAGTATTTAAAGATCGTTCAACAGTGGACTGTATTCATACAGATTCCCAGGTGCACAGACAGACAATACAGTCGGTATGACGGCAGAATAAACTGGGACATGAAATCGCTTTCACTGCATCACTGTAGTACAAAAGATGCAAAACATGAGTTCATTTCAACCTCACCCACTCAATCCACCGTCAGCTTGGCATATAAGAGCTACATTCGGTGCGTCTGCACAAACGATAATATGGCAGCAATTCAGCGGAGGAAAATAAACATGTTGACGGGACGTGTCGCTATTGCTTTTCTCTCTGCCGCCACGGCCTTTTTCCAGACATAAAACGGTTCTCTCATCCGACGGTGTTTTATAGTGATCTCTCCCATGTGTCGCTGGTTGACGTGGAGTGTCTGTCCTGACACATCTAGCTGCGTCGTTTTGCCCACAGGCGGTCGTCGATGACACGTCTGCAGGCCTCAGGCCTCAGGCTAAAGAATCAGCTGCTCTGCTGTGCTCGACCTGCGATAGCAAATGGCGAGCGGCGGATCACGCAAGCAATTAGAATGATCACCGTCTCTGTAAAAAAATAAAACATGTACAACTAAATGTAGGCTAATTCAAATTGTTACGGTGAGGGTTATGTAGCATAGGGGAGCCGGTGACAAGGCCCCGTTTGAGTAACTGTACCTGACAATGGGAGATACCTGAACAAATGTCTGAGCTTTAGCTTAGTAGGCTTCTATCACCGTTTGTGGCACAACTGGTGACTAAACTATTAAGGCTGTCAGGTTGCCTAAATGCCGACCGCATTGAATAGATAACTATATATATCCTATGGTATCACACAGTCCAGCATCCTTTGATCCTGTCAGGAACGCGGTGTGGCAGATAGCAGGCAGGACACAAGCGCAGATAATCTTAATTCTAACGTCTTTATTTTAAAGACCAGAACAACAAACAAAGTACCTCCTCACGATACGTGCATAGAACACCAACAGTAACAATGCCACCACCCCGACAGACAGAACAGACAGAACTGAAATACATGACTAAATGAGCCGAAACTCAAAACAGGTGAGGCGAAAACGCAGGTACACAGAATAGTCCTTGATTACCCCCTCTCTCTGCTGACTGGGGGAGTGCCAACTCCGGCATAGAGGAGGACAGAAAAGTCTGAGTCTTACAGATCCGTTCTGATTACTTTTTAAACAATGTGTCCCCCGTAAAGGGAACTAGCACTTCCATGTCTACTGTCCTAAAACATGGTACCTGCCAAATACCTGTGCTGTTGACACAGTAAAATGGCTAGCAACTCTGGGGTTTATGGAGACCAGAGTTAGATAAAGAACAAGCCCTGGACAAATGTTTTTTTAAATTTTCCATTCGGAAACAGATTTAATGTTGCACAACACCTATATATGCAAATACACACACACACGCACACACACCCACACACACACGCACGCACGCACGCACGCACGCACGCACACACACACACACACACACACACACACACACACACACACACACACACACACACACACACACACACACACACACACACACACACACACACACACACACACACACACACATATGCACACACACAGTAGTTTCTCAATTGGTTTTTAGAAGGATGCTTTCCTTCTATTTTTAGCAATAACAATAGAATAACATTTTTGAATAAATTAAAATATACTCCCATAAAGACACAAAAGACAAAAGGTCAATTGACAATTGAGTCGTCATTTCGGTTGTATGTTCCTTTTAAGGCACGGGGGTCAAACTGGTTCCTCTGAGGGTTGAGTGTCTGCTTAAGTGATTAATTAGGTTACCTGGTTGTTTAGGTCTTCCTTCACCTGGTTGTTAAGGTGAAGGGCTGAAAAACTCGGTAAACAGTCAGGCAAAATGCAGTGGCCAAACCATGCCAGTTAGCACTGTGGAATGCTATAAAACCATCCTCTCTCCTATGCTATAATTTATACAGTTTATGGAAAACACTTCAACCGTGCTTAGCTGTGGTTGAGATAATTTGACTGTCCGTGCTGCCTTGAATTGGAGCCAGCCTAAATGATTTCTGGCTGTTTTCTTTGGACTGGCTATTTTTTGCAATAATATTTAAAATACAGTCAATTTTGACTCTTTATGGCAACCAGCTATATAACTGATCAGTTTTTTCTGTTGTGTGCTTGCTTGTTTGAGGCTGTTGCTATCCAAGCGTTCTTTGTTTAATCTCGCTGTCAATTAGTATAATTAATCTCATCAAAGCTAATGTGTTAATTTAACGTATTCGTGAATCTCATCCTGTTCTTGATAGAGATGTAATCTTTTCTGAAATGTGGCTGTGGTTTGACTCCTACCTCCCTGTGGTTAGTGTGATGTCGTTAGCATGGATACTTATGCCTGGTGGAGTCAGTGTATTTATGTTCCTCCCCTACCTGTGGGCACTGGTTTGAATTACACCAAAACCTCTGGTCCTAAACACAACCTGTCTACAAATACAACATTGCCCAACCTGGAATCAGCCTCAGTGTGTCTTTTGAATATAGAGCCATTTCCTCTCTGGTTTTGTCTGCAGCCAGGTCTCTATGGGAGAACGGGATTTCTCCTCAATCCATTTTCCAGGTGGAGGATTTAATGAATGAAGAACATTGGGAGATATCAAAATGCTGGCTGGGTTTATACAGGAAATCTGCTTCATCCTCCAATCATTTCACAATCCTCTTCACTTCAGTATTTGTCCTTTCCTCACCACCTCTTTCCATCCACACAACTCCTGCAAGTCCCTTTTCTTTATACCTTCATCCACACCCCTCTTCATCCACACCCCTCGTCTTCTACACCCCTTACCCTCTTTCTTCATCCACACCCCTCGTCATCCACACTCCTTACCCTCCTGCTTTATCCAAACTCCTCTTCTTTAAACCTCTAAACGGCATTCACACCCTTCCTCAACCCTTCATCAACACCCTTCCTCAACCCTTCATTCACACCCTTCCTCAACCCTTCATTCACACCCTTCCTCAACCCTTCATTCACACCCTTCCTCAACCCTTCATTCACACCCTTCCTCAACCCTTCATTCACACCCTTCCTCAACCCTTCATTCACACCCTTCCTCAGTCCTTCATTAAAACTCACCCCTCACTTCCCCACCCCGTCGTCATTTACACCCCACCTCCTCAAATCTTCATCAACACTTCCTCTTCACGGAGTTAAAGAGCTTTATTCAGTAGCTGCAGGAGAGGGAAGGAGAGGGTCGGGGTTCAACAGTACACACACCAGCTGTCCAAGTCCTGAGTACATTCATCAAAGCCTAGCGTGTTGGCTCAACGCGAGGCACAGGACGGCGGTGCGCTGTCATTAGTCATTGGCCCGGTGTTTGACAGCTTACAGACAGGCCTAATATGTCTGAAATGGGGGGTGTGACACCTGGATCTGGGCCGCGGGTAACAGGCACCACTGGTGATGTTGGGGTCATTTTGGTTTTCAAAATGTGTGGCTTTTGTCAAACCCAAGCCAATGTTTCCTATGACGTCATCTGCATTGTTCTCTTGTGGTGCGTATTTGGGTGTTGTGGGACTATCAAGGTACAAAGTGTAGCTCAGTACATTTTAAAACATTATGAACACATTATGAACAGTTTTATGAACACTGTAATATAATGGATAATCAAGTGTTTCCCTTTTATGGATTTGTGTATTGTCTTTAGGCACAACCTGAATTCTAACAATTTGTAATAATTCGGGCCACCCTTTGGAGTCTGGTTCCAATCTAGGTTTCTATTTGTAGATGTTTCCTAGCCGCTGTGCATCAACCCTGCCGTTGTTTGCTCTTTGAGGATTCAGGTTGGGTGTTTGTTAAAGAACTTTGTGACAACTGCTGGTGTAAAAAAGACTTTATAAAACACATGTGATTGATTTTGTTGCATCTACAATTGTATGATAACCATGATTGTAATTTGATGACAGTTCACTTGTTGACATTTAATCAAAAAGACAAGCCAACATGCTAAGCTGTGATGTGGGATGTAATGTGATATTATGCAGCAGGTTAATATTATTTTTCCTTTAGAAAATGTGATCGTAATTGAAAAAGTGGATGTCTGGTTGGAAGCTTTTTTATCTCTATTATTTCGCCAGTTTTTCTATAATACCCAGATTTAATTTCATGATTGGGAAATATCCCGGTGTTTTGCTTAATATGAACCAGATCCCAATTTTCCAAAACATTATCAGAAGAGAGGTAATAAAGCTTTTTACGGTTTTGCCTACAGACACCCTGACATATTTTCTTACTCTAACAGGAGACGTGGAGCAAGCAAGAGCTAACAAATGTTCTGATTTGTTTTCATTAAATTGAATGACAGCGCAGAGAGAGAGAGAGAGAGAGAGAGAGAGATTCCAGGCTTATAATAGAGGCTCAATAGACAGAGAGCAGTGGTCCTTTTCTTACTACTGGCTGTAAGAGTGAACAGCTACGAACACGGAACTAACACAACAAACGTGACAACCAAAACTAAATAGGTGGAGTGCATGAAGTGGCTCGGAAGAATTTTTGGGGCCAGTGGCTGTGAGTCCATGATAGAGGAGGCTACAGGGCCAGTGGCTGTGAGTCCATGATCGAGAAGGCTACAGGGCCAGTGGCTGTGAGTCCATGATCGAGAAGGCTACAGGGCCAGTGGCTGTGAGTCCATGATCGAGAAGGCTACAGGGCCAGTGGCTGTGAGTCCATGATCGAGGAGGATTGCTAGTGAAATGTGAGTTTTCTATGTCAGAATAAAATTGTTAGTTAAATTGTATTCAAAGTTGGAGAATAAAAAAGATTTACCAGTAGATGATACGTAGTGAGAGTTGAGAGATTTACAAACCCCTGGGATCATGGTTTTCTCCTGTATGACAATTTCACTTTTGAGATTTGCTGATCCACTTGTATCCCTCTGCTGGCCCAAATAGAGCAACACAACACAAACGTTTTTCTTCTACTCTTGTTAATTTCTCATTCAGTGTCTTTTTTCTCTTCAAATGTATCCGCAGAACACTTGGTGGTCTTTGGCGGACCCACCTGTTTGAAATGGCCTGCGTTAGGCCATCTGACACCTGGGGAAGTCAAACAAGTGCATAAATACTCACTAAGGTAATATGTTTGGGAAATGGAGTGAACTGGACTGGAGCTGAACTATCATACAGTAACTGTTTGATTTAGCTGGACCCGGTCATGAGCCCCAGACATCTGGAAGCAGTGTGGTTTGAGAGATAAGGAGAACGGGGCAGACATCCCAGGATGATGACCTCAAAGATTCGGCAGGCTCCGTTTCCCCTTCAGCACAAGACATGATGAACATATGGCTGGTCACAAACCACACCCTGTTTCTTGCCTGAATAGTGCACTACTTTTGACCAATGCTCCGAGCGTAACGAATTACACTTTCCCCTCAGGAGAGACATTGGACTAAAAGTGCGATTGGCTTTTTATTTTTCTAAATGGAGGTTTCTAGCTTGAACTTATTTATAGTATGTCAACTTGCCTAGATAACCAACCACTCCAAGTCTTCTCTGCTGTAGTAGAAAGGCCACTGTGGTTTCATTTGATGAATCCAGGACAACATTCTGTGAAATGGAATAAGAGAAGTGGTTTTAATTTCCTGGACGTTTGGTGAAAGCCGCTGCGTGGCTGGTCTGCAGTGACTCAAATAGTGCTGTACGAATGTTCCAGTCAAATGAAGGAGAAAATATAAGAGTTTAAAGGGACGCCAGCCTCAGCCTCTTATACAGAGTGAGGATTAGAGCCGGTTTATGAATGAGAAGCATGTGGGGCGAAGTGATGTCGAATAAATCTGAAACAGATAGTAGGCTGGTGGCTTGTGGGATGGTAACCAGGACCAAGTAACCGATATTAGAGTAGCCTGGTGGCTTGTGGGTAGGTAACCAGGACCAAGTAACCGATATTAGAGTAGCCTGGTGGCTTGTGGGTAGGTAACCAGGACCAAGTAACGGATATTAGAGCAGGCTGGTGGCTTGTGGGAGGGTAACCAGGACCAAGTAACCGATATAAGAGTAGCCTGGTGGCTTGTGGGATGGTAACCAGGACCAAGTAACCGATATTAGAGTAGCCTGGTGGCTTGTGGGTAGGTAACCAGGACCAAGTAACCGATATTAGAGTAGCCTGGTGGCTTGTGGGTAGGTAACCAGGATCAAGTAACAGATATTAGAGCAGCCTGGTGGCTTGTGGGTAGGTAACCAGGACCAAGTAACCGATATTAGAGTAGCCTGGTGGCTTGTGGGTAGGTAACCAGGACCAAGTAACAGATATTAGAGTAGCCTGGTGGCTTGTGGGTAGGTAACCAGGACCAAGTAACCGATATTAGAGTAGCCTGGTGGCTTGTGGGATGGTAACCAGGACCAAGTAACCGATATTAGAGTAGCCTGGTGGCTTGTGGGATGGTAACCAGGACCAAGTAACCGATATTAGAGTAGCCTGGTGGCTTGTGGGTAGGTAACCAGGACCAAGTAACAGATATTAGAGCAGGCTGGTGGCTTGTGGGTAGGTAACCAGGACCAAGTAACAGATATTAGAGCAGGCTGGTGGCTTGTGGGAGGGTAACCAGGACCAAGTAACAGATATTAGAGCAGGCTGGTGGCTTGTGGGAGGGTAACCAGGACCAAGTAACAGATATTAGAGCAGCCTGGTGGCTTGTGGGAGGGTAACCAGGACCAAGTAACAGATATTAGAGCAGGCTGGTGGCTTGTGGGAGGGTAACCAGGACCAAGTAACAGATATTAGAGCAGCCTGGTGGCTTGTGGGAGGGTAACCAGGACCATTTCTCATTACAATACCGTCAGCTGAAATGACTTCCATGAAAGAAGGGTTAGTGGCCGCAGAAGGTTGGCAATGTTATTACATCCCTGCTCAGTAGCAAATCCCAGACCTCCATCACAAATGTACTCAGCACCTGAGCACAAAAAAAGCCATTGCCTGTAGCCTGTTTTAAGGTAACACTACAGGGAATTGTTGTTGTGTCAGTGAAGATTACACTTATCAGCTTCAACCTTTACTATGTATTATTGGTGTGGTTACAGGAATACAGGAAGTTACCTGGGGTTTTGTCCCTGGCAGTTATTTCAAGTTAGTTCTATTCACGCGCTCTCTTTCTCTTATCCTGGCCACACAACAGCCATAACCTGGAACAGATACGTTTGCTGACACTGGGAACATTTATTACATCACTTACATGATTTTATTGATTTCTCAAAAGTATTATCAAGTCAAGATGTATAATAAAACATGTGATATTTAGCAGACAGTGATATCCAGAGTGACTTGGACATATTTCTCAACAATTTTGCTACGATGCTTTCAGTTCAATGACTGTCAGTTCCCTATGTTTGTGTCTGAGACAAATGGAAATCTGTTTTCCCAGTCTGCAGCTGGTGGTCTGAGTACACCATCACTTCAGCGGCTTCAGTGGTGGTCTCTTCTAGAAGATTCTAGAAGAGTCTAGAAGAATTAGACAATCACTCCACTGTTCCACGGGCAGACGGGTGGTCGTTTGTTGTCTTTGGATGATAGATTGAGTGAAGAGAAGGGAAAAGAAGTGGGTTATATTGTCTGATTAAACTGTCTGCAGGTCAATGGGTTTCTATTGGGCAGAGAGAGAGAATCAGCAACACAAACCAGATGTCCTTATGTGCACTGCTTTCTTAGCTGATGTCACTGTTGATGATGTGATCTATGATCTGAGAGTTTTTTCGCTGCAGTCTGACATTAGCAGAATTTATTTGTAAAGCAGCTCCATGAATATAGAACGAAACACATATCAATCTAAAAAAAATACTACTACTACTACTGCACAACTACTACTACTACTACTACTACTACTACTACTACTACTACTACTGCACAACAACAACAACAACAACAACAACAACAACAACAACAACAACAACAACAACTACTACTACTACTACTACTACTACTACTGCTACTGCTGCTGCTGCTGCTGCTGCTGCTACTGCTGCTGCTACTACTACTACTACTACTGCTGCTGCTGCTGCTGCTACTGCTGCTGCTGCTGCTGCTGCTGCTGCTGCTGCTGCTGCTGCTGCTGCTACTACTACTACTACTACTACTACTACTACTACATACTACTACTACTACTACTACTACTACTACTACTACTACTACTACTACTAACTGTCTATTACTAGTACTTTTACTACTAATTGGTGGGCGTTGATGGTATACAAATGGAGTTAGCTAAGATACAAGACAGAAGGCACAAGGTGAAAGACAGAGTGCAGGCATTGTCCTTGAACCTGAGAGTCTATGGGGCTATTGGAAAAAATAAGGAAGGGCAGAGAGAGAGAGAGAGAGAGAGAGAGAGAGAGAGCACATGGAATTCCAAACATAAACAAGAGGACAGCCATGCTTCCAAAGTTCTGCCTGCATGTGTAAATGCTGTGTTCCCAGCATCTTCTGCTACCTTGGTCTGAGACTGACAGACTGAAACTGAGACTGACAGACCCAATTCAGATTGGTCATGCATTTGATAACTATTTTTTAAGACTTTCTGCATTTAAAAAAATCATTAAATAATTATTAAACCATTATAAGTTCACCCAGTACAGCCAGAAGAGGACTTGCCACCCCTCAGAGCCTGGTTCCTCTCTAGGTTTCTTCCTAAACTTGACCCATCGGGTAGTTTTCCCTAGCAACTTGTTGATGCATGCTCTTTTGGGTTTCAGGCTGGGTGTTTATAAAAGCACTTTGTGACAACTTTGTTTGTTAAAAGGGCTTGATTTATTAATTTTAATTAGACTGATTTATTGAAACATTGGACGTTTTTCTGGTGTCACAAAATTGCACTTAATTCAGTGCAAGTGTGATCAAGATGTGGCGGTATGCCCTGAGTCCTCCCCCATAAATGGCATCCTAGTCCCTGCCTTGTGCACTACAGCGGACCCGAGTAGAGAGCCATTTGTGACGCAGAGCTCCTGTCCTTCATCTGATCATGAGAATGTCCTGTAGTTTAAGTGTCGATAACGATCAAACCGGAACAGGTTTCCTATTAAATCCCAGGTTGCATTTCACTGTTGTGAAGCCCCATTATCCAGCATGATGTGTCTATTAAATACATAACTGGGTTCTTTTGATACGGCATATAAATACAAACACTGTTTTGTTGTTATTTTTATTATTAGGCACACAATTATAATTACAATCTGAATAATAAATGCTCTGTCCTACACATACGGGTCGAGTACAGAGCAGAGTTGGGCCCAGACATGCTCTGCCGCCTGCTCCGTTTAGCGAGCTGCTTAATTGTTCCCGTACGTCGCTCTAGATAGAGCGTCTGCTGAGCAATGACTGTCAGAAGAATGTCCTCCGAATGTTTCAGTTCTTCTGGGTCAGCTTCTCACAGGTGTTTTTCTGTCTCTGTTCTGAAAGAGAGACGGGGAAACATCATCAGACACCATTATTTTGCTCCACGATAAACAAGACTAGTCTAGGAAACCGAGGTGTGTCCCAGCTGGCAGCCTATTCCCTACAGTACAGTGCTATTCACCAAGGCACACGTGACTCCATATTCCTGGATTCCATTCTCTTATTTGTCAGTCTGCAGACAGAATGACATCATCGCAGGCGATGTCTACGCGTTGAAAAATAAAGGGATTTAATGAGATATTTAGCATTAGTCTGTTCTATCAAAACAGAGAGGCCTTGACATTCGGGTGTGATTGTATCCTTCAGGTCCAGGTTGTCTGGCCAGGAACCCAGCCCAGGAAACAGCAAGAGGGAACTCATATTTTCCGTTCTCACCTCCCTGTGTTTTGGGACACACCTGGCTTGCATTACCTCTGCTCACTGTGGTGTGGAGGGTGTGGGTTATTGGATGTGCATTGTTTCTTCATCCAGAGGCCACACCGCACGTAAGCTAAGCTGTAGTTTTAAGCCCCTTGTCCAATCAGGTTCCTGCTGTCAAATGGAATCTAGTAGGATATCCAAATGAGCTATCAGGTCAGTTGCTTATGCTTTTAGGGAATCTTATGGACACTGACAGAATATCCGTACATCATATATGTGGTTTGTACCAGACTAATAAAATGGTCTAATTAGTTACTTTTAGTTTAAGTAGAGGACATACAATTTTTATATTAGCTTAGGTTAGATTTGTATTTGTAAAAAAAATTGCACTACAAGGAGGCTTATCAATTTGAATTTTTCCCAAGCCCTTTTCTGTTGACCACTGTATTGAATTTTAAATGGATTTACCTTGAGTTTTTCAATCCTTAATTGGCTTCACAATTTATCTTGTTTCATATCAGATTTATATTAATTAGATCAATAAATCTACTAATCTATGTATTGTTTAATTTAGGAGCAACTTCAGTTATGATCTTAGAATAGTGTATAACTACCTCTATCTGTCTATGATGAATTAACAAAGTAACAAATGGTGTAACAAATGGTGTAACAAATGTTGTAACAAAAAGTATAACAAATGGTGTAACAAATGGTGTAACAATTGGCATAACAAATGGCGTAAGAAATTTCGTAACAAATGGTGTTAAAAATGGCGTAAGAGATGCTGTAAAAAATGGTGTAACAAATGCTGTAACAAATGGCGTAACAAATGGCGTAACAAATGGTGTAACAAATGGTGTAACAAATGGTGTAACAAATGGTGTAACAAATGGTGTAACAAATTGTGTAACAAATGGCGTAACAATTGGCGTAACAATTGGCGTAACAAATGGTGTTACAAATGGTGTAACAATTGGTGTAACAAATGGCCCAACAAATGCCATGATAAATTTTGTAACAAATGGTGTAACAAATTACACCCTATTCACTTCACAAGTGCACTTTATTGGGTAATCCCCTGTATGAATCAGGTCACAATTTATGCACTACAGGAAATTTATGACAGACTATTTACAATGCAAACTGAATACCAATCATTAAAATGCTTTTTTTGCACACACAACATCGACACTGAAAATATAATTATTTATTGTAGTTATTATTGAATTGTGTTAGCCAACTAACAAAAAGAGAAATTGATCCCTTCAGCAGTCATGCAGTTTTTATAAAATATATGAAGCAATCCATTCTTTGGTTTAGTTTCTCTGTGGCTGGCACAATTATTTATCATCGAAACTTTTAAGATACATTTTTAAATTAGAACAAGAGAACTTTCTTTTAAACATAGATAGTTGTCATTCTGCATATAAAACATGCAAAGTACACAAGGTACAAAGGTCGGATTTTTTTTGTCAGTTTAATTTATCCTACATTAACTGTAACAATTTAATTGGTTTTATTTGGCGTTTGATTCTAAAAATAAATACTTCAGCTACTGGGCTGAACCAATGTGGCCAGACTATCTTTGACACCTTAGAGATGCCTGGTTTTACTTCGGGGTGTTCACTGCCCACGATCACATGAATCCTGTCATTACAACTTTGATACAGAGACTAGAAATGTACAGTATATTTCCCTTTTCTAATTCCATAAATCCAGAAGTAGAAAATGGTATTTATAAACCCTTGGCTGGTGTCGTGTTCCATCCAAGACAAATGTACGGAAGCCAAATGGAACAGCGAGTTGAGTATGAACTTTAACCAAGTGCACCCTATCTGCACGGTGGCATTGGTGCGTAAATTCTCCATACAGTAAGTCATCGTTTCAGCATGGATCACATTATATATAACTATGTCTCTGTCTAGGGCAGGACGTTCTACAGTCTGCAATAGCTCGTACATCATTATCCATCATATGCTTTTAATTGTATTCTTCTTCTTGAGAAACAAAGAAACGATGGCGAATAAAGGAATACTTTTCCGGGAGTAATGAACACTGGTCTAGGTTCCAAATTGCAACCCTAATGCCTATGGAATCAAGTGCACTATTTTCGTCCAACCCTACTACAATGGTCCAAAGTAGTGCTCATAAAAGAAAATAGGGAGCTATTTGAGGCACAGACATGATTAGAGTGAACGGGTCAAGGTGGTTACAGAGATCTACAGTGGATCTAAAAAGTCTACACACCCCTGGTGTAAATGCCAGGTTTTGTGATGTGAAAAAGTTATAGAAATATCTATATATTATGTCAGATCCTTAAATGTGACTTATAACGTAAACAATTCAACTGAAAAACAAACTGTAATCTTTGAGGGGAAAAATGACAATTAAAAACCTTACAATAACATGGTTGCATAAGGGGTGTGTAGACTTTTGATATCCACTGTATATTCAGGCTTTACAGATTAAATCAAAGACCCAGCACATTCTCTATGAAATATCAGCAGCAGATCAAAAATCTATGAAAATAATTTCCTTGTGTAATATAATTTGCTAGTGTCATATAATTTGCTAGTGTCATATAATTTGCTAGTGTCACAAAATTTGCTAGTGTTATATAATTTGCTAGTGTCATATAATTTGCTAGTGTCATATATTTTGTTGGTGTCATATAATTGGCTAGTGTCATATAATTTGCTATAGTGTCATATACTTTGCTAGGGTCATATAATTTGCTAGTGTCGTATCATTTGCTTGTGTCATATCATTTGCTAGTGTCATATAATTTGCTAGTGTCATATAATTTACTAGTGTCATATAATTTGCTACCATCACATCATTTGCAAGTGTCATATAATTTGCCAGTGTCATATAATTTGCTGACGTCTTCCTTTGACGCCTCCCTCTGGCGCCTCTTTCTGACGCCTCCCTCTAACATCTCCCCCTAACATCTCCCTCTGTCGTCTCCTTCTGATGTTCCCTTCTTACGTCTCCCTCTGACGCCTCCCTCTGACGCCTCCCTCTGACACCTCCTTCTGATGCCTCCCTCTGACGTCTCCCTCTGACGCCTCCCTCTGACGCCTCCCTCTGACGTCTCCCTCTGACGCCTCCCTCTGACGCCTCCCTCTGACGCCTCCCTCTGAAGTCTCCCTCTGACGCCTCCCTCTGACGTCTCCTTCTGAGGTCTCCCTCCGACGTCTTCCTTCAGTAATGGCCCTTGTCATTAGTTAGCTTGCAGCACCCGTAGCCTAAATACAAATGGCCCTCCGAAGAAATGTGTCTCACGTGTTTTCTCTTTGACCTCAATCCTTAATAAATCTGGTTCTATATTGGCTCAGTTGATAAAACAGGACAGAATCACATGTTTGAATACCACTGTAGACCATCGTGAGTATATGTGTGTAGAAACAGTAAGTCACTTTGATAAAACACCTGCTATTGTTTATTCCTAAAGAAATGAGAGCTTTTGCTCCTCAGACTAAAATCCTGATACCTTAGAGGGAACTCCCTGTAGAGGTATTTGCAGTGTCAGGACTGTCCACACGTGTAGGATAGATGAGCTAACCTAACAGCTTTGGTTAAGTTGAAAACTCATCCCTTTTTTTTAACTACGGTACACAAATATAAAGGCAACATTAAGTGGGGTTGAATTCAGTGCTTCCCTAGCATGTCCACCAGAGTACTTCAACATATTCTCAGTGGCAAACTAAAGAATCATCAGCATCCCACATTTCCACAGGAAGAACTTCCTGAATATTCCTGACCAGCCCGTCCTACCGTCCTTCTCTGTGAGTAACGCTTGCAGCTCTCTCCTGAGGGACACTCACCCTTTTCCTCTTGTTGCTGAGGCAGAAGGTGCATATCTGCTTCAGCCGTTTCTCCGTTTCCCCGCGACTGGACGAAGGACTGAGGCTCTGAAGAGCGCGGTGACTGAAGGGTGGTGAGGAAGAGTGGCAGGGCTGCCCTTCTCCACATTCCTCGCCCACCACGAGCACATTGGCCAGATGTGAGATGTAGCTGGACGCCAGACGCAGGGTCTCGATCTTGGACAGTTTCCTGTCTGCCGGCTCGGTGGGGATGAGAGTCCTCAGGTCGGTGAACGCCGTATTTACGCTGTTGGTGCGGTCTCTCTCTCTGGCGTTGGCGGCGTTCCGCTGTCGCACTTCGACCACCACGGCCCCCGGTAACGGACAGAACTTCCTCTTCCTGCCTCCCACCTTCACCTGAAAGCCACTGGAGCCGCCGCTGAGACGGAATGAAGGCTTCTGGGAGTCGGAGCCCGAGCTCTCGCTGCTGCCGTTCTCTTCTTCCTCATCCTCTGAATTCATACAGACCTCAGAGTACATCAGCTGGTTTGGGGGTGCAGAGTACAGCATCTGGTTTGTGGGTGCAGTACGCACCATTACAGAAGACATTGTCACAAAGTGAAAGTACAGATCTGCAAGACAGGTGGGGGACTCCAGTTCAACTCTCAAGTAGAGACCCGTCAAATGACACTCGTCCTCATCAGAACTGTAGATCTCTAATTCTCCTCAGTACTGTAGATCTCTAATTCTCCTCAGAACTGTAGATCCCTAATCCTCATCAGTACTGTAGATCCCTAATCCTCTTTAATACTGTAGATCTCTAATTCTCCTCAGTACTGTAGATCTCTAATTATCCTCAGAACTGTAGATCCCTAATCCTCATCAGTACTGTAGATCCCTAATCCTCTTTAATACTGTAGATCTCTAATCCTCCATAATACAGTAGATCCCAGATCCATTCTCAATACTGTAGATCTCTAATCCTCCATAATACAGTAGATCCCAGATCCATTCTCAGTACTGTAGATCCCTAAATCTTGGAGAAGAGGCCAAAGGATCTGAAGACAGTAAAACAAGGCATTGACATTTCTCCCCGTCTCTCTCAGTATGGGCCCCTCCTGCGATCCAGAACGTCTGAGCGTCCGATGGCCCTCAGTTTCACTCAGTGTGCCGTTTGCCTCCGCGTGCCTTCACACAGATACCGGTGTGCTGTCTGCCTGAGTGTCTCCGTTCGGCTGGCCTTTATATAAGATGGGAGGGAACACTGCTCAGCTGGACTCCCCCTTCTCTGCTCTACGTGAACCTCTACGTGAACCACAGAGTGTGAGGGAGGGCATGGTCGTGCCGTCGCTTGGGCTGGGGGCGTGGCTTCCAATGGGAAAATAAAGAGAATCGGCTGTGGGCATAAAAAGGGCCATCTGAATGATGGAGCACATTTTGGGGACGGTCGATATATCTCAAACTGCATGGTGCACTGGTTTATTGTCTCCTTATTTTCCTCCGTCATTCATTATTAAAAAAAAAATTCAGCACTTTTGATTTCATTGCAACCTTTTCCACACCTCCTTCCATTATTTATGTACAGCAGGACAGTGGTGGATTGGGTTGGGGTGGACCGGTTCTGTCCCAGTCTCAGTGTTATCCGGTACGAGGCATTCAGACAGCCGGCAGGCCTCGAACATTTGGGTTAAGGCAACATGACATGGCTGTTGAAAGGTGACATCGAAACGGATCATTCGTCAAGTCACACGACGTTTCCGTCGAACCTTCATCTTTCATATATTTATTCAGAACATTTATTATGCGAAATTGACAGTGGACAATGGGCCAAAAATCAGCGCCATGGTTGATTAAACAGGAACTGCTGGAGGCGGTACAGTTCCGAGGATGTGGACGGGAGTGAGAACATGGCGGCCAGGTGGACAGTTTTATAGAGATGCAGTAGCATGATTTTCCTCTCAATTTACATCCCTCATAGGAGCATGTGGGCAGCTCCACACAGTATCACTTTCACCTAATCAACCGCTTCAGGGGAGAAAACATTTTCTTTCTGAACAATAATCAAAGATATTGCCATATGGTTTGCGTTTCTTAAGAAAAGGTTGTCAACGTGGAACATGGTATAACTGTACTTTCCATGAAGACAATGTGCTGTATTGCAAAATCTATGGCGTCTTTACAAATTTACAAAAGGACATTTTATACATTTATTGTCAGTGAAACTGTACAACATGTTTTTCCACGACTACGGATCTAAAAAGTAATGAGTCTGAAATGGCATTACTTAATATGTACTGTGATGGGCTATGGATAGCACCAAGCACTACAGTAGTATTACTGTAACATCTGATTGCCATTATTTCTCTTTTGGACTTCCTTTTCATAATATCCAAAATATAATTCATGCGCTGACAAAAGACACCCCTCGTCGCCTCCTGAGCTACCCAGCTTCCCTCCCTCCCCCTCCCTCTACTCCCTCTCCTCCCCCTCCTCCCTCTCCTCCCCCCTCCCTCTCCTCCCTCTCCTCCCCCCTCCCTCTCCTCCCTCTCCTCCCTCTCCTCCCCCCCTCCCTCCCTCTCCTCCTCCCTCTCCTCCCCCTCCTCCCTCTCCTCCCTCTCCTTCCTCTCCTCCCTCTCCTCCCTCTCCTCCCCCTCCCTCTCCTCCCTCTCCTCCCCCTCCTCCCTCTCCTCCCCCTCCGTCTCCTCCCTCTCCACCCTCTCCCCCTCTCCTCCCTCTCCTCCCCCTCCTCCCTCTCCTCCCTCCCCTCCCTCTCCTCCCTCTCCTCCCCCTCCCTCTCCTCCCTCTCCTCCCCCTCCCTCTCCTCCCTCTACTCCCTCTCCTCCCCCTCCCTCTCCTCCCCCTCCTCCCTCTCCTCCCTCTCCTCCCTCTCCTCCCCCTCCCCCTCCTCCCTCTCCTCCCCCTCCCCCTCCCTCTACTCCCTCTCCTCACTATGACCCGATCTTGCTGAACTCTCCAGCGACCTGTCAGAATTCGGAAGCAGCACAGGGCCTGGTAGCGCATACGACTGATTGCAGTGATGAGCGATTTTAGTGCAATAACCTCCAAAACAATATCATGGATATATTATATTATTATATTATATCATCAAATGTATTTATTGTACAACGCTGTGTACAACTCCCTTCACAAAACAGCACAAACTGGCTAACCAGAATAGAAAGAGGAGTGAGAGGCCCTGGTGCAAAACTGAGCAAGAGGACAAATACATTAGAGCATCTAGTTTGAGAAACAGACACATCCCAGGTCCTCAACTGCCAGCTTCATCATCAAAAGTATCCCTAAAACACCAGTCTCACTGGTCCACAGTGAAGCCGTCACTCCAAGATGTTGGACTTCTAGGAAGAGCTGCAAAAAAGTCATATTTTAGACTGGCCAATAACATGAAAATATTAAGATCGGCAAAGGCTGTTTTTCGATTTAAAATTAGTCCACCAGTGAGAGAGTAACTGGGCTGTGACTGGAGATGACACTGCCTTTGTACCTTGTGTTAGAAGAGTCGGTGGGCTCGTCATTCTGACAAAAGTAACACAGTGCAAACATCAAGCACAACATAGTGAATTGAATATGTTTTGGCGTCTCTTACGAGTTAAATGAAATATCTAAAATCCAGATAACTTTAGTATCACTGACAAAATAGAAATAATCACTGGTGCTTCAATGGGCTTAACCTTCAGAAAGTTGTGAGAGCCGCGAAGCAAGATGGCAGACGGCGGACATACCACCAGTGTGTGTTAATCCTAAACAGCACGCTATTCATTTAGTGCACACCAGTATCCATAGGCCTCTGGTCAACAGTAGTGCTCGACAGGATAGTGTGCTATTTAGGGTGCAGACCATATATGTCGGGGGAGTCCTGTGGGAGCCCTTTAGATGACTTGTAAAGCCACGCACACCGTTAACAAACAGCCCCACTGAAACTCTAAGACCCTCTATAAATGTAGCAACATGTTAAACTCCAAAGAGTGTCTTTTCCTTTAATCCCTGTAGGCTGAAGGCCATTCATGCAGATGTGCACACAAGCAGTCAGGCAGCAGCCCACACACACACACGCACACACACACACACACACACACACACATAGACACACACATAGACACACACATAGACACACACCCACACACATATACACCCACACATACACACACACACACACCCACACACACACCCACACACACAGACACACACACACAGACACCCCCACACAGACACACACACACAGACACAAACCCACAAAGACACATACAGACAGACACAAACCCACAAAGACACACACACACACACAGACACACACACACACACACAGACACACACACACACACAAAACACATACATCTACATACACACAACAATTGACACACACACATATACACATACACAAACACAGTAACAAATACACCTACACACACACATACACACAGGCACACCTGATAAACACACACACACATGCATACACAACACGCGGATGCCTGGTAGACTTGTAACAATCCTGGTTGCTTGACTTCATTACTACAGGGGGAGTGGATTTTATAGAAAACAGGCACAGGTGTCAATCGGGTGTTGTGTTTTTATGGGACATGATATGTTTCCGCTTTATGTTAGAAGCCTTTAGCCTTGAAGTGCTCTGCGGTTGTGCCCGTTGTAGATTCGTGCCACGTGTAATGAGTTTATAATGAGCTTGACTAGTATGTGCACTGTGACACCTCTGACCGATTGGATGGAGCTTGTAGTACACCAATACAATTGTTCGGGCCTAAAGGACCTGTTTCTTTGTGGAACTCAAATACCCTGCTGAAGTATTATAGTTCCGTTGTCAAACAGAATTCATTCTAAAGACGGACCACCGTATGCAATTACAGCATGCAGGCCTCAAGTGAATTGAAAAGCACCTGAACAGTCCACCTCTTTCATTGCAGAAACTGTGAACAAAACTAATTACAATTCTTTTCTGATCCTGCACTGATGTGGTACGACTTCAGCGAAGTGCAATGCTCTGTGGTGTTTTTACAATTTCAGAAACCTTCAGAATATGATTGTTTATATGAGTCGTTAACAAGCGTTGAATACATTTTACTTTCAGTTTCTATAGCCATGTAACTCACAAGTGCTTAACTATTTTTCACTAACACGTTGTTGCTTAACATTTTTCTTTTCCAATTGGGACTTTGTAAGCTATGGCATAAGTAACAGCTAGCTGGAATAGACTAATTGTTATATTTTAGTATATAAAAAAAGGCCTCGACTAGAAAAGTCTGACCAGACAAGTGCCATCAAAAGTGATTGATTAAGGGCTTGATATTGTAGAAGCTGCAGGAGTTTGGCTGGCTCTGAAAAGTATCAGTAAACACCTAACCAACGTAATAACCGGAACCCCTCCCCACTAATTCTCTAAATACAATAATATGCAGCTGACTGGAGCCACAGCATCTCATCCTCATGGCCTGTTGCCAAGCCAACAGTAACACGTCAGGAAATGGTTTCCACATGCTTACTGGAATTAGCACTATACTGCTAGTACAGCTGTGCAACCAGGGATGCTATATCGCTGTTCCTTAGTGTGTTTGTCTGTCTTTGTGTTGGTCTGTCTGTGTGTGTGTGTGTGTTTCTGTTTATGTGTGTGTGTGTTTTTGTGTGTGTGTATGTGTGTGTAATGTCCATTGTGTCGGAGTTGGGTTTAATGCTGGTAGATACAAGAACAGACAGCGCTAACTGGGGCAACAATTCAGGAAAACAATTCCAGAAGTGAGCAGCACTGGGCTTTAAGTCGTTCCAAAGGTCAGACATTAACTTTCGTTATCCTTATGGTCCTGGACATTAGGGTAATACAAATGCCTTTAATAGTAAGACATGTGCGGTGTAAGTCAGGTTTTATTTAATGTATACAAATGGCATGCATAGTCTCACCCAGTGTACATCTTCGGACCAGAAGGTGCAGTGCAGACAGAATGTTCCCCAGCCTCTTGGTCTCTGGAGACGTTCACACATTTTAGGCTGAAGGAGGCCCAGATGCAGAAGGCTACATCCTGTGTCTCTGACAAATTATTTACCGGTCCTCAGGTTTACCTAATTGCCGAGAAAATGTTTCCTGTCACCGAAAGACGATTCACACCTGGTTTGGCTCAAACCTGCAAGGTCATACAACGTTAACTAGGAAGATACGCAGAACGTTCTGGACATTCTGAAAATTCTGGACTTTGTATGACTGACTAATTGATTGGTATTGCAGTCATTGCAGCTTTTTAAATGGTATTTTTGTGAATTCTGGTTGTAGCCTTAAGTGTCAGGAACCCATAAAGTCCAGTGTATACAGCCCAGTGTCTCCAGGTCTCCTGGCTTCAGAAGGAACACATATAGCCCAGTGTCTCCAGGACTCCTGGCTATAGTTTCAGGAACCCATATAGTCCAGCGTATACAGCCCAGTGTCTCCTGGCTATAGAGTCAGGAACCCATATAGTCCAGTGTCTCCTGGTCTCCTGGCTATAGTATCAGGAACCCATATAGTCCAGCGTATACAGCCCAGTGTCTCCAGGTCTCCTGGCTATAGTATCAGGAACCTATATAGCCCAGTGTCTCCAGGACTCCTGGCTATAGTGTAGGAACCCATGTAGTCCAGTGTCTCCAGGACTCCTGGCTATAGTATCAGGAACCCATATAGTCCAGCGTATACAGCCCAGTGTCTCCAGGTCTCCTGGCTATCCTCTACATAGAGTTAGTGCCTCTCATGTCCATCGTCCCATACATTAGGCCCACCTCTACACCATACCGGCTGCATTCCATTCACAACGGAGATGTTTCTCCTCACCACGTCCAACTGTCGTCATGTCCAGCCCCCGTCTGGACGGCTGCCAGGACAGGTACTGAAGATTGCAAATCAAACTAATGTGTTTGTAGAGGCAGAAATGGAAAACAAACACAGGGGACTAAAGTCTACAACTAAGTATTATATCTGTCCCGACGTAACACCATGAATTAAACATTTTCTGTTGCTGCAGAATTTAAAATTTTTTATTTTTCATAAAGCTTTTGGTATGTTTGAAAGCTGTCGCTCTGACAGTTGTTAAATGGAGAGAGGAGATGCATTGAGTTTTGGCATTTTTTTTAATGATTATCAAGCAGTTAGTAATGATTGGAAATAAACCATCATTGCTCACACTATATTGGATGCAAAGGTTTACGTCATATACGTTTACGTAATATAGTGTATGCACATAATATAGTGTATGCACATAATATAGTGTATGCACATAATATAGTGTATGCACGTAATATAGTGTATGCACATAATATAGTGTATGCACGTAATATAGTGTATGCACATAATATATTGTATGCACATAATATAGTGTATGCACATAATATAATGTATGCACATAATATAGTGTATGCAAATAATATAGTGTATGCACATAATATAGTGTATGCACACAATATAATGTATTCACATAATGTAATGTATGCACATAATATAATGTATGCACATAATATAGTGTATGCACATAATGTAATGTATGCACATAATATAATGTATGCACATAATATTGTGTATGCACATAATGTAATGTATGCACATAATATAGTGTATGCACATAATATAATGTATGCACATAATATAGTGTATGCACATAATATAGTGTATGCACATAATGTAATGTATGCACATAATATAGTGTATGCACATAATGTAGTGTATGCACATAATATAGTGTATGCACATAATGTAATGTATGCACATAATATAATGTATGCACATAATATTGTGTATGCACATAATGTAGTGTATGCACATAATATAGTGTATGCACATAATGTAATGTATGCACATAATATAGTGTATGCACATAATATAGTGTATGCACATAATGTAATGTATGCACAGTCTCTCTCTGAGTCTCTCTCTGAGTCTCTCACTTAGTATTTATCTCAGTCTCTCTCCCAGTCTCTTAAAATGCCCTGAAAACAACAAGCACTCAACAAGACATTAAAAGAACCCACATTTTTCTTCAAGTGACATTTAGCTGCAGGCAACATACAGAGCGTGAACGCCGCAACGGTGAAATATTCTGTGTGGAATGGAGACAACCCCACCGCTGTATGCCTGGAAGGTCTGTGGTTCTCGGCCTGTGGTCATTCAGCAGACCACAACCACATTACAGGGTTGCTGTGTGTGTACGAACCGCCAGACGTCATCGTAGGGTTGAGTCCCAAATGATAACCTCCTATTTATTTTCTGTTGTGCTCTACTCCTGTAAGCAAAAGCCATGGTCCACAGAGAGCTTCCAAAGCATCAAAGGGATGTCATTGATGAAATATATCAGTCAGGAGAGGGTTACAAAATAATGTCCGAAGCATAAGATATATCACGGAAGACAGCGAAGACAGTCATCATCAAGTGGAGAGACTTACCAAGAACTGGACGTCCCTCCAGAATTGATGAAAAGACGAGAAGAAAACAAGTCAGGGAGGCTTAAGAGGCCTTCAGTAACATTTAAGGGAGCTGCAGGAATTTCTTGCAAGTACTGGTTGTGTGCAACATGTGACAAGAATCTCCCGTATTCTTCATATGTGTGGGCTATGGGGTAGGCTGACAAGACGGAAGCCTTTTCTTATGAAGAGTGGGAAAATATTGCCTAGTCAAGATGCGTCATGCTAATAGACTCCTACCCAAAAAGATTGAGTGCTGTAATGAAATTAAAAGGTGCTTCAAGAAAGCATTAGTTTAAGGGTGTGCACACGTATGGATTTTTTGTTTTTTTCCCCTCAAAGATTTCAGTTTGTTTTTCAATTGAATTGTTCACGTCATAGGTCACATAACAGGTGGAAAAATGTCTCACATGATTTTTCTTTGTCTCATTTTTTCACACAAAACCTGGCATTCTAACCAAGGTGTGTAGACTTCATATCCACTCTAATTCCACATGAAGCTAGATAGCTTTATTCCTCGTTTAGCTAATACAAGTCTAAATGTTGTCTTGCATGTAGCATCATTAACAGCAAAACTACAAGATTTAAACACATTCCATAGCAATTGTAACAATTTGAGCATTTTCATATGAGCATACAGCGTTTAGATTATGTACCGGTCGTTAAACTACCTCTGTTCCTACAATTTAGGCATAAAACTTCATATTAAACAACTTGGAATTGCAATCTCTGTAAAAACTGGATCTGTCAGGGGAAGTCTTGGCAAGAGAGGGATGTGTTCAATAACTTTAAGTTATAAGTCTCCCTATGAATTAATGTATAATATTATTACCATTAATAACTTTATTATTATGGGACAGTATTTGATGTCTCTCTAGCTTCTGACCTATTGTATATCACACCCTACACACAGTAAAGTCTCCCTAGGAATGAATAGTAATAATAAACAATATTACCAATAATAACTCATTATAAACCAATAGACCATAAACCGATGGAACTAGCTGGGATAGATTTTAATTACAGGGATTAAAACCTGGTCTCTTGCTCACCAGAAGACAACGTTAGACCACCGAGCTAAAATCTTGGTTGTAGAGGAACCAACAGATACTATTTGGGGCAACCAGGTTCTGCACCTCTTCACCTCTATAATATTTGTTCTGTTAAAAAGACAACGTTCTCCTCCTCACTTCCCCTGTTTGGCCACGCTCTACTCCTCACACGAGACAGACACAACCCCCTGATTTATTCTCCCTTCCTACTCTGGCCGTCAGGCGTTCCCCGCCCCAGCTGTGGAGTCCCTGAGGGTCCATCAATCCTTATCTGGACCCTGTTCAGAAAGCTCCCCCACTTCAGGATACTAGGGGGCAATCCGGTCCCTAAACTAGCCGTTAACCATATCGCACTTATACCAAACGTATCCCCTTGTTTGTCATGCAGCAGCAGACGGTGCACTCTTCAGTCCAAAGTAGACAGAGCTGCTGAATGAATTTGCGTCGCCCTTGCGTTTACTCTGTGCATTGTGGGAGTTGTGGTTGTAGGCGATGAGGTTACTGACTCTCAAGGATCTAAGTGTGGGAGGAGCCTGTATGTGGGAGGAGCCGGTGTGGAAGGAGCCGGTGTGGGAGGTGCCTGTCGGGAGGTAGGGCTGTTATTTGTTTGGGTTTATTGTTCCTCCATAGCATGGCAAAGATGCGCTCAGTCAAACACAGTAGCTTCTCTGCTGCTCCCTACAGTGGATTATCGACAGTAAAATAGTGGAAGTAGTTGTGGGAAGTAGTTGTGGGAAGTAGTTATGGGAAATAGTTATGGGAAGTAGTCATGGGAAGTAGTTAATGGAACCTCACTTGTCTGCTTTTTATTAGAGAAATAAAAGGACCAAAATGGAAATTGGATCCTCAAATATGTGCATGTGTTTGTTGTGTTTTTTTTGTCAGTTTGGCTGTGAAACAATCTGTGCAATATTCGATCATGTCTGCCATAGTACAAATCCACTCAAACATCTGGTCGTGAGTGTGAGGAATCCCTCTAGCGCAGCTCCCCTGCCCTCTGGTGGCGGGTTTCGTCGTTCGTCGTCGCCGACGTATTAGCGGCCGCCGCCCCCTCATTTGTCACTTTGTCTAGTCCTGTCTATTGCACACACCTGGTGTTCATTCCCCATTAGTCTCCTATATAGGCTTCCTCTGTGGGGTCATGTCCTCGTGTGGTATTGTTGACTGTTGTACGTGTGTACACGCCTCCCGGCGTTATATTAGAGACATTTGTGTGTCTATGTTCATATTGAGCCCTTGTTGTCGGGTCTTTACCTTTAAGCGCTGTGTCGCTGGTTTTGTTTCGGTTACGGTACTAGTGAGTACTTAACAAGTGGCGTTGTCACGAGAGTGTTCATTAAAAACTCATCAACGCTACGGATCCTGGGCCTGCCTCCTTTTCTGCATTCACACACCTCGCCGGCTACGAGACAGAGCCGGCGTGACAGTGAGTTTTTACAGCATAGACTTTGTGATACCTGACTGGCTGTTATTGGAGAGTTGGGACAAGACTTGTTGCAGTCTTTCATGCTTACTTATTCTAGATGAGTCATATCATGCACACTTCAGTGGTCTTAACAGAGGACGCACTTCAGTGGTCATAACATAGTGCACACTTCAGTGGCCATAACAGAGGACGCACTTCAGTGGCCATAACATAGTGCACACTTCAGTGGCCATAACAGTGTCTTGCGAAACACGGCTGAATCTGTCTTCTAGTGTGTATGACACTGGCCCCTTTCTTCTGGTAAGACAATATATCCAGATCTCCATATCTTGAATGATCTCTGATATGACAGATCTCCATACCTTGAATTATCTCTAATATAACAGATCTCATACCTTGAATGGTCTCCAAAATGACAGATCTCCATACCTTGAATGATCTCCAATATAACAGATCTCCATACCTCGGATGAAAGACCAATGTCTACAGAAGTCTCTCCGATGATCACATTTATACTACAAAAGGCCAAGATCCAACAAGCCAGAGACACAAGGCTTTAGACAAAGACTATAGATGAATCATATCATCAACCTAATTTCAAAACATCGAAATATGAAAGGAGATATTTATATAGTAATATAGTAGAATGACACAGACCAGTGCTAGCTAGGTCAGGCTTACCAGACAGTTCTGTGGTGATGCTTGCCTCAGATCTTGTTAACAGCAGCTGCCAAGCACATGGCAATAATCGACTTAACACAGCTCAGAGACGCTTCTAGTTATAGAAGCTGGCATTCTTTTGAAAAGACAACAATGAAACAGAACACCATTCGTCTTTTCACATTTGACAAGGCTTCCAGAGCAGGCACATACTTGGATACCTGGGTAACAGTCACAAAAACAGGCTATTTTGCATGAGGAATTGGGAAGTGGGAATTGGTTTTTTTGGGGAGATTAAACAATCAATCAAGGCATTTATTATACAAACTCTATGGCACTTCGGCTCTAGACAGTATATGTCATAATAGGTCAACGACAAAATGCAACACTATTACTAGTCAAGGGATGTCCGACTATTGGAAGTAAATTTTTATACAATATAATTTACAGATTTATTAATTGTCAGAGGTCATCGAAACGAGACTAAATGGGAGAACTCATATATTGCAAGTGTTGAGTGGGCCCAAGAGATGACAAAAATCTTGTGAGCAGCTGTTTAAACACAAAATAATTTCACCATGGTTAATGAAAGAAGGCCGTCAAGAAAGTATTGGTAGTTAATGGTGCATATTTGCGCTCTCAGATAATTGACTGTATCATTAAATGTTGATATTTTTTTGTATTGGAGTAGCTCAGTTTATCTATGGTGATGAAACGTCAGCTGCCTTGACTATTAAAAATGCTTTTTCTGAATCGGGGGATGGAATAGGATCCAATAGTTTTACTTTGTAAGGGTTTTTGTAAAATGTAAAATATGACAGGCTCAAATGTTCCATGACTATTAAAAACACATTTTCTGAATCGGGTAGGATGAACTACAGTCTTTGGCTTTTAGATATTTTTATTTTCATTTTAAAATTTGACTTTGAATAATAAATACCTCCTACAAATCATGTGCCATAACTGTGAAAAGTACTTATTCAAAAGTGATGGAGGAATGACTACAATTCAAGATATATCTTCATAAACAACATATATACATTTGATTTAAAAAAAAATCTGTAGCACCTACACAGAGTGCGCCATTACCTTTAAAAGTACAAGTGGGATGGACTACAACTCTATGGAGGACCAAGTCTGCCAGAATTAAAAATAAATGGATAAATAAATAAATGCACCAATAAAAGTATTTTACATCAAGATATACGTAAAAAATAAAATTATATAAATAAAAATGTATTAATCTGTCGTTTTCTCCTATTTATTTATTTCCATAATCATTTATTTCTGTATATATTTATTTCCGTTTAAATTTATTTCTGTTCATATTTATTTTCACAATCATTTATTTCTGTAATTATTTATTTCTGTAGGTATTTATTTCCGTTGACATTTATTTCCGTTGACATTTATTTCCATTGACATTTATTTCCGTTGGCATTTATTTCTGTATTTCCTCAAACTTGAACTTGCAAATGAGGAGGGTGTCAACCACAGTACGTCACAGTGGTCTAAATGTCAACGGAAATAAATGTCAACGGAAATAAATATAAATGTATATATTTTGATGTAAAATACTTGTATTGTTGCATTTATTTATTTATTCATTTATTTTTAATTCTGGCAGACTTGGTCCTCCATACATTTCCAGGTTAAAGGTCTCGTCCCACCTGTACTGTGTTCATTAAAAACAACGATACCACTGTTCAGTGTCCTCAAACTACACAGCTACATTCATTAACATAAACAATTCTGACTCATTCCGAATGTGGGTTTACTGTAAGATTCTCAGTAACTGCATTCCATTAATGTGATTTAACGAGACAAAAGAGTTGCACGCGGTTCACATCGCACACGGTTCACATTGCCTAAACCGATATGCTGTCATATAACATATATTCATATAAACATCTAATGTAATGGCTGCGTCCTGATTAACATTTTCTAACGTTCTCACCCGTCCCTGTCATGTTTATTGGCCCTGCCATGTCCTAGTTTAAACATTGTGTTACAGCTGATTTGAAGTGGGAAGGGACACCTGCCCATTTCAGCCTCTGTCGTGGTCCAAATGGCACTATGTTCTATATAAAGTGCACTATTTTGACAAAATTTGGATGTCTTATCAGAGTGCTGATTGTTGTACTGTAAATGGAAAAAGTGTCGGAATTGAAACGATTGAGGCAAAACCCACCGCTTTTTTTCATTGTATACCTATATCGGCCAAATCTGTATCTTCTGGGTACATTTTCTGTAAGACTGTATTTATATTCTCTCATTGACGAGAGTAAATCCGTTTGTGAATACCTAACCAGAAGACAGGACGCGAGGTTTAAGGTAGTAAGAATTTGTAGAAACTCACACTTTTCCAATTTAAATACCTCTAAAGTAAACAACTGCACTCTCTCATGAAGTGAAATTTCCATCTGTGAAATTGTGTCAAGAAAAATAAGAAAGCGAGAGAGAAACGAGTGAGCAACAGAGGAAAAGAGAGAGAGAGAAAGAGTGAAAGTAGAGGAAAACATTGGGTATCTTCAAAATCATGACTAGTCACTAAATATAATTTTATGAACTATAGGTTGGCTATCCCACCGTCGATTAAAATGTTTCAGTAAAACTAAAATCACAATATGAACTCTGAAGTGCGTTAGATATTTTTCGACCACCGCCAGATATAAGCAAGGTGATGTATTTTCAGTTACATTATGTCAGAGTGGTATGGAGCTGCCACCATATGGGACAAATCAGTGAAGGTAATGCTGACTCTTGCTGGCGTGTTTTTAATCGTTTCCCACATGAGGGAGACAAAGCAGGTCTTAGATTCCTATTGCCGTGCAGTCTATGGAAAACTTAAGTGGTACACATTTATTAAAATGTATCACTCTGTATATACATCTATTTATCGGCTACCAATGATTTTTGTCAAAAGATAACATTAAATAATATTGACAGTCTTTCTGTCTGGCTTCTGTCTGTCTGGCCTCTCTTTCTGCCTGGCCTCTCTTTCTGCCTGGCCTCTCTATCTTCCTGGCCTCTCTGTCGGTCTGACCTCTCTATCTGCCTGGCTTTTCTGTATGCCTGACCTCTCTCTCTGCCCGACCTCTCTATCTGCCCGACCTCTCTATCTGCCTGGCCTCTCTGTCTGTTCCTGGCCTCTCTCTCTGGCTTCTATGTCTATCTGCACGGCCTCTCTGTCTGTCTGGCCTCTCTATCTGCCTGGCCCCTCTGAATGTCTGGTCTCTCTTTTTGTCTGGTCTCTCTTTCTGCCTGGCCTCTCTCTCTGCCTGGCCTCTCTGTCTGTCTGGCCTCTCTATCTGCCTGGCCCCTCTGAATGTCTGGTCTCTCTTTTTGTCTGGTCTCTCTTTCTGCCTGGCCTCTCTCTCTGCCTGGCCTCTCTCTCTGCCTGGCCTCTCTCTCTGCCTGGCCTCACTGTCTGCCTGGCCTCTCTCTCTGCTTGGCCCCTCTGACTACCTGGCCTCTCTTTCTGCTTGGTCTCTCTTTCTGCTTGGCCTCACTGTCTGCCCGACCTCTCTCTCTGCCTGGCCTCTCTCTCTGCCTGGCCCCTCTGGCTGCCTGGCCTCTCTCTCTGCCTGGTCTCTCTTTCTGCCTGGCCTCTCTGTCTACCCGACCTCTCTCTCTCTGCCTGGCCTCTCTCTGCCTGGCCTCTGTCTGCCTGGCCTCTCTGTCTGCCTGGTCTCACACTCAGCCCGGCCTCTCTCTCTGCCTGGCCTCTGTCTGCCTGGCCTCTCTGTCTGCCTGGTCTCACACTCAGCCCGGCCTCTCTCTCTGCCTGGCCTCTCTGTCTGTCTGGCCTCTCTCTCTGCCTGCCCTCTCTGTCTGTCTGGCCTCTCTCTCTGCCTGGCCTCTCTGTCTGTCTGGCCTCTCTCTCTGCCTGGCCTCTCTGTCTGCCTGGCCTCTCTGTCTGTCTGGCCTCTCTCTCTGCCTGGCCTCTCTGTCTGTCTGGCCTCTCTCTCTGCCTGGCCTCTCTGTCTGTCTGGACTCTCTCTCTGCCTGGTCTCTCTCTCTGCCTGGCCTCTCTGTCTGTCTGGCCTCTCTCTCTGCCTGGCCTCTCTGTCTGTCTGGACTCTCTCTCTGCCTGGCCTCTCTGTCTGTCTGGACTCTCTCTCTGCCTGGCCTCTCTGTCTGTCTGGCCTCTCTCTCTGCCTGGTCTCTCTCTCTGCCTGGCCTCTCTGTCTGTCTGGCCTCTCTCTCTGCCTGGCCTCTCTGTCTGTCTGGCCTCTCTCTCTGCCTGGCCTCTCTGTCTGCCTGGCCTCTCTGTCTGTCTGGCCTCTCTCTCTGCCTGGCCTCTCTGTCTGTCTGGACTCTCTCTCTGCCTGGCCTCTCTGTCTGTCTGGACTCTCTCTCTGCCTGGCCTCTCTGTCTGTCTGGACTCTCTCTCTGCCTGGCCTCTCTGTCTGTCTGGACTCTCTCTCTGCCTGGCCTCTCTGTCTGTCTGGCCTCTCTGTCTGTCTGGCCTCTCTCTCTGCCTGGCCTCTCTGTCTGTCTGGACTCTCTCTCTGCCTGGCCTCTCTGTCTGTCTGTCTGTCTGGCTTCACTGCCTTTCAAACTCAGTTAAGCTCATCATTACCTTTCGAGCACAAAGACATTTCAACAACATTAAACCAGGGGAAACAGACCAGAGGTTGAACTCCTTATGAGATCCTTCCAGATTCCTATAGATTATACAATCAGCCTCTGTAGGACGGATGTGGTGTTAGGGTGTGCTCTGGACTGAGCTGCTTGGTGAGCATAGCTGAATAAACAATCCAGATGTCACATGGCTTAATCCAAAATGGCACCCTTTCCCTCGATAGAGCTTTAATTTTCACCAGGAGCCAGACGGAAAATGGTGTGATTTGGGACACAGCTGTCAGGTGTGGACACGGGGCTACTTTGAGCACTTTGTGTGTGCCATAACTTTATATTATTGTGTTTTCACCACCCTGAATAGATTAAAGACAAAAAATATTATCTATAAGGTATTTGCTTGAAGGCCATAAAGAGTTGTGCAACTGCTACAGGTGGCTAAGATGGTTGAATTAATTTCCACTAGTTTGACACAGTTTAACACTCTAATATCCCTTCCCTATTCCAGGTAGGTCTGTGTTCAGAATGAAATCGGCTGCATATTCTAAATACAATACCTCATCTCATATGTTATAAATCAGGTCACAACCATACAGTATAATGTGTGTTTTTAACAAATTGTTTTGTTTTATCTCAACCTGACAATAGCTGTTACGGACTTGCAAATGTGAAATATTTCAAAAGGCCCTTTTTCTTTCCTTCATTAGTAGACAGATATTATTGCCCAAGGCTCAAGCCAAGGTAAATGTTGAAAAATGAGGAAAATGCATTAAACAAATGCTCTGACTTGTCCCTTAATTCATCTGGCGATAATTTTCCTTCAAAAGCATTAGTTTGTTGAGATTGAAAGACAGATGTAATTTTGCTGCCGTGTTTATTTTAACGAGCATTTTAACAACCTATAAGTATTCTCCGGTCAAAAGGCTGAACGTCTCTGGCAGCCACGGTTCAAATTGATTTACCTTCAGGTTCGACCATACAGTCCCCATATGGACTAGTCAGGGCCAAATTGTCTCATTGTTTTTGCATTCCTAATTATAATTGGTCACAGGAATGTTATGCCTGTTGGCCCGTCATTTATTTCATGTTGTTTAATAAAACGCTTAACCTCCACTCTGTCTCATCTGTCTCCTTAAACTTTTAATTATGGGCTCTGACAAAACGTGAGAGGAATAAGTGGGGCGCCAGGTATGCCCATTTATTTCACCTTCCTGGCCTTCTTTTACTAAGGACTAGAAATAAAAATAACCACACGAGTGGAATTGCAGTTCATGACACTAAAACCTATGAATATGAGTTCAAAGCAAAATCTCCTAAAGGTGGATATACTTTCAAACAATATGCATGTTATTTTCTTGTTCTCCACTGTCACTTGCCCATTCCTGTAAGACTAGTGTATGTAAAATATGATGTAGTGTGTAAAATATATGTAAAAAAGTAATTTGTTCAATGACATTGATGCACTACAGTGTAAGAAGTAGTAACAACATTTCATTGTTTTGAAAATATGTTTAATATCGTTTTATTGTACCCAAGCAGAGAGACACATACATAACAGTACACTTTTTTAGCTTTGCAAATAAGTATTTAATGTATTAGAAAGGAAATTGTCATTTACAAGAAAAATAAATGTACACTCGTGTACGTTCTCCGGACCACAAGTAGTAAAGAAGTCATGATGACAAATTACTTTCTACTTTTTAACGTATCATGTCATCGACTGATACAAATGAGATACCATCGCTGCGCACCTCGTGATATCCAGTGTGTGAAACATCACGTTACATCACGTCACGTTAATAACATATTTAACTTTTGTCAACAGTATCATAAGGCAGACCGGTCAGACTAAATAGCGCCACGCCCACAGACGGGTCAGACGAAATAACGCCACGCCCACAGACGGGTCAGACTAAAGAACGCCACGCCCACATAGTGGTCAAAATAAATAGCGCCACGCCCACTCTGGTACGTTCCTGCTGACTACGAGCACATGATTAAGCGTGTTTACTCTACCTGCTGGGTTGCATTGCGGTGACACAGAGGCTAATGCAGCCATTGGGTACGTTCCTGCTAACTCGGGGCACATGATGAGACCTGCTGGGTTGCATTGCGGTGACACAGAGGCTAATGCAGCCACTGGGTACGTTCATGCTGACTCGGGGCACATGAGTAGGCGTGTTTACTCTACCTGCTGGGTTGCATTGCGGTGACACAGAGGCTAGTGCAGCCAGTGGGTACGTTCCTGCTGACTCTGAGCACATGATTAGGCGTGTTTACTCTACCTGCTGGGTTGCATTGCGGTGACACAGAGGCTAATTCAGACACTGGGTACGTTCGTGTCTCTACATTGAGGACATTTTTAATGGCGACGTGTTTCTGTTTAAGTAGAAAACGACACACGCTGGATTAAAGCGACATTGTGTTGAAAACGTGAAGGGAATCGTCCCATAAACGCTGTGGATTTCACTAGTTCACTAGCTAGCACGCTAGCCTTCCTGACTAACTGGTAGTCTAACAGGTACGGTGTTTATAGTTTACTATGCTAACATTTATCAGCGTTAAATCACTGTACATGTTCGTCCTCGGTATGTGTTTAACGATAAATATAGTCGACCATTTGTCAGTTGTCAAGGGTGAAAGCTAACTAGCTAGCTAAGTTAGTTAGCATGGTTGTTAACTGGGATCAGGAAAGCAAATAGAGTACTGCTGCTGCTGTATGCCTCCTGTCTGCCTCCTGTCCTAACAGACAGTACTGCTGTATGCCTCCAGTCCTAACAGACAGTACTGCTGTATGCCTCCTGTCCTAACAGACAGTACTGCTGTATGCCTCCTGTCCTAACAGACAGTACTGCTGTCTGCCTCCTGTCTGCCTCCTGTCCTAACAGACAGTACTGCTGTATGCCTCCAGTCCTAACAGACAGTACTGCTGTATGCCTCCTGTCCTAACAGACAGTACTGCTGTATGCCTCCTGTCCAAACAGACAGTACTGCTGTATGCCTCCAGTCCTAACAGACAGTACTGCTGTATGCCTCCAGTCCTAACAGACAGTACTGCTGTATGCCTCCTGTCCTAACAGACAGTACTGCTGTATGCCTCCAGTCCTAACAGACAGTACTGCTGACTGCCTCCTGTCCTAACAGACAGTACTGCTGTCTGCCTCCTGTCCTAACAGACAGTACTGCTGTATGCCTCCTGTCCTAACAGACAGTACTGCTGTATGCCTCCTGTCCTAACAGACAGTACTGCTGTATGCCTCCAGTCCTAACAGACAGTACTGCTGTATGCCTCCAGTCCTAACAGACAGTACTGCTGTATGCCTCCTGTCCTAACAGACAGTACTGCTGTCTGCCTCCTGTCTGCCTCCTATCCTAACAGACAGTACTGCTGTATGCCTCCTGTCCTAACAGACAGTACTGCTGTATGCCTCCTGTCCTAACAGACAGTACTGCTGTCTGCCTCCTATCCTAACAAACAGTACTGCTGTATGCCTCCTGTCCTCTCAGACAGTACTGCTGTATGCCTCCTGTCCTAACAGACAGTACTGCTGTCTGCCTCCTGTCCTAACAGACAGTACTGCTGTATGCCTCCTGTCCTAACAGACAGTACTGCTGTATGCCTCCTGTCCTAACAGACAGTACTGCTGTCTGCCACCTGTCCTAACAGACAGTACTGCTGTATGCCTCCTGTCCTAACAGACAGTACTGCTGTATGCCTCCTGTCCTAACAGACAGTACTGCTGTATGCCTCCTGTCCTAACAGACTGTCCTGCTGTATGCCTCCTGTCCTAACAGACAGTACTGCTGTATGCCTCCTGTCCTAACAGACAGTACTGCTGTATGCCTCCTGTCCTAACAGACAGTACTGCTGTATGCCTCCTGTCCTAACAGACAGTACTGCTGTATGCCTCCTGTCCTAACAGACAGTACTGCTGTATGCCTCCTGTCCTAACAGACAGTACTGCTGTATGCCTCCTGTCCTAACAGACAGTACTGCTGTATGCCTTCTGTCCTAACAGACAGTACTGCTGTATGCCTCCTGTCCTAACAGACAGTACTGCTGTATGCCTCCTGTCCTAACAGACAGTACTGCTGTATGCCTCCTGTCCTAACAGACAGTACTGCTGTATGCCTCCTGTCCTAACAGACAGTACTGCTGTATGCCTCCTGTCCTAACAGACTGTACTGCTGTATGCCTCCTGTCCAAACAGACAGTACTGCTGTATGCCTCCTGTCCTAACAGACAGTACTGCTGTATGCCTCCTGTCCTAACAGACAGTACTGCTGTATGCCTCCTGTCCTAACAGTTCTATAGTACTACTGCTGTACTGCTGCATATACTTTTAAATCTTGATCGTTGCCATTTTTTCCTCTTATTCCAGGCGGGTGAAACCAGATGAGCAGGTTTTAATTCTGGACCACCGCATATGTCATCATAAGCGTCACCACTCCCAGCCTTCTTCAAGACACTATGGAGGAGTCAGACGTGGAGCGTGAGTGTTTTCTGTTCATTCTGTCCGGACACCATTAACTGTTTTTACGTGTGTTGCCTGTCCCTGGTATATTTGTTCAATCGTTTTCTCAACACATATTTATTTTATTCAGGGGATCAGGTCAGCTCAAACATTGCGTTGTAAATAGGAGGTATCTTAAAAGTTTGTTCTGCATCATTTCTAATCCTTAAAAAAGGAGAACCTGTGCCTTACTGCTATTGTTACATATTATCGTATATATTTGTATGCCCATCCAATCCCATTGTCTATAGTTAAAGGGGAACTACTGCACATTTTGAAAACGTCCCTTAACATCCATGACTTTAGTGTTGGACAGTTTGTTAAACTGTTCACCTTTCTGAGTCACAGGTAGTGAGGTAGAGCAACTGCTTGTCCTTATGTTACAAGGTTATGTACATCTTGTATTTATAATTAATTAAGAAGTGATAACGATTTTACATCCACACAATTTTTAATACATTTCTGGTTTTGTCCAACTTTTACCTTATTTACAAAAGTTATTCCAGCCTACGCTGTAAACCATTTTGTGTGTCGCAACTGTGCGTTAGCTGACAGGTACGAGTTGTGAAAATCCACAGAGATGTACGAAATACAGGATCAACCTGGAATTAATGTTTTGCATCTCAGATTTGGGATGCAAGTGGCTTGGATTAGGCTACCACAGATCACACAGGCAAGTTGAAACTTCTGCCGCCCTCACAGACGAGCCCAACGCTTTCTACGCTTGCTTCGAGACGGACAACAAGCAGACATTCAGAAAGGCTCTTGCTTCATCTTGGTTCTTGCCGTCAAGTGCTGTTGCTTTTAAAAGTGTACTTTCTGGAATGTAGTCCCAGGTTGTGAGGACTGGCAACAACGTTCTGGCTTTTAAAAATAGGTTACTACTGACCATGACCTGGGCAACCATGACCTGGCTCTGGACCGCTGGCTCTGGGCCCGACGCCGTGACCGCTGGCTCTGGGCCCGACGCCGTGACCGCTGGCTCTGGGCCCGACGCCGTGACCGCTGGCTCTGGGCCCGACGCCGTGACCGCTGGCTCTGGGCCCAACGCCGTGACCGCTGGCTCTGGGCCCGACGCCGTGACCGCTGGCTCTGGGCCCGACGCCGTGACCGCTGGCTCTGGGCCCGACGCTGTGACCGCTGGCTCTGGGCCCGACGCCGTGACCGCTGGCTCTGGGCCCGACGCCGTGGTTGTAGGCCTTAACACCCACAACCAGGAGTCAACCACATGGTGGATGTGCAATGGGTGTTGTGGGTCTAGGATGACAACCACTCCCTCAATGTCAGCGACGCAAAAGTGATGGGAGGGCCTCATGCTTGTCATTGTATTTATGTTTGCTAAGTGAATGTGTTAAACGCATACAAACAGCACTGATTCCTGGATCAGAAGAAAATGGCCCCGTGTGTTGTTACTGTAGATGCATTATGGACATTGGATATGGTTTGTGTGCAGTGAGGTTTTTATTTAAAAGAACTATACAGTCGACCCGTATCTCATCTTTATGGAAAAAATATCACTGCCTTGTTTAACTTGTGTAGTTCAGTTTTTTCCCCCCAAGAGTATCTGAACTAAGACTTTTCTAGATATCCGCAGCTGCTTTTGTTGGTCTAAAGAATAGGCAATATCCCAAAGCTAAAACACAATGTGGGGAAAGGACAAGCTTCTGACGCTAAGCGACATTATTATCCATTACTTCCGCTATGGATGTCACAACGCTGGGAAAGCATACAAACAACTAAACATAGTTTTAGAAGTGATTTGGGAACGTTTTTCCTATATCAAGCGCATTAAGTAATTTGGTATGTTTGTTCCATAAAATGCGCTACCGACGTTAACTTGCCGAATGCAACAAGCCCCTGGGTTTCTCTCCGGGTCAACCCGTGTGTACTTGTACTCCTCTGTGTCAGCACTGTGTTCACTCACTCCAAGCTGTATTTTCCATGGGTTTCCTCTGCAGAGGTGACCCTGGCTCTGCTAGATGTTGCCAACGACAAGGACCAAGTGGTCCAGGAGCAGGTCCGGAAGTCCATCCTCACCCTGGGGAAGCAGAAGCCTGACAAGGTCCTGTCCATGTGCCAGGACTACCTGGTGAAACACCCCAAGGTCAGACACCTTTATTGCCACTTTCTCTTCCTGTCCCTTCCTCTTCCTGTCACTTCCCTTCCTGTCACTTCCCTTCCTGTCACTAAGCAACGTTAATGTATGCAGCAGGGATGGGAAGTAGCACTTCCCCACGGTCGTGTTCAAATGATGCATGTTGTCTTATTGTATGTGTGTTGTTGTGGCTCTGGTCTTTTTACAGATTTGTATTTATTTATCCAACAAGTGGTGTTTCTTCAGTTTTTTTTTTTTTTAGGTCCATGTTGATTCAACTGGAGCTGTTCTTCACATGCCCTGTTATGTTGCCCGGCCAGCGATAAAATTTATTTGTGGAGTACCCGACCACGTGCCAGATTAGTGTGTGTTATTTAGACGTTTCTGTGGTAATGGATGTGACAGACATTTTATTTCAGTGTCCGTTTTAAGTTCATAACCCTCTCACACAGTTCACGCTTTCACTTTCACACGACCTCCGGGATACAGGACATGGGAGGAAGGATTGTAAAACTTTTAGTATTTGTGCGATGTGATGGGAGTGGAGACAACTGTAACGTGAGTGACTGTATCTCTCTGATGGTCGGTCCTTATCAGATGTCTCGGCTGCAGTTCCGTACTGTGGATTTCCACACAATTCTAGATGGCGGGTGTGTTATTGCGTTAGTGTGTGATGTGGTCCGCCAAGGAACAGAAACGAACATCCTGCCAGAAGACCTTATTACTGCTTTAGACTGTCCCTCTGCATGTGATACTTCAATAATAAGATTACCAAAGAGATTGTGAAATATGCCATATGGTCGAGTCATTTCTTACCGGCAGTTTCGACAACTCAACAGGACTTGTGGCCTGTGTTTTTAAGTGAAATAATTTCCCTGTTTTTCCGCAGCTTGTCATTGGGCACAGAGTTCTCATCCTGCAGACGATTGAGCTGATTGTGAAGACCAAGATAGACGACATCAGCTACCCTAAAATCAAAGGCATAATTTCTTTGGCCTCCGATGAGATGACCCGGTCAAAGGTAGGAATGCCGCTGAGGCTGAAGCCGTGAGCTCCGTATTACAGCGCTGGATTTTCTTCACATTTCATTAAACCGATAAAGTGGAGTACTATAATGGGAGGTATCTACCTGTGTTCGATCCAACCACTTTTTTGTTTTCATGTTTTTACAGGAAGTTGTTCCTGATTGGCAACAGGCAGCCAGTAATATTTTGGTTGCTGTGGGTAGCAAGCACATCAATGACATCATGGAGGAAATCCTCAGCAAGTTCCAGCCAGGCGTCCTGCCTCATTTCTTTGTGGTCCAGACATTAGCAAGCCTCTCTGATTCCAATGGTAGGACAACACTAGACACACCAGAGAGTTGCCCGCACATAACATGTCTTTTGGCTGCTAAAATTCCGCTGTCTTCACCTCTCCATACTTTTGAATATTACTGTAATTCTCAAACGGATATCTTTCCAGTGCTTCCTCTATGTCCCATGACGTTGTGAACGCGATCTTGTTTGATGACTGCGGGTATTTCTGTTGACAGTGTATGGCATGGTGCCCTTCCTCAACGCCATCTTGGGCACGATGCTGCCAATGTTGAGCATGGCCAAGCAGGACAACATGAAATGGGTCTTCTCCTCTGGTATGCTGCACATTAGCTATAGCCCCAACTTGACATTCCCTTACCCGGACTGAACTAATGAAACCTAAAGTGTCTGGCTCTCCTTTCTACTTACTCTCACTCCAAACCTCCCCCTTTCATAGTATTTCTCCTCTCTATGACTCAGTTTTTCCTCTCTTATTGACTATCCTTTCTTTCTCTCTTTCATATCAGCTCTATCCCACTTCAGCGAGAGCATTCTGGAGTACCTGGCCAATCTGGACAAAGCCCCGGATCCCACTGTGAGAAAAGACACCTTCTCCAGTGAAATCTACGCGGCATATGACATTCTCTTCTGCAACTGGCTTCAGAGCAGAGAACCCAAGGTACGCTGTGTTATATTAGGAAAAGCATGATACCAATTAGTCCTGAAATACGTTTGTCTGCGAACAGTCTCTCTTTGTTAGGGCGGCGTCATGGAAGCGTTCTGTTTGACTTCCTTTTGGAAACAAATTGTTTATTTTTCTTCTACCAGACATGCATAGTTGCCGGCAAATTCTTGTGTAGAAAGGTCTTCTTGTGGTTTTCAGGGTACATGATCTCACCTGTAGTATGGCACCTGTGTGTGCACCTGTCAGTGTGTATTTAAACGGATTAGCAACAAATCAACTGTGGTATAATATATCTGAAATTAGCTTTTGGGATCTTCAACTTTAATAGGGTGGGAGCTGAAATAAATATTAGTAAAGTGATGTTCTCCCAGGTGTCTTCAGTTGTTTGGTGATGTTCTCTCTGGTGTCTTTGGTTGTTTGGTGATGTTCTCTCTGGTGTCTTCAGTTGTTTGGTGATGTTCTCTCTGGTGTCTTCGGTTGTTTGGTGATGTTCTCTCTGGTGTCTTCGGTTGTTTGGTGATGTTCTCTCTGGTGTCTTCGGTTGTTTGGTGATGTTCTCCCAGGTGTCTTCGGTTGTTTGGTGATGTTCTCTCTGGTGTCTTTGGTTGTTTGGTGATGTTCTCCCAGGTGTCTTCGGTCGTTTGGTGATGTTCTCCCAGGTGTCTTCGGTTGTTTGGTGATGTTCTCCCAGGTGTCTTCAGTTGTTTGGTGATGTTCTCTCTGGTGTCTTTGGTTGTTTGGTGATGTTCTCTCTGGTGTCTTTGGTTGTTTGGTGATGTTCTCTCTGGTGTCTTTGGTTGTTTGGTGATGTTCTCTCTGGTGTCTTCGGTTGTTTGGTGATGTTCTCCCAGGTGTCTTCGGTCGTTTGGTGATGTTCTCTCTGGTGTCTTCGGTTGTTTGCTGATGTTCTCTCTTTGGGTCTTTAGCTGCGACTGACGGTGGTAGCAGCAGTTGGGTCTATGAGTCATCTGATGGCCCATGATAAACTGGAGGAACAGCTTCCCAAACTCATTCCCACAATCATCTCCCTGTACAAGAAGAACACTGAGCATTACATCATCAGCAAGGTAGGCTGCCGCTGGACTGGTTTTACTAGGGTCTGTCCCACATAGCGTACTATTCACTATACTACTCTAGATTTGGGCAGGTCCACAGTGCACTATAGGCTATTTAGTATGTAATACAATTTTAAATGTTAGGACGTATCCAGAATGTTCCTGGTTCAGATCTTTCTGTAATGCTTTTTTTTTCCGTCGGAATGCCCTTTACTTGGGAATGTCATTTCCTCACACCAACAGGGACATTATTCTGACCCCTTCTACATATTTTTTTGTTTTGTAATAAATTGATTTTTTTTCTAAAAATGTGTTTTTGCTTTGGGGTTTATCATTGTGTGTAAATTAATTGGGTAATTCATTGTGTATTAATTATAAATTAGGTAATTAAGTGTGTATGCTTTCTGAAGTCATGTTTACACTGCTATTTAAGAATGTTATCTGGGATCTTACCCCCTCGTTCCCACTCATCAGACATATACACTAGTGTTACTTACACTCAGGCAGGCAACTTTCTTCCCCAACGGTCTGTTCACAAAAATAGCTTGTTCTTTCTCTTCAGAGCCTGTGCCAAGTGTTAGATGCTTCTGTGAACATGGGGAGCCGGTTTCTGGAAACTCAAATGGACACACTTCTGACAACTCTACATCAGCAGGTACACAAACTGTGTGTTTGTGTGTGTGTGTCTTCATTCAATGGCACAACCCTTCGAACAATACAAATATAATTAATAAATATGTAAAAATAAATTTCACTTTGAATAGTTTAAATGTAAATCATGCATTATAATAGGGAATGATGCGCGTGTGTGTTTGTGTGTGTGTGTCAGTATGTGTAAGCTGGTAGTTCTCCATTGTGACATTTGCTTGTTTTGTCTGTTACTCTCCATCCAGGTCTGTGGCCCTGTCGACTACAGTAACCCGCCTACGGTGAAGAATCACAATGAGGTGCTGAGATGCTTCAGCATTCTAGGTTTGTAGTCTGTTTTTCAATTATTACCGAACGTGTTTGTGTGTGTGGTCTGTTGTTCTAATCCAATAGTCCTGTGTGGTCTGTTGTTCTAATCCAATAGTCCTGTGTGGTCTGTTCTAATCCAATAGTCCTGTGTTGTTCTAATCCAATAGTCCTGTGTGGTCTGTTCTAATCCAATAGTCCTGTGTGGTCTGTTGTTCTAATCCAATAGTCCTGTGTTGTTCTAATCCAATAGTCCTGTGTGGTGTTTTGTTCTATTCCAATAGTCCTGTGTGGTCTGTTGTTCTAATCCAATAGTCCTGTGTTGTTCTAATCCAATAGTCCTGTGTGGTGTGTTGTTCTAATCCAATAGTCCTGTGTTGTTCTAATCCAATAGTCCTGTGTGGTCTGTTGTTCTAATCCAATAGTCCTGTGTTGTTCTAATCCAATAGTCCTGTGTTGTGCTAATCCAATAGTCCTGTGTTGTGCTAATCCAATAGTCCTGTGTTGTGCTAATCCAATAGTCCTGTGTGGTCTGTTGTTCTAATCCAATAGTCCTGTGTGGTCTGTTGTTCTAATCCAATAGTCCTGTGTTGTTCTAATCCAATAGTCCTGTGTGGTCTGTTGTTCTAATCCAATAGTCCTGTGTTGTGCTAATCCAATAGTCCTGTGTGGTCTGTTGTTCTAATCCAATAGTCCTGTGTGGTCTGTTGTTCTAATCCAATAGTCCTGTGTTGTTCTAATCCAATAGTCCTGTGTTGTTCTAATCCAATAGTCCTGTGTTGTGCTAATCCAATAGTCCTGTGTTGTGCTAATCCAATAGTCCTGTGTGGTCTGTTGTTCTAATCCAATAGTCCTGTGTGGTCTGTTGTTCTAATCCAATAGTCCTGTGTTGTTCTAATCCAATAGTCCTGTGTTGTGCTAATCCAATAGTCCTGTGTTGTGCTAATCCAATAGTCCTGTGTGGTCTGTTGTTCTAATCCAATAGTCCTGTGTGGTCTGTTGTTCTAATCCAATAGTCCTGTGTTGTTCTAATCCAATAGTGAGGCCTGTTGTCTGTTGTTTTATTGGATTAAAGAAACAGTCCTCCTGGCACAGAGACACACTGCAGTGCAATAGATTATGAATCCTGTCCATCTTTACCGCTTATGGGGATTGATTGTGGCAGGCTGAAGGCCAACTTCTCACAGTTTGGCCTCTTAGAATTGTGTGATTACATCTTTACTGTCTAAACCTGCACACGTCCCACTACATTGATTCATTCCCACTAAGTTGTGTATTATCTACATTGTAAAACTGTAGAGTCGAATTAATATCATACCTCAGTTGGAAGGTTGAAAGCAAGTGGTTTTGATGGTATGGGGCACATATATCGGCCCCTGTATCGACCCCTATATCGGTACCCCTGTATCGGCCCCCTGTATCGGCCCCCTGTATCGGCACCCCTGTATCGGCACCCCTATATCGGCCCCCTATATCGGCACCCCTATATCGGCACCCCTATATCGGCGGCACCCTATGGAGCCTATATCGGCACCCCTAAGGACCATTTTATCGGCACCTGTATAAACCCCTGTATGAATATGTATCCTGTATAACGACACTTGTCTGTATAATACATGATATGCTTTTTCTTTCTTCCGTAGCCAACACCTTTCCGGATCGGCTGATTGTGTTTGTGCTTCAGAAACTGGAGAACAGTAACGAAAGGAACCGCATGGGTTCTCTGGCCGTGCTCCGACACCTCATCAATGCCTCAGGTGAGACTGTTCAGGGCTTTCATCCAACAAATGCTTTTTGAAGTGTTTTATTTTTAGACCTCCTGCGTGTTTAGTCCCGGGTTGTTGATTTGTGCTGAAGTAAACACTGTCCACACTGTGGAGGTCACATCTCACCGTGGGTCCTTCCTGAACAGTCACATGGGTCAGGTTCAGCTCGTACCACGATGCACTTCACCAAATCACAGGAAAAGAACCAGTGGCCCGTTGTATTTCCTGATTGCCTGTTTAACTGGGTGCATTTGATGGAAACCTGCTAACTCAGAACCAAGTCACAACGAGTAGTGCATTTATCTGATGAATGTTAGTGGGGAGCAATGCTACTGAATGCTACTGAATGCTACTGAATGCTACTGAATGCTACTGAATGCTACTGAATGCTAGTGAATGCTACTGAATGTGTCCTACACCAGACTCTTACCACATAGTGCCGTCAGCGATTTATTTTTTTAATGTCACACATGTTGTTAAAATACAGCCAAAGAGACTGTATTCTCTGGATTTCTAGGAGTCACTGGTTGTTAAAACAGACATTTGAGAAAAATGCCTCATGAAACATGATGTACTCACTGTTTCCTGTTTGATTCCTGTGTGTAGCTCCCATCATGGAGACAAAGAAGCCTCTCATCCTGGCCAGCATCCGGCAGCCATTGGCCGACCACAGCAATAAGGTATGGTCATATTTATTATTATAAATTTTTTATATTACCTTTATTTAACCATAATGATTCTCTATTGAAAATGCTTTTTAGTTCAGGAGCTTCGTTGTTCTGGATCTGTTCCAAATGTGTCCCTGTTAAAGCATTAGGCCTTTGTCCTCTGTCGCCCCCTGCAGGTCAGACAGAGGGTTGTCCAGGTGATCAGTGCCATGGCTCACCATGGTTACCTGGAACTAGACGGAGGAGATCTGCTGGTGAAGTTCATCATCCAGCACTGTGCTCTCCCGGATACCTACTATGTAAGTTGACCGTATCTACAGACCGCTACTGTGTCAGTGGACCATATCTACAGACACTTTGTATTGGCGTTGATATTAATCAGGGGTGTGTGTGTGTGTGTGTGTACGGCTGTGTTCCTGTTGCAGCGCCCAGGCCAACGCCCCAATGACCCTGAGGAGGTGACCAATGAGGCGCTGCGGAGCATGTGTGACCACACCCTCCACCTCTTAACTACAACCGTAGGACGCCTGACTGACGTGAGTCTGCTTACTGTGCGGACTGGGAAAGACTACCTGACTGACGTGAGTCTGCTTACTGAGGCGACTGGGAAAGACTACCTGACTGGTGTGAGTCTGCTTACTGAGGCGACTGGGAAAGACTACCTGACTGACGTACACGTGTCACACAGTTCATAGTTCATCAGCATTCATGATAGGTTAAGGTAGAGATAGGGAATGCCGTGAAAGTATCACATTTGGCTTCTGTAACAAATGATATTTTATATTTGTTCCTGCTGTGAAAATGCCTAGAAACCATCTGTCTGAGCCAAGTCGCACCAACCACTAAACATCAGCGTAAAGCACAAGCTGATGGCTGGCGCTGAAATAATGTTTCTGTAAACTATAGCTCAGGAACTGGCTTTGAAGTCCTTGCAGATTCGTGTTGGATCCTGATAAACACTTGACAGTGTTTCAGTATGACATCCAAACACAGCATCTGTCACTCTCTCTACCGTTCTGTCGTCCTTTGCGGTTCCCGACATCAGCACTCTGAGATGACAGGACTCTTTTAGTTCCTCAGACAGGAACCCTTAAGACAAGACGTTTTGACAATGACTGTAAAGGACAATGATTTCAACATACCGACTGGGCCTACGCTCTCTTCGCTACACAGCTCTCTTCGCTACACAGCTCTCTTCGCTACACAGCTCTCTTCGCTACACAGCTCTCTTCGCTACACAGCTCTCTTCGCTACACAGCTCTCTTCGCTACACAGCTCTCTTCGCTACACAGCTCTCTTCGCAACACAGCTCTCTTCGCAACACAGCTCTCTTCGCAACACAGCTCTCTTCGCAACACAGCTCTCTTCGCAACACAGCTCTCTTCGCAACACAGCTCTCTTCGCAACACAGCTCTCTTCGCAACACAGCTCTCTTCGCAACACAGCTCTCTTCGCAACACAGCTCTCTTCGCTACACAGCTCTCTTCGCTACACAGCTCTCTTCGCTACACAGCTCTCTTCGCTACACAGCTCTCTTCGCTACACAGCTTTCAACAGCTTTCCACTTAATAAACCATCCCTATTGTTTGGCCTGACATACTAAAGTCTTTACCACATTGTGGTGCAGTCAGCTGCGCAAGTCTGAGAAATAGAAGATGTTGTTGACCAATCACAGTAGATGGTGTTTAATTTGCTGTAATACAACAGTCATGTAGCCAACAACCGCCGGAACAGCTGGCTAATTAATTAGTCTTACTTAGCTGGTAATCGCTGTTTGAAAAGGCTGTTATAATGTCTTCTGTTTTCTTGCTGTTCACCTGTCTGTCCTAACAGGTCCTGTGGCCTATGCTGCTCTTCTACCTGACCCCAAGTCAGTACTCCAACGCCACCACACCACTCTGTAAGAGCCTTATTCTGCTAGGCACCAAGAAGAGAGACGCCCAGGAGCCCAACTTTTACATTGACTTCAATGAGCAAGGTGGGTCCCTCAAGAGGTTGGTGGTACGCACTTCATCCTCTCCGCCAGACACATCCTCATACACGGTAGAGTCATTATGATGTCATTATGATGTCATTACCATGTGCCGAGGCAATCGGGATCCAATGGGATTAGAAAACGGTAGTCTTTTCCACACGGTGCCGGACCTGCGCCTCCTTTTTGATATTCAGCACATCCGCCCCTTTAATGTAAACAAGATGTTTGAAGCCCGTGCAGAGCTCCTCGCCATCGCTCCTCGTCAGCGCTTCTCCGAGAAGTGGAATTGATATTTTCCATTGTAGGTGTGTGTGTGTGAGTTGTACGCACGGACGTGCCGTTCTCATTAAAGGTCCGTCGGCCGGCGCTGAACGGGCCAGACAGACCCGCAGTGTCTGGTTCTGATTAGCCGAACGAGACGCCATATTCATCAGTAAATAAAGCGCTAGCGTCGCCCGGGTCTTGAACCCTTAAGGTAATTGTTTCTGTAGAGGAGACAATGATTAAGCGGCGCTCTTTGTGCTGAGAAAGTATGAGCCGGTGTAGTTAATCATTCAGTCATTAATTCTCATGCTTAGACCGCTCTAAACCTCATTGGCTCTCTTCCTCTGTCTCCTTCTTCAGTTAATCTGCCCTCCCCCCACACGCTGATGATCCGTCTCTTGGTGAGTGGACTCAAGTCGGCTTTAATTTTGGTTTTTGTTACCGTGTTTCTTGGAGTTTATTTTTGTGTTATCTGGGAACATGTGTGTGTGTGTGTTTACAGGTTAATGCGTCATTCCCGTTCAGGAGTCGGGGTCACGGAGGACCGTCACTCTCCCTGCTGAACGTTCTGGGTCCAAATATCCACCCCAAAACCCGGGACGTCTGTGAGGAGGAGATCCCCGTCCTGCTCCGCTGCTTGGAAGGTATAGAACCGTTCTCAGTGTCTCAGGCCCGGATGGTACTCTCCTCCTAGGCAGCGTGACGACATGAAGGACTGAGGACAATCTCACCTCAATGACCCCATGTTGGTGTAACCTACAGAGCCTTATATGGACCCCTAGGGGTTAATAGCCACACAGACAAAATAACACGGACACGCTTTTATTGCTACTAGTAGGCCGTTGAAAGTCCGTTCTAATGCCAGTGGTTTAAAGGTGTTCTCACTGTATTTTACTGTGATAGGACTGAGATTAAGTGACCGATTGGTCCCATCTAACCGCAGCAGCCCAGGTTATAGGACGTCATGAGTGCTTCCAATTCCAGGCAATGTCAAAGCAATATTTTTTAGATGGGCTTTTGTTGCTGTCGCTTTGGGCAATTTCTTTTTTTCTCTCGTAAAAGTACCTGGCTTGCATTTTAGGGTATTATGGGGGGCCTGAAATCGTTCTCACTCTTTGGTTTGGTTGGGCCGTGCACAGAATATCCGGCACAATGTTTTTTGGACAGCGAGGATGGCTCGAGTACGAACGCTTTCATCCCGATCACGTTTCTTTACAGAGTCGACGCCAGAAACACTAGCCAAGAAGACTTGGGAGGAGAGCCTGCTGCAGGTATGGATGTTCTCGGATGTTCTCGTATGCTACGTGGCATCACTCTCATGACTCCTGTCCCACAACAACGTCAGTAACAATGACTTGGAGAAATCTCTGTTTTGTCAAACGGAGAACCCTGTGTCATTTGGGGAAGCAGGCATGTGGAATGGCGAGGGTTTCACTCATGACTGATGTAGCCACCCGATGTAGCCACCCGATGTAGTCACCTGTCTGCTGCTGTTTTGATTGGTCATTTTCAGCTCCTAGCCAAGACACTGGTGGCCGTAGCTGATGACCGGTGGAGCTGCCAGCTGGCCGCCGAGGCCACGCGCTACCTCTCAACCTATAACCAGTCCCCGGAGGAGAAGGTTTGTGAAACGTGTCATATTGACCAGTCCTGAACCGGGCCCCAGAGGTTTGACTGACCGTGTGATCTCATATTGGCCAGTCCTGAACCGGGCCCCAGAGGTTTGACTGACCGTGTGATCTCATATTGGCCAGTCCTGAACCGGGCCCCAGAGTTTTTACTGACCGTGTGATCTCATCTTGAAGAACTTTAGGCTTCACACGTGCCTGAACAAAACTCATGGCCTTTACTAGTCTTTCTAATATCAATGGTATTTAGCCTTTTGAAACTACCACAAAGATCTCATCAGAACATTAGAAGATGCATGTTCTTCGACACGGTCTTGTAAATAATTCACAAAAATGTTGTATTTCCAATTAACCAATCAGGTTTACATATGAAACCAGCTGATTATATAATTATACCGTGTAGAATGGTGACTTTGTTTTCAACTATCAAAGAAACGCATAGTGACCGATTTAACTATCATGATCTGAAAGAACCTTTGCAGTTGTGCAAGAGCATACAGAGTATCTAAAGCCCCAGGGCGGTGAACGGGACATTGCCCTATATAGTGTGGCATCTTCCAGTTGAATGTTAAAAGGGTCTGCTGTCTTATAATCACTTATGGACCATTGGTTCTCATTGTAACAGTGGGATGGCTCAACCTAAATCTACATTTTCTGATAATATCACGGCCATCTTATTATCCACAGGCCATTCAGAGCCCGTTTTCCTCCCCCATCAACAAATACAATTAGGCAGTGAATGGTTTTTCCGTTTCTAATTGAAAGGTTTGCTCTTGGCGTCTCTCTATAGAGTTTCCTGTATAAGTGTGTCGGAGTTACACTGCAGCAGTGTTGCAATAAAGACGTGGTGAAGAAGCAGCTGCAGGAGATGCTGATGAACGCACGACACCACGACTCCACGGAGAGAGAGGTGACCGCCCGAGATCCTCGCAGGTTGATCTTCTCAGATCTCCACCTCTCAGGTTCCTCCTGGGTTCCTCCTGGGTTCCTGTTAATGAGCTGCTCGTAATCACCACGGAAATGTGTACATTGCGGTTGTGTTCACTGGCGACTGAAGTCGTACAAGAATGATCTTTTCTGAGTTACGTGGTTCGAATATCTCTCCATATTTCGCACACGCCCGACTGTAGCTCTGTGGTGAAGCGGAGCGTTGCCATGGAGACCACGTTGGGCTGCTAGTACAGCTAACTTGCCTAGTAAATGCAGTCTTATGTACTCTGTCGTTTCTGCCTAGAGTTAAACCTCCCATCCCAATGATTTCCTTGTACTAGAACCTGATAATTAGTTCAGAGAATAGTTATTTTTTGTAAGAGAGGCCGGTAGTCAAATGCTAATTGCGTGATGATGTGGACGTTGTGTCACTGGAGTCGTAAACGTACATTGAAGCACACCACCCGGTGTGTTCTGGGTAAACGTTTTCCCAGGGTGTTGCCGTGGGTATCGGTCTGTGTGCCAGCACTCATCTGGAGGCCACTCTCACCAAACTGGAAGACTTTGGGAAGTCGGATGCCTTCAAGAAAGCCTCGGGAATATTTGGTCTGCTCAAAGTGAGTTTGTCGTTGATGTTTTTATTTTCATCCTATGCGGGGAAAAACACAAACAATGTGATTGACAATACCTGCTTTATTCCCTATTGTGGATTTACCTTAATCAGTTCGAAAGGCTAAGAGTGGGTTGATTTTGGACAGGAGGTTAAATTCTATTGAATAATGCTCAAGGGGTTTGTTCCATGGCCAGTAAGAGCTGTTCTCAGCACAGCACAATGCAGAGTATCTGGAAACAGACCCTATCTTTATATTGGCCGTATGCCACTTCATCCACCCAATCAGAATCCAGGTGTTTACCATTGTTACAGTTTATCCAGTTTTTCATCCGTTCGTGTAAACGTTCCGTAACCGTTTTTATTGAGTTGACATTTTTGGAATCCTTAATCCCTTTCGTGTTCTTCCCTTTCCCGTTCTTCCTCAGGACAAGAATGACGTGGATGTTGAGAAGATGAAGAGCACCTTGATCCTGTGTTACGGGTACGTGGCGCTAAACGCTCCCGATGACCAGGTTCTGTCCCGGATCGACTCGGACATTCTACGCAACATCAGCAAGCACTTCAACACTAAGGTAGTGTACGTCCGGCATTACGTCACCATATCCCTGTAACAAGGAACACTCTCCATGGCTACAGAATAACCTGGCCTGTTTCCGGATGTCTTCTCGATCGTGACAACCAGTCACCATGGTTTTCTCTGTTAAATCAGTCCCTCTCCTGACTATTTACGACCTCCGGATTTCCACGGGTTTTTGATGTATTTTTATATTCAAGCTGAATAGTGTGTGGCTGGACAGATATCCCCAACGACCACACACATCAAAATGGAGGAGTTGTTTGTATGATGTCCTGGGTTCTATCCCCAGCTGCTCCCCAGGTCGCCGTTGCAAATTTGTTCTCAAGCATCCTACCTGGTTAAATAAAATAACCGAAGCGCGCACACACACACACACACACACACACTGTGTTCAGTGTTTGCAGCAGAGTATATCCATACATTCTGTTTGGTTTTACACAGGGCTCATTTAATTAGCTGTGGCTAGTTGGCTAGCGCTGTGACATGCTAATATTTACTGCATTACAATGATGATAGGTTGACTTCCTCTGTATCTGTGGGACATTAATGTGCTCTTGTAAAACCGCTTACCTCCGCAACATGAATCATAACATGTTAGTGCCTCTTTGGCTTAGTTTATCTGTTGGGTTAAATGAAACCCACGATACAAGTATGTTACATTTGATTGAACTGGATTTTAACCCGTGTTTTAGATTAACAAATGAATGACAAAATATCGGTATATAAATAAATGCCATTTGTCTGTCCCATTATACGCTAGTGGTTGTCAACAAAGTAAACGTTAACAAACAGTTTAGAGGTCAGTCCAACCTGGCAACCAGAGCTCTGTTACGGTCTGACCGGTTACATTTCTCCCTGGTTACGGTCAGACCGTAACAGAGCTCTGGTTGCCAGGGAGAAATCATAATTTCTGTCTGGTTACCAGAGCTCTGTCACGGTCTGACTGGTTACATTCCTCCCTGGTTACGGTCTGACCGGTTACATTTCTCCCTGGCAACCAGAGCTCTGTTACGGTCTGACCGGTTACATTTCTCCGTGGTTATGGTCTGACAGGTTACATTTGTCCCTGGTTACGGTCTGACAGGTTACATTTCTCCAGCACCATTCTTCACTTTTACACTAACAGGCACAGCAAAGGCGATTCTTATTTTTAACGGGCATTTCCCTTCTCCATTG
>CM055738.1:8357648-8425148 GCA_029465975.1 Dallia pectoralis | reverse complement strand
TAAGAGCATTACACTACTAGCTGGTAAATGTTCAGCGCAGTTTGTTTTTCACTACGTTAGCGTTTCCCCCTACGCTAACCCTTACATGTTCCTTCCCTGCCGATTCTGTAATTCTTTGGACTAGAGTTTCTGGAAAACCTGGGAAAGTGATCTGGTACTTACAGTTTTATCCACTCCCTACTGAGTGATGTCACTGACCCTTGACCCCAAGCCCCACCGTAGTAACCTGGAACCGGCGCTCGGTGAGAACGAGAACTTTGAGATGCTACAGACTTGTCTGAACGGTGTGTTCGGCCTGCCCCCAGTGGACACTCCAGACAGGGACAAGGGGAAGGACGAGGAGGTGCTGCAGCCCAAACAGAGAGAGGTGGGGGCAGCAGCCTGCCATCTATATATATACACGCACACACACACACACACAAACCCAAACAGAGAGAGGTGGGGGCAGCAGCCTGCCATCTATATATATATACACGCACACACACACACACACACACACCCAAACAGAGAGAGGTGGGGGCAGCAGCCTGCCATCTATATATACACACACACACACACACACAAACAGAGAGAGGTGGGGGCAGCAGCCTACCATCTCTATATATATATAGAGGTGGGGGCAGCAGCCTACCATCTCTATATATATATAGAGGTGGGGGCAGCAGCCTACCATCTCTATATATATATCACACACACAGACACACACAGACAGAGAGGTGGGGGCAGCAGCCTGCCATCTATATACACACACACACAGACACACACAGACAGAGAGGTGGGGGCAGCAGCCTGCCATCTATATACACACACACACACACACACACACGTGTACATTAACTAGGTCAGGTACACTTCTGCAGAGCCATACATCGCATCTATAAACTGTGTGTGTGTGTGTCTCAGGGAAACCTTCCTTGTTTTCTTTATACCACACTGAGTCTGGACATCCTAAAGCTTGCTGTTCCCACAGGAGTTGTATGCAGACACCTTCAATGCTCTTCAAGAACTATTAAGGAATATCCTCCTCAAAGATCTGACACCTGATGGCCTCCAGAGTGTGTTCAAGGTGAGTTGGTGATAATGTGGCGATTGTTTTTATCCACGTGACTGTGTTCAGCCCAAACCGATCTCTGCCTATCAGTCAATCAAACATGTTTTATAAAGCTTTTATAAAACTTGTCACAAAGTGCTTTTACAAATAACCAGCCTGAACCCGAATTTAGGGAGAAACATCGAGAGGAGCCAGGCTTTAAGGGGTCGTCGGTCCTCTCCTGAGGGGTCGTCGGTCCTCTCCTGAGGGGTCGTCGGTCCTCTCCTGAGGGGTCGTCGGTCCTCTCCTGAGGGGTCGTCGGTCCTCTCCTGAGGGGTCGTCGGTCCTCTCCTGAGGGTCGTCGGTCCTCTCCTGAGGGGTCGTCGGTCCTCTCCTGAGGGGTCGTCGGTCCTCTCCTGAGGGGTCGTCGGTCCTCTCCTGAGGGGTCGTCGGTCCTCTCCTGAGGGGTCGTCGGTCCTCTCCTGAGGGGTCCCTCTCCTGAGGGGTCGTCGGTCCTCTCCTGAGGGGTCGGTCCTCTCCTGAGGGGTCGGGTCCTCTCCTGAGGGGTCGTCGGTCCTCTCCTGAGGGGGCGTCGGTCCTCTCCTGAGGGGGCGTCGGTCCTCTCCTGAGGGGGCCTCTCCTGAGGGGGCGTCGGTCCTCTCCTGAGGGGGCGTCGGTCCTCTCCTGAGGGGGCGTCGGTCCTCTCCTGAGGGGGCGTCGGTCCTCTCCTGAGGGGGCGTCGGTCCTCTCCTGAGGGGGCGTCGGTCCTCTCCTGAGGGGGCGTCGGGTGAACTTCTGATAGCCTTTGTTTGTCCCCAGCACATTGAGGCGTGGCTGAGTTCCAACCAGGACCACGAGAGGGAGAGAGCGGTGAAGACCACAGCTCACGTCCTGGACTTCTACTTCGCCAACCTCACGGTTAAGGCGAGTCACTTTTTTGTTCCCCAGGTGGTTTCGCCCGTGAGAACATACACCATGTGTGTGTGTATATAAGGTGTCGCCCGGTGGTTGTCATTGAATCGCCATCTGAACAGACTCATTGTCTCTGCAGAACATGGTGACCTTCCATAACCTCGGGGCCCTTCTGGGTCGCCTGGCTCCACGTTGCACCGACCCCAACCGCCTGGTTCGCACGGCTGCCATGGACTGTATCTACAGGCTGCTGTACATCCAGCTACGCTACGAAGGTAGCACACGCGCACACTCTCTCTCTCAATTCCTATTGGCTGTGGAAGCGGCACGGGAAGCGTTTGTTTACACTGGCAGAATAGGGGAACAATATGCAAGCTATTATTAATGACAGATGTGTAGAAGAACATGAAGGTCAATAATGATTGTGCTGGTTATATTTATGATGGTGTTCGCGCTCCGAGGGATGTTGCCGTTTTTCTTCCGGGTCACAGGTCGTGCCGCTCTGATTACACAGTGTGGTATTTAGCTTTAACCGATATGACAGTTGATCAATATTAGTTTTTATTATTCTCCGGGTGATCTGCGGGTCATCTCTAGTGCGGGCATACATTTGGCCCTAGGTTAGAAAGCACAGCTCTGTTCTGTCCTCTCTCTCCCTCTCTTGCGCTGTGTCCCCCACACACTCTGTCTCTGGTGCTAAAGCCTGCTAGCAGCTTCTCTTCCCTGCAAAAACTAGGTTAACTAACCCTGCGTTAATTTCTGGGCCCAGTAAGACTGCGGCTTCGTTCCAAGGGCCCGGCCTATTTCCTATATCGAGTGCACTACTTTTAAACAGGGCATGTATCAAACGTAGTGCCGCATGTGGGAAACCGTGTGTGGTTGGTGCACGTGAAGCGATCGTTGGGGACATTTGCGGTGTGAATCTGTGGTGGTTCTTCGTGTGGCTGCAGGCTTCTCTCAGGACCATGTAGACGAGTCTGTGGACAGCCTGATCACCCTGAGGGAGAGGCTGAACAACCCTGAGCCCTCGGTCCTCTACAAGACGTGCTCCGAGCTGGCTAAGGTAATCCGCTGGGATGGTGCAGGATGCGGGTGGCCTGTAATGGGAATCGGGTGGAGCAGCAGGGTGCCTTAAAGATGGAGCAACATCAATCTGCTCACAATAATCCATAAATACAAAAACATTTTTTTGTGTGCCTCAGTGTTTTTCTTCTTTGGTTTTGCACTGATGTTTGTCTGTCGCTTTTCGTGTAATTGGTCTGTAATTTGTGTTTGGTTTGTTTGTTTAGTTGGTGTGTCTCATGGTCCCGTTGTTTCCTGTCGGTCTCCATAGATCATCAGTAAACGCCTGCCCCAACAGCAGCTCAACACTCTGATCTTCATGTTGTTTGAGGGGCTGGTGGACCCCCAGTCTAACTGCTCCAGAGCATCTAGTGTGGTACTGAACACCCTGCTGAAGAACAGAGGAGCGGGACTACAGGACCTGGTACCCACACACACACAAACACACACACACACACACAGAGGAGCGGGACTACAGGACCTGGTACACACACACACACACACACAGAGGAGCGGGACTACAGGACCTGGTACACACACACACACACACAGAGACACACACACACACGCAGAGACTGAGACACACACACGCAGTTATCGTTGACTCCAAATGACCCGCGTGTCTCTGTCCGTCAGGTACCTGAGATGCTGGAGGTGCTTCACATCCGTCTTCAGGTGATCAGTGAGGAGCAGGTTAAAGTGGCCGTAGCCCAGTCCATCCTAATCCTGGCTACACAGCACCTCCAGACTGTCATCAACACTCTCATATCTTACCCCCTGCCATTTGACAAGTGAGAAGCTCCTATTTCACTCATATCTCCTCCCCTTTTCTCCCTCCATGTCCTTCATCAAGTGAGACGCACCCGTTCTCTCTCTTCTATTCTCTCTCCGTCTGACAGACACACAGTCTTCCGCTCTAGACAGTGCTCTAGTAGTGACCTGTATGTGTGTGTGTGTGATCCCCAGACAGTGCTCTAGTAGTGACCTGTATGTGTGTGTGTGTGATCCCCAGACAGTGCTCTAGTAGTGACCTGTCTGTGTGTGTGTGTGTGTGTGTGTGATCCCCAGACAGTGCTCTAGTAGTGACCTGTCTGTGTGTGTGTGTGTGTGTGTGATCCCCAGACAGTGCTCTAGTAGTGACCTGTCTGTGTGTGTGTGTGTGATCCCCAGACAGTGCTCTAGTAGTGACCTGTCTGTGTGTGTGTGTGTGTGTGATCCCCAGACAGTGCTCTAGTAGTGACCTGTCTGTGTGTGTGTGTGTGTGTGTGTGTGTGTGATCCCCAGACAGTGCTCTAGTAGTGACCTGTCTGTGTGTGTGTGTGATCCCCAGACAGTGCTCTAGTAGTGACCTGTCTGTGTGTGTGTGTGATCCCCAGACAGTGCTCTAGTAGTGACCTGTCTGTGTGTGTGTGTGATCCCCAGACAGTGCTCTAGTAGTGACCTGTCTGTGTGTGTGTGTGTGTGTGATCCCCAGACAGTGCTCTAGTAGTGACCTGTCTGTGTGTGTGTGTGTGTGTGTGTGTGTGTGTGTGTGTGTGTGTGTGTGATCCCCAGACAGTGCTCTAGTAGTGACCTGTCTGTCTGTGTGTGTGATCCCCAGACAGTGCTCTAGTAGTGACCTGTCTGTCTGTGTGTGTGATCCCCAGACAGTGCTCTAGTAGTGACGTGTGCGTGTGTGTGTGTGTGTGTGATCCCCTGACAGTGCTCTAGTAGTGACCTGTCTGTGTGTGTGTGTGTGTGTGTGTGTGTGTGTGTGTGTGTGATCCCCTGACAGTGCTCTAGTAGTGACCTGTCTGTGTGTGTGATCCCCAGACAGTGCTCTAGTAGTGACCTGTCTGTGTGTGTGATCCCCAGACAGTGCTCTAGTAGTGACCTGTCTGTGTGTGTGATCCCCAGACAGTGCTCTAGTAGTGACCTGTCTGTGTGTGTGATCCCCAGACAGTGCTCTAGTAGTGACCTGTCTGTGTGATCCCCAGTTGGAGCTGTGAGATGTGGATTGCCCTGGGCGCGGACAGCAACCTGGCCTCCCAGATCATGGAGATGCTCATGGAGAAGCTGAACATCATGGTGCCATACGTGGACAGAAAGGAGTCCATGATGAGGTCTGGCCTCAGTAAGATGGCCACCAGCCACCCTCTGGCTGTGAGTTTATAACACCTGTATTCATGTTGACCCTCTCTGGCTGTGGGTTTATAACACCTGTATTCATGTTGACCCTCTGGCTGTGAGTTTATAACACCTGTATTCATGTTGACCCTCTGGCTGTGAGTTTATAACACCTGTATTCATGTTGACCCTCTGGCTGTGAGTTTATAACACCTGTATTCATGTTGACCCTCTGGCTGTGAGTTTATAACACCTGTATTCATGTTGACCCTCTGGCTGTGAGTTTATAACACCTGTATTCATGTTGACCCTCTGGCTGTGAGTTTATAACACCTGTATTCATGTTGACCCTCTGGCTGTGAGTTTATAACACCTGTATTCATGTTGATCCTCTGGCTGTGCGTTTATAACACCTGTATTCATGTTGACCCTCTGGCTGTGCGTTTATAACACCTGTATTCATGTTGACCCTCTGGCTGTGCGTTTATAACACCTGTATTCATGTTGACCCTCTGGCTGTGCGTTTATAACACCTGTATTCATGTTGACCCTCTGGCTGTGCGTTTATAACACCTGTATTCATGTTGACCCTCTGGTTGTGCGTTTATAACACCTGTATTCATGTTGACCCTCTGGCTGTGCGTTTATAACACCTGTATTCATGTTGACCCTCTGGTTGTGCGTTTATAACACCTGTATTCATGTTGACCCTCTGGCTGTGAGTTTATAACACCTGTATTGATGATGGCGATATGGTGGATGATGGTGGATGATGGTGATATGGTGGATGATGGTGATATGATGGTGATATGGTGGATGATGGTGATATGGTGGATGATGGTGATATGATGGTGATATGGTGGATGATGGTGATATGGTGGTGATATGGTGGATGATGGTGATATGGTGGATGATGGTGATATGGTGGTGATATGATGGTGATATGGTGGATGATGGTGATATGGTGGTGATATGGTGGATGATGGTGATATGGTGGTGATATGGTGGATGATGGTGATATGGTGGATGATGGTGATATGGTGGTGATATGGTGGATGATGGTGATATGGTGGGTGATATGGTGGATGATGGTGATATGGTGGATGATGGTGATATGGTGGATGATGGTGATATGGTGGTGATATGATGGTGATATGGTGGATGATGGTGATATGGTGGATGATGGTGATATGGTGGATGATGGTGATATGGTGGATGATGGTGATATGGTGGATGATGGTGATATGGTGGATGATGGTGATATGGTGGTGATATGGTGGACGATGGTGATATGGTGGATGATGGTGATATGGTGGTGATATGATGGTGATATGGTGGTGATATGGTGGTGATATGATGGTGATATGGTGGTGATATGATGGTGATATGGTGGATGATGGTGGATGATGGTGATATGGTGGATGATGGTGGATGATGGTGATATGGTGGATGATGGTGGATGATGGTGATATGGTGGATGATGGTGATATGGTGGATGATGGTGATATGGTGGATGATGGTGATATGGTGGATGATGGTGATATGGTGGATGATGGTGATATGGTGGATGATGGTGATATGGTGGATGATGGTGATATGGTGGATGATGGTGATATGGTGGATGATGGTGATATGGTGGATGATGGTGATATGGTGGATGATGGTGATATGGTGGTGATATGGTGGACGATGGTCATATGGTGGATGATGGTGATATGGTGGTGATATGGTGGACGATGGTGATATGGTGGATGATGGTGATATGGTGGATGATGGTGGATGATGGTGATATGGTGGATGATGGTGATATGATGGTGATATGGTGGATGATGGTGATATGGTGGATGATGGTGATATGGTGGATGATGGTGATATGGTGGATGATGGTGATATGGTGGATGATGGTGATATGATGGGGGTAAGGGAGAAACTTCATTAATTTGTCATCCTCTGTTGTAGATGACGTGTGCCCTGAAAGAGCTGATGCTGAATGGTCAGAGCCAGGAGGCCGTGGTGTCTCTGTTCCCCCAGCTGTTCAGCTCTCTGCTGGTCCGTCTGGGCTCCAGCGTTGGCGTCTCCCTCCCTAAAGACATCAACATCAACAGCATCAGACAAGACAAGAAGAACTCCCCCAAGATGGCCGTGGGCTTGGACGTCTGCGGGTTAGTCTGAAAATGTACTTTATATTCGCTTTATTGTTGTGTGTGTGTGTGTGTGTGTGTGTGACCTGTGTGTGTGTGTGTGTGTGTTGACCTGTGTGTGTGTGTGTTGACCTGTGTGTGTGTGTGTTGACCTGTGTGTGTGTGTGTTGACCTGTGTGTGTGTGTGTTGACCTGTGTGTGTGTGTGTTGACCTGTGTGTGTGTGTGTTGACCTGTGTGTGTGTGTTGACCTGTGTGTTGACCTGTGTGTGTGTGTGTGTGTGTGTGTGTGTGACCTGTGTGTTGACCTGTGTGTGTGTGTGTTGACCTGTGTGTTGACCTGTGTGTGTGTGTGTGTGTGTGTGTTGACCTGTGTGTGTGTGTGTGTGTGTGTGTGTGTGTTGACCTGTGTGTTGACCTGTGTGTGTGTGTGTGTGTGTTGACCTGTGTGTTGACCTGTGTGTGTTGACCTGTGTGTTGACCTGTGTGTTGACCTGTGTGTGTGTGTGTGTGTGTGTGTGTGTGTGTGTGACCTGTGTGTGACCTGTGTGTGTGTGTGTGTGTGACCTGTGTGTGTGTGTGTTTACCTGTGTGTGTTTACCTGTGTGTGTTTACCTGCGTGTGTGTGTTGACCTGCGTGTGTGTGTTGACCTGTGCGTGTGTGTGTTGACCTGTGCGTGTGTGTGTTGACCTGCGTGTGTGTGTTGACCTGTGCGTGTGTGTGTTGACCTGTGCGTGTGTGTGTTGACCTGTGCGTGTGTGTGTTGACCTGTGTGTGTGTGTTGACCTGTGTGTGTGTGTGTGTGACCTGTGTGTTGACCTGTGTGTTGACCTGTGTGTTGACCTGTGTGTTGACCTGTGTGTTGACCTGTGTGTTCAGGGTAGCGGTTGAGGCCCTGCGGATCCTCCTGGCTCGGGCCCAGCTGAACGATGTAGTGACTCGTCTGGACCAGGAGGGGGCCTGGGACAAGATGAAGGACCCCCAGCAGCACACCACCGGGGTCACACTACTGGCCGGGTAAACATGTGGTGGTGACAGGGTGTGGTGGGTGGTTGATTTGTTGTGGTGGTTGATTTGGTGTGGTGGTGACGGGGTGTGGTGGTGACGGGGTGTGGTGGTGACGGGGTGTGGTGGTGACGGGGTGTGGTGGTGACGGGGTGTGGTGGTGACGGGGTGTGGTTGATTTGGTGTGGGGTGGGTGATTGATGGGGTGATGGGGTGGTGGTGACGGGGTGTGGTGGTGATGGGGTGTGGTTGATTTGGTGTGGTGGTGGTGATGGGGTGTGGTTGATTTGGTGTGGTGGTGATTGGGTGTGGTTGATTTGGTGTGGTGGTGATATGGTGTGGTGGTGGTGATATGGTGTGGTGGTGGTGATTTGGTGTGGTGGTGGTGGTGATTTGGTGTGTTTTGCTGTTTTTAAGTGGTGTTTACCATTTCAGGGCGATGGCCAAGCACGCCGGCCCCCGTCTCCCGGCCATAGTGGAGTGTCTGTGTCCATGTCTAAACAACATCTATGAGTGTCAAAGGGTCACCATCACTGCTTTCTTCTCTGAGGTGAGCCAGAGATGTATGCAATACGCCATGTTGGATGGATGATGGATGGATGATGGATGGATGATGGATGGATGGATGATGGATGGATGGATGATTGATGGATGGATGATGGATGGATGATGGATGGATGATGGATGGATGATGGATGGATGATGGATGGAGGATGATGGATGGATGATGATGGATGGATGATGATGGATGGATGGATGATGATGGATGATGATGGATGGATGATGGATGGATGGATGATTGATGGATGGATGGATGGATGGATGGATGGATGATGGATGGATGATGGATGGATGATGGATGGATGATGGATGGATGATGGATGGAGGATGATGGATGGATGATGATGGATGGATGATGATGGATGGATGGATGATGATGGATGGATGATGATGGATGGATGGATGATGGATGGATGATGGATGGATGATGGATAGATGGATGGATGATGGATGGATGGATGATGGATGGATGATGGATGGATGGATGATGAATGGATGAATGGATGATGGATGGATGGATGAATGGATGATGGACGGATGATGAACGGATGATGAATGGATGATGAATGGATGATGAATGGATGATGAATGGATAATGGATGGATGGATGGATGATGGATGGATGGATGGATGATGGATGGATGGATGATGGATGGATGGATGGATGATGGATGGATGGATGATGGATGGATGGATGATGGATGGATGATGGATGGATGATGGATAAAACGATTGACAGATTTATAGGGAGATTACAGAATGGGATATCTTCCTGTGCCATCTTATCCACAGATACCTGCTACCTAATACAGATATCCACTGCTAATATTAGTGCAGTGAATTCACATAGCCTGGCACATAGCCTGGCACATAGCCTGTCCCTCTACCAGTTTCACAGAAGGCTTAACATTGGTTCCAGTAGACTCACTCACCTCATCAGACAACTCTTATTGCGGCATTTAGTAGAACAGAGCTATGATTGGACTGCTGCCGTCAGTGTAACGCCTCCAGTACTTCTGTATGCTCTGTCCTCATTATGATACACGGCAGAAAACCAACATGTCTGCTTTTATGCATCATTTGAGGTGCTTGTATGGTCATGAATGTGAGGCTCTGTAAGTGGAGCCACTTAACTGGAGTAAGCCGTTTAATGTATATGGAGTAATTATGTATATAATGTACACACCAGTGTACATCTCCGACCATGAAAATGAGAGGGAAGTAGTTATAATCACTGAGGCACAGCGTGTCATATTCACAGGCTCCTCTTTAGTGTAGAGTGGGTACCGAATTACCCTGCCCGTGTCTCTTTTAATAGGGTCATTACGGTAAACAGGCCCGCCTGCATCTTGCTTGACCAGGAATATTGAAATGATATGTAAAAGACTCTGACAAAGACATAATGTCCCCCTTTAAACAGCGCAGCGTTTTACCCGGACAGTTAAAATGGTGTCCTAGACACAGTGGCATTATGCTATGACAGTACTCGTAATGAATAGGCAAATACGCTAGTCGAAGTGGGCGACTTCACATGTGTTTGCGTGTGGTTAAGTGTCCTGTGGGCGTGTTCTCTGTCTCCCCCCCTCCCCCCCCCTCCTGTGTGACCGTAGCTGCTGAACCATCACGTGGTGACGGAGCTGATGATGATGGATGTGCTCATGAACAACATGATGGAGCGCATCTCCGACCCCTGCTGTACCGTCCGCATGCTGGCCGTCAGGGGCCTGGGTAACATCGCCGTGGGGTCACCCGAGAAGGTGCCTGCAGGGATGGGCGGAGGAGAGGGTGGTGGTTGGGAGGGGATTCGCCAGCTGTGTGGGCGGGGCTCGTCAGCTGTGTGGGTGTGTCCTCAATAGATATCCGGGTGTGTCCTGAGGTGCCGGAGGGATGTGCGGAGGGGAGGGCAGTGGGTGGGCGGGGCTCGCCAGCTGTGTGGGCGGGGCTCGCCAGCTGTGTGGGCGGGGCTCGCCAGCTGTGTGGGTGGGCGTGGCTCGCCAGCTGTGTGGGTGGGCGTGGCTCGCCAGCTGTGTGGGTGGGCGGGGCTCGCCAGCTGTGTGGGTGGGCGGGGCTCGCCAGCTGTGTGGGTGGGCGGGGCTCGCCAGCTGTGTGGGTGGGCGGGGCTCGCCAGCTGTGTGGGTGTGTCCTCAGTAGATATCCGGGGGAATAGATGGATCAGCGGTTGTTAGACTACTTGCTTGTTTATGTCTCGTGACATTTTAGGAGCTCTTCCAGCAGGTCTGGTGGTTAATGTGTTTCGAACGCCGAGTCCAGATTTCTTGGTGTTCCTTACGTCCTTCTCACCGACTAGAGGTGAACAGGGTCCACTTCTCTCTGCCAGGTGAACAAGTATGCCAAGGAGCTGTTGGCCGCTATGAGCTCAGGGATGGAGGAGAAGGACGACCCTGGGAAACACATCACCCTGGAGGCCATGTCAGGTCTGTCCAAGGTGCTCCTCTACCTGGATAAGAAAAATGTCCACCTTCTGGTTGTCTACATCTTCATGAAGATCAAACCTTTCTTGGAGAGTGTGAGTTTACGCTAGAACATTGACGGTTGTGAAGTTGTGTGTTTATATACAGGAGCTGTTTCTTTATCACGAGAAAAGTGTGAGTCTCATGATCAAACTGCAAGATAACTGTCTCTTAGGTTTATCTGCATGTGTTAATGGGTCTGTTCTGGGTCCAACTGTCTCTTAGGTTTATCTGCATGTGTTAATGGGTCTGTTCTGGGTCCAACTGTCTCTTAGGTTTATCTGCATGTGTTAATGGGTCTGTTCTGGGTCCAACTGTCTCTTAGGTTTATCTGCATGTGTTAATGGGTCTGTTCTGGGTCCAACTGTCTCTGTACATTTGATCTCTACAGGAGAATGACGACATCCGCTGTGCCTCCATCATGCTACTGGGGAACCTTTCTAAATTCGGTTCTGGAGAGCCTGTTTTTAAGGACCAGATCCATAATGTGCTGGTCAGCCTTCTGCTCCATCTCAATGACCCCAACCTCCAGGTGGTCAAGGTGAGTTCCCTAGCAACACGGCGTATGGAAACGCTCTGATTTATTCCCGCTGTTTTGTTTCCACGGTTCACCTCCCCGGCGTGTTCTAGATACCTACAGTGAATAAGACCCAGTCTTTTCTCGTGTGACACAAGTGCATGGTATGTGTTGTCATGGTTGCTTGGTCAAATGAACTGAGTTGTTGTGCTGTGACGCAGATTGATAAACGACCGTTTTCCCGTTTGTTGTTTCAGGCGTGTAAGTATTCCATGAGGGTGTGTGCTCCCGTGGTGGGCTCGGAGCTCATCACCACCATGTTCCAGAACCATCTACACGAGGACAAGAGTCTGCACTACGGAGAGTTCATCAATGACCTCACCAAATACATTGTACGTTTCTCACCATCGAATACTGTAGTACTCTTCATCATCAACAAACTGATCTTGACATCGCCAAACACATTGGAATACAATCTACCAACAGATGCATATGAGATCTGGCATGTATAGACGGCGTGAAAGTTTTGAAAATAAATTGTCATTTCTTTTTTTTGAGGAGGGGGGGGTGGTGAGACGAAGCAAATACGCACAATGCAAATCTGCAAAACATCATGTATATTTTAGTGGTGACCTTTTTAATCATTAACATGTATTAGAATCAGGTTTATTAGCCAAGTCTGTTAACACACACGAGGATTTCTTTCGGACCACTAGCTGCAGCATTTAGGACACCCATTTTAAGACGTGCACAAAACACACAGTCAAGAGACCCTGCCTATTTGGAATATATACTGGGTAAATATAGAACGTGTCATATGTATCTGAATAGTGCAAAGGAGCAGTAAGCGTGTGTGTGTGTGTGTGTGTGTGTGTGCGTCTGAGAAGATTGCAGTAAAACAAGATCAATGTCCTGGTTAGTATCAAACTGCAAAAGAGCAATATCTAGTTATATATTCAGCTGTGCAAAGAAGAGCTGAATGTCCAGTTACCTCGAGAGAGAGATATATATATATATATATATATATATATAGATATATAAATATTTTTTATTATATATTTTTCCAGATACAGGACTTCTCTGGTATGCTGAACTTCTACCACATTACCGTTCTCCAGTTTTTCAAAAGCAACTGGGCCGAGGTTCGAGCCGGTGCTGCTATGTTTATTGGTAAGTGGAACTTTGTAAACTCTACAGGATGTGATGTCTTGCTGCACTATTGGATCACTTTGATCAACATTGTTCCATCAACTTCTCCTTCGTGCGGCTTTGCTCTGTGTCTTTGTCACAATGTGCTTACCAACAATGTGCTTACCAACAATGTGCTTACCAACAATGTGCTTACCAACAATGTGCTTACCAACAATGTGCTTACCAACAATGTGCTTACCAACAATGTGCTTACCAACAATGTGCTTACCAACAATGTGCTTACCAACAATGTGCTTAACAACAATGTGCTTACCAACAATGTGCTTACCAACAATGTGCTTACCAACAATGTGCTTACCAACAATGTGCTTAACAACAATGTGCTTACCAACGTCAGGTTAGTAGTCAGTTACCAGTGACAAATCTATTCCCATCTCTGAGTTCTGTTATTGTGCCGGATGATAGATTACCAACAGCAGACTAGTTACTAAACTCTGAATTACCATGGAAGGGTTTTTCACTTTACTATGTGTCTAATCGCTTGTTCATTCACTTTATTCCTTCATAGGTTTCCTTCTAGGTAATCTTTCTGAGGAGTTATTTTCTCACATCAACATGGGGAGTGTGACCAAAGGTAGCTATATCTGTTTTTCTTGTTCTTCTCAGCCATGTCTTGTTCTTCTCAGCCATGTCTTGTTCTTCTCAGCCATGTCTTGTTCTTCTCAGCCATGTCTTGTTCTTCTTGTTCTTCTCAGCCATGTCTTGTTCTTCTCAGCCATGTCTTGTTCTTCTCAGCCATGTCTTGTTCTTCTTGTTCTTCTCAGCCATGGCTTGTTCTTCTCAGCCATGTCTTGTTCTTCTTGTTCTTCTCAGCCATGGCTTGTTCTTCTCAGCCATGTCTTGTTCTTCTTGTTCTTCTCAGCCATGTCTTGTTCTTCTTGTTCTTCTCTTGTTCTTCTCAGCCATGTCTTGTTCTTCTCAGCCATGTCTTGTTCTTCTCAGGAGATGCGGTGCTTAACACACGCTGGGGCTCATTATCATATATTTGAGTGCTGCCACCCCAAATTTTATTTTACGAACACGTTCTGTATTTCACACATACATAGGCGCCGGTAGTAATTACTGCCTTTATTTGGCTCTGTCAGAAATGTGCCGTTAGGTGAGCAGGAGGAGGGACTTATTGAGATGGACAGGTTGAACGTCTCTGTGATGTTGGTGTCTAGAAGTGCATAGTGTATCTTGAAGTTGTACGTTTTCTACAAAAATATAATAAATTGTCTGATTCCTCCTCATGGTCGGATTGATGAGCCTCGTCTTTAGGAGGGAACAGAAAAGGTAGCTCAATGGCGCCCTCTGTGGCCATGTTGGAGGTGTTCAACCCTGTCCTCCAGGAGGGACTAGCTGTTCCATGCATTTGAATTATTCCAGTGCTGGCTAACCTTATTAGACTTGTCAGCTAATCAGCAAGCCCTTGATTAGACGTGCCTGTTCAGGGCTGGAACCAAACAGTGGAAGGTCTGGGGGGTCCCTGTGGAGAGCGTTGAATACCTCTGTCCTTGCTGAAAGACGTGCACACACAAACGGTGTGTCCTCTATCCATCTCTATGGAGTGACTTCTCTGTGCTCTATGTGTTTGTTATCAGGTCTGGTCATGCTGCTCCAGGACCCAGATCCGGTGGTGAGAGTCAAAGCTGCAGAAGCTATGGGACATTTCCATTGATCAAATATGCACACACACACACACACACACACACACACACACACACACACACACTGCATGTCTGTCATTGATGGCTTGCTCATTATGGTCAAATGTAGCTGTTTTTGTTTGTCACTGCTTTTTTAATACTTGACATGTTGACAGTGGTACTTGATTTAGTTCTTGAAACGATGTATTAGTGACCAAAGACTGCACCTCGATGTATAGATGAAATGCATTGAATTGTCCATTCCCAGCACTTTGTAACGGTCTTAAAATATGTAAACATGTTTTGAAATTATGTTAGAATGTTTGCGCAAGGGTACAGTATCGGTTCAAATAGTTCAAAAACATAGTTTGAGGTCAAACCGCGAATGTGCCATCTGAGCAGTGTTTTTCCAATAATGGCTAATGGCGTTTCAAACACATCCAGATTAATACCAGAGCCGAATTGGTCCTGATATTCTGGGGAGGTGTGAGTTCCAGCTGTTTTGTGTCCCTCGTGGATAGAGCTTTTAGATCTACACACAGGCTGCAGAAAAGGGGTTAGGGGTCAGTATTCAGAAGGGGTTAGGGGTCAGTATTCAGAAGGGGTTAGGGGTCAGTATTCAGAAGGGGTTAGGGGTCAGTATTCAGAAGGGGTTAGGGGTCAGTATTCAGAAGGGTTTCAGTATTCAGAAGGGTTTAGGGGTCTGAATTCAGCCTTAGTTTTATTCAGCCTGTGTTTGTGTTGTCAGAACCTAAGAACCTAAGAACACAAAGGTCATCTATAATCAGCCATGTCTAAGTGAAGCTGTCAGAATGGCAGCCAGGAAACAGCCCCACATAACTAGCTTCTCTAAGAGTAACTTGACAGGCTCTGTGTATTGTCATGCTGGGGTCGCCTAGCTGCAGGGAAGCCGACCACTGTAGCCAGTTCAGGAAAATTGAAAAATGTTATCAGGTTGGGGACAGGAGTTTTTTTCCTGACCATGCGGGCAAAATGAATGACTTAAAACTGCCTGTGTTATTATATAGGCTTTGAGGGCTCTCAGTTTCTTCTTTTAGATCTTCTGGTCAAGGAAAATGCCCGAGACATTTTGGTCCGAGGCCTTGCAACTGAAAATGTAGCTAATGTCGATATGTCAATATAGTCCATCACTGTTTCAGTCCGTTTGGTTCTGTTGATGCCCAATGAACACGACCCGTCGTCAATATCCGTGTGTCTTTATTTCCGACGCCAGCACATGTTCATTTGGTCCTGTGGAGTCAAAACACAACTTATCACACACACGGGGTCAAATACCATCTGGAATCTTACTAAATGTTTTTTAAATGAGCTTTTACCATTCCATTTCTTTCCTTTTTTTTGATTGTTTGCTTTCACCTGGCTCAGAGGATAAGTGGGTGTGGGAATCTGCAGTTGCATTACGGTTATTTAGACGTAATCAAGATCGGCTCAATTACATAAAAATATTTTAAATTCAATCTGAATGTGGGATGTAGCCGTTGTACCTCTAAAGACAATATTCTCAAGGTCAACATTCACAGAGAATGCTCTAAATGTTTGTCAGAATTTGTCTTCAAGAGCTGCAGTACCTGTTACTCACTTTAGCGTTGTATCCAACACCCAATTGTCTATTTTCTGCCATTTCCCCCCACCCCGTCTCGCTACATCCTGTAGTACACTGATGTTGAACGAGTCAGTCTTAATACATACTGAATCAGTTCATGGTCTGTTGCTGCATAGAGTAAATCACACAACCTAATGTTTTCATTGTGTCTGATAGAGTGGATGTCTGTGGTAAAGTTTAGGAACTGTAAATGTTAAGGACAGCGTTCCTTCAGAGGTTCTGTAAACATGAATTGTATGTGAAAGGTCTTTTAGGAGTTCTTAGAATGGTTCTGAAAACAACCTGTTAAGGAACCTTCAGAATATCCTTGAATAAACATGTAACTTTTTTTAAGAGTTTTAATTTGAAGAATCCCTAAAGGATCTCTGGGGAATCTATTTTTTTATGACTGGTACAATAGGTTAGGAGCTCGTGTGTTTGTTGCCGTCCGTCTTGAATCAATGTAATATGTGAAAATCTTAGCATTGTTTCTGTTTGTACACTGGTCCTTTAAAACAGGAACCGGCCTGTGATGTTGATGACAGAAATCATATTTTATTTTGGAAATCTTAATGAACATAATGATGATAATAAAGTGTTGATCCCTGGACGCAATGAACTGTTTATTGAATCGCTTGAATTCAAATGGTAGGCATACGGTATGTAATTTGAAAGATATTGTCTTGTTACCTCCTTTTTAGTTTGATGAAAACTAAGAATTTCCATAGGCAATGCAGCTACAGTGTTTAGCCAACAGTTTACATGTAAATTCTCATAGGTTTACAGATAACAGATAGTAGATAATGGTTAAATGCAAACATTCACAACATAAAAACATGAGGTAATGAACAGACAAGACGCATCTAGCTTTAAAAACATTAGAAGAGCGACATGTCGTCATTCTATATCGGAAGTGATCTAGATGGGAGGTGCCGATATCAGTAAAAATTTATGACAGAACATGGCACTTCGTTTTCGCACGGGCCTGCCCTGGTTTCGCACGGGCCTGCCCTGTTTTCGCACGGGCCTGCCCTGTTTTCACACGGGCCCAGACTACATCACAACAGATATAACGGTCCCCAGGGTTTAATTTGGTGCTAGGCCATTTTCATTTTGAACATCACATTTGGTAGGGAGAATACTGCCTATGATCTAATATACTAAAAACAATTCTTGCATTCTACATACTAGGACATGCAGTTATGGATAAAATACACAAAACCAAAACTGTGGAAGTCTAGTTAAGCTGTTAAAAGAAACATACTTTGTTATGTTATTTCTGCCTCCCACTGTGAACCCCTTATTTCTACTTGGCTACTATAGATAGGCCTGTTCTGCTGAGCAATGGACGTCCATCGACGTAGAAATGGGGTTCAAATCTAGTCCGCTCGTAATGGCCCTAATTTTGCCTTAACTTCAACAGTTCAAAATGCGTCTTTTATCTGAACATTTCTAAGGGCATGTGTCAATAATTTGAGGCTAACCAGAAACATATAATTGGTTGCACATGGATTTCTCGTTGAAAGTTGACCAGAGTTGTCATTTGAGGTTTCTGTATGGGTGTCATTTCAATAGTGTTGACAGGACGTCATTTTAAGGTTGTTGTTTCAAACGACATAGAAAGATGTCTTGTCAACTTTTATTGGAATCGACGTCTTTTTGACGTCCAGTTTTTTGTGGTGCTACGGACCCATTGGGAGTTCTCTAAATTGAAGAAGTTCACAGTCAACCGATCCACACTGAAACTCTCCGATTCACTGTGTAGGATTGTTCAAATGTCACCGCATTCGACAGCTTTCTCATTTCTGTCATCTTAAAGAAGAGATTTGTTTTTCTCCAATTTACTACGGTTAGAAAAAGCGGCATTGAGAAGCTTTCAAAGCATCTGCGCTCACTTTGCCGACTGAGCCACAGACGCTGCTTTTGCTGCCCAGTTCCAATAGACTGTTTTTACTCTGCTGGAAAACATTTCCTTTGAGTTTTCTTGTGATTAAAGGGTTTGAGTCTGCATTTAGGGACTGTCAATGGGGTTCAGGGCTAGATATTTTCATTAATGCCAGCATTAGCCTCAGCTTAATCTATTATTTACAGAGTCTCATGAACTTGAATGTTGAAACGCTCCTCACGACCCTGTGGGTCCAGGCATTTAATTTGACACGTGCCACCTACCTAATCGTTGTTTAGGATCAGGGAGACCCATTCATGCCACTGGTATTCCCTGATGGCAGAGGCCTGTTCCAGCAGGATAATGCGCCCTGCCACACAGCACACGTTGTTCAGGAAAGATGAGGAACATGATGAAGAGCTCAAGATGTTGCCCTGGTCTCATAAAATACCTAATCTGATTGAGGACACGTGGGATGTGCTGAACCAAAAAGTCCAAGCCGCAGTGGTTCCACCTCGCAATTTACTTAAATTGACTTAAAAGATCTGCTGTCAACGTCTTTGTGCCAGATACCACAGGACGCCTTCAGGGGTGTTATAGAGTCCAGGCCTCTGCGTGTCGTGCTGCTTTGGGGGCGTCCAGAGGATCGACAGAATATTAGGCAGGCCGCCATATTGTTTTGGCTCATCGGTGTGTGCACATGTTTGGGGTCACTTAGAAATGGTCTGGTTTTCCAGGAAAGCATACGTGAAATTAGTTTGAATAGGGAATTTATCAAAACCAATAGAACATTGTGGCGCTGACGAGGTTAGAGATAATGTTTTTTTTATTGAAATAATAATTGTGGCCATGAAACATGCGGCCATTTGGCGTTCTAGTTGTCAATTTGTCGAGGAAATCTAAAGCGATGTCTGATAATTGCCGGTACTCCAGATACTAAACTAGTCTAAAAAAGGCAGTTTTTATTTCTTCTGTAATCAGCACAGTCGTTTTCAGCCTTTTGAAATGATTAACTTGGATAAGCAAACTCAACCTGCCATTGGAACACAGGACTTAATGGTTGCTGATAACTGGCCCATGTAGAGATTCCATTAAAAATCAGTCGTTTGCAGCTATGTAGTTTAGTATTTTGTCCTGCTTTAAAGGTGCGTTCTGCAATCACTTCATAGATTTTCAGACTTTTACATAAAATACAAGGTCAGCCGCTAAGAGTTTGAGACATTTGTTAAGAGTTGAGTAAAAAAATTGTATTAAAAAGTTTTATTACTTTATTGAACTGTTATTCAAATTTTCTCAGAGAATGAGATTAAGTTTGAACAATTTTTAAATAGAAATATGACTTTAAAAACATAAACAAAATCCTGGCTTCCTGCACTTTCGGCAAGAAATCTCCCCCATTTATCTTTCCCTACTGTCTCTGTCAATAAAACCCAGAAATGCCTGAAAATATAAATCTTCAATAATAGTATCAAAAAAGGAACTGCATTGTGGCCTTCAATGACTTCCACGACAGGGTATAAAAACGAGGTAACGGCAGAGAAGTGACAAACCCAATGAGACAAATGGTTGTTAACCTTCATTTATCAGCGAGGTCACCAACAACAAAGCCAGTGTACGCTATACGGTTGTTAGCCTGAATCAGAGCTCAGAGTATCGCTAATATTTATCTTTGTGGACACTTATATACAATATATGTACCCAGGAATATAGCGTTTTCTAAAGGTGTCTGCACTATTACGCACATAAAGCCCGCTGTGTATGAAAGCCGGTTTGAAACCCAAATGCCATCCCCAGCTCTCCACACACACACACCCTTCATTTCAAAAGGCATCCGGTTGATGGAAGTGAATTGGGGAATAAGATGTAATTGTGTCCACACTGACTTGCTTTTCCAAATGACTAATGGTTTTAATATATCTCTTGAAAAGTTCACTTCAGAGCTCTGTCCACAGGGCCTCTTCACAACTCCTTACAGGGACACCAGGACAGTATAGAAGTCTAGTCTGAAGGCTGTGCGGGGAAAAAAGAACGAAACTCTCACCCGGCATGTATCTGGATCTCTTGTGTTCAAGGTGAATGGAACGAGACAATGCGGCCGATTTAGTTAATTTAACACTTTAACTTTTTGCCTTATCCGTTCATGTTATATTCATTACACGTCGTCGACTGGACATTCAATTTAAACTGCAGTCAGCAAATTGGGGTCTCTAACGGTCTATGAGATAATCAACGCCTTAATAGAATTGAATACATCGCACGGCGTTCAAAGGCATTCTGAATGTAAGTCAATTTAACTCGACTACAGAACGGGCCTGTTGAATGTAATGTGCTAAACCTGGATAACTACCAGTGCGCGTGCACGACTGTGTGTCCTCGCGCGGTTGCCAGCGGTGACCGCTATGCATAAGAAAACCGTTGTTCCAATCTCCGGATACGTATAATGGCGATTTAAAATGATCGGTGTCATCATTGCGCCGCAGTGCTTCTGCTCAGGTCAACACAGTTACTTTCACATTTCGCTATTGGTTTACCATAAATGGTCTCTTCTCCGCTGCGCTGCTCTCGTGGTGACGCCCGGTAATGTCTGGTCGCTATTGACTGTCTTTAAGTAGGCCTTAAGCCTGTTTTATGCTTCTGCGTCGAATCGACGGCGTACCCTCGCAGACCACTACGTCGTAGCTCGACGTGCACCTCCAAAAAATTGTAACTACACGTGGAGGCGACGCAGACCACAAGGGCTGTGATTGGTCAGATTATACATCTGGCGGTGAAATGCAACGCAACCCGACGCAGAACCATAAAACGGCCACGACGCCGTAGGAGTGACGGCGTAGCTACGCCGTGGAGTTGACGCAGAAGCATAATGAGCCCTTTAGGCAATCCAATCTCCGGATACGTATAATGGCGATTTAAAATGATCGGTGTCATCATTGCGCCGCAGTGCTTCTGCTCAGGTCAACACAGTTACTTTCACATTTCGCTATTGGTTTACCATAAATGGTCTAGTCTCCGCTGCGCTGCTCTCGTGGTGACGCCCGGTAATGTCATGTCGCAATTGGCTGTCTTTAAGTAGGCCTTAATAATGGCTTTGAAGGTGACGCATTCGCACGCTGCGTTCGGGTGGATCCGTGTGCAGCTCGTTATGCTGGCTGACGGCGGTGGCGGTCGGGACACTAGGTGATGTTGGTGCGACGTTGTCATAGAGATGAGTAGATGTCACCGCGGTTGGTATAAAGTTATGATGAAACCATCACAGTGATTAACCTCACTGTAGTGTCTGAATATAACGTGAACAGAAACTCCCTGGTGAATCTACCTCTCAATGATCAGGCATAAAACACTGACGAGCCAGAACATTATGACCGCTCGCAGGTGAGGCACATGACGTTGATCGTCTGCTGACAGGGACACATGCGGCGCTCTGGGAAGATTAGATGGTGAACAAACGATCATTTCTCGTAGTCAACCGGTTGGATGCATAAGAAACAGGCAATAGGGAAAACCTGGGCTAATTTGACAGGGACCAAATTGTTATGTCCACAGGACGGCTGGTCGGTGCTGTTCTGGAGGCATGTGGAGGACTAACAGTATATAAGCATGTTAATCAGTTGGTTAAACAGTGTAAACAGCACGTATTGATCAGTGTAAACAGCACGTATTGATCAGTGTAAACAGCACGTATTGGTTCATCACTATAAACAGCACGTATTGATCAGTGTAAACAGCACGTATTGATCAGTGTAAACAGCACGTATTGGTTCATCACTATAAACAGCACGTATTGATCAGTGTAAACAGCACGTATTGATCAGTGTAAACAGCACGTATTGATCAGTGTAAACAGCACGTATTGATCAGTGTAAACAGCACGTATTGGTTCATCAGTGTAAACAGCACGTATTGGTTCATCAGTGTAAACAGCACGTATTGATCAGTGTAAACAGCACGTATTGATCAGTGTAAACAGCACGTATTGATCAGTGTAAACAGCACGTATTGGTTAATCAGTGTAAACAGCACGTACTGATCAGTGTAAACAGCACGTATTGATCAGTGTAAACAGCACGTATTGATCAGTGTAAACAGCACGTATTGGTTAATCAGTGTAAACAGCACGTACTGGTTCATCGGTGTAAACAGCACGCATTTTAAGTATCTGAGGCTTCAGAACACTTCTTGAATAAGAGCGGGTTCTAGTCCAAATGTGCACAGGACTGATATCCACACCACGACTGGTCAAATATCCTCAATATGGATGGAGTGTCGCTCCCGATCATTTTAACAGAGACTTTTAGGCTTCCTTAATGTCACAAAACTCCATGATTCAAGAACTGAATGTACACAAGACTTGGATTCCACAGGTTTGTATCCTAAGGATTTAATATTTGCTCATCTGTTATGCACGGCTGCTGGTTATGTCAGCATGCTAGTAGATAATAGACTTCACCAAGGAGAGGGACTCCTGTAATTTGAAACGGATGATCAGGTAAGTAACCACACGAGGGAGCTAAAGCTCATTACAATCCAGCCGTCCTCACGTTGTCTCTTCAACCTTGCCGAATTGCTAAACGTGAGCGTGGAACAGTCCCACGGTGTGCGGAATACTAAAGCCAGCCAATCGAGAGTGAGAGAAAGAGACAGGAGTGGAATTACCTCTTCAGTGATCGGGCTGTTGACTGAAAGGTCAAACATTTTGAGATTGTGTTTATGAAATTGTTATTATTTCTCTAGAAGATTCCCTTTTTTATAATTCTCCGGGATGGATACTTACCTGCATACAAACAGCATTGTACTATATATGGGATAGGACGTCATTGTGGATATTACAATTTGAATAAAAACAAACTGTCCTTCATCATAATCAAGTTCCTCTTCTTCTTTGTCACACCCGTCCTCCTATTGACTTTGGTTGCTTTCCTTGTCTTTCATGGCTGGTTAAAAAAATGTATTAGGGATCATTTGTTGCTGCTTGATATAACCTTTTCTATATTATGGAAAAGTTTTATGAGGAACAGAAAAATTCCCCAAAAAGGTTTTCACTTAGCACCAACAATGTTTGACTATGATATACTTGTTACTTACAAGTAGAGTAAGACAACTTCTGCCAGTGTTTCTTCTGCCAGTCTCCCTTCTGCCAGTCTCCCTTCTGCCAGTCTCTCGTATGCCAGTCTCCCCTCTGCCTGTCATTCCCTCAGGTGTCAACCTCTCCATTTACCATCATTTACCATAACAGTCTCTCTCTCTCTCTCTCTCTCTCTCTCTCTCTCTCTCCCGTTGTTTCTCTTTCACCCTACATAACTCCACCACCTCTCTCTGCCTCTCTCTCTCCATCCCGTTGTCTCTCACCCTCCATAACACCACCACCTCTATCTCTCCCTCTCTCTCTCTCTCCATCCCGTTGTCTCTCTGTCACCCTCCACATCTCCCCCGCCTCTCTCCCTCTCTCTGAAATTACAGTCATTCATTCCCATACGGCAGGTGTAGAAGGCTAGACAGAGGAGGAATGCATCTGGAGTTGACCTGACTCTTTCAGGACATATGGCTCTAATCTGTGACTCGATTGCTTTTGCTCACATCTGATAGTTCCCATCAATTCATACTGCAGTGTGATACAATGAAAGTTCCTTGTTGTGCTGCGAAACCATTATATTTGAGATCCTATATTAATCGTGATTCCGGACCGGGACAAGGAAATTGCCTGTTGGCGCTTTTCATTTGCAGACTGAAAGAGTTGTATTGACTTTGCAGTAGCCTACAATGAAAAAAATGTCGTGCCCCTTTTCTGGTCTTCTCTGTATTCATTTTTAATATTCTAGGCAAGACAAACTGTTGCTTGGTGAATATTGTCCTGCATAGATAGCAAGAGATCTCAGGAGAACTTAATAATTATTCAGACGACCTGAAACAAAAGAATACCTGCTGCTGTGGCGAATGTGTCTCCTGGAAAATAATCATTGCAAATTGAAATAAAGTGCTCCTTCAGTTGATCATTTTCAATTTGTGTGTGTGTGCGTGCGTGTGTGTGCGTGTGTGTGTCCTGCCCAGGCAAACGTTAACATCCCCATAAGAATACTCTATGTCTGGTTGTTCGCTAGATGTTCAAGAGAAACACACACACACACAATATTAAGGTGGAGTTGGTGTGATCACAAACGAACCGTGAAATTAAGAAACAGATAGCGAGCCACAGTCTCTCCCGGGACCCTGGTGCTGGTACAGAACCACCCCTTCAAGGCCACACCAGTGGGAATAATTAGCTTTCGCGGTGGACTCTGTCCTCGAGCCAATCCCCACAGAAGGAAATGGAAGGATGAGCTTTCTGCACAACGGTTGAGTCGAGGCTCCTTATGGGGACAACGGGATGACGGGAGAAATGCAATGAAAACTGTATGGAAAGAAATACTAACTGAGATTTCGGCTGCTATGCTATTGTGCCGGCGACGTAGGGAACTAGGGTGTCTAACCTTTCCCTGTGTCTTGTTTCCCGCTTCCATTAAGGTGGACCCGTGCCTGCTGGCCACGCTGTGGGACCAATCGGCCCTGGGAACATTTAGCAGAACCCTCCTGCTGCCCCCTGGTTGTGTTGCAGGCTGAGCAGCTGATGCCTCCAGACTGTTTAGGCTTCCAATCTGCCAAACCTTAAATCCTCCCGGTTGTCCCTTCCGGACTGTATTTGACTGGACCAATTTATTTTATAAACGACTCTTTAATAATTATTAAACTTAACTATCATAAGTTCACCCAGCACAGCCAGAAGAGGACCCCCCACCGCTGAGAGCCTGGTTCCTCTCTAGATTTCTTCCTTAGTCGACTCATCTGGGAGTTTAAATGTAAGTTACTCCACCTGCAAATAAAAGAACAGCGTCTGTAGTAAAGGGGAAAAATGCCACACGAATTGTCATTCTCTTCTTCAGGAAGTGCAAACACCAGGAAATCAATGCTTAATTGTCGCTCGCAGAACCTTTGAGCACGCACACGCACACACACACATACACACACACACACCTATGCATGGACAAGCATTATTATATACTATGAAGTGGTAATATACAGTATTCTGGATCAATGGAGCCTGTAAATGTGAAGAGGATGTAATGAGTTGAAAACACTTTGTAAGCTGTCTGTGTTCGCTTTCTCTCAGCACCTCGTCCCCTTTCCTCTCTTCTGTTGCTCTGTCATTTCCCTCTGTCTTTTCTCCCCTTTGCTTCTCTTCTCTCTCATTCTTCCTCGCCTCTTTAAGTTCCACTCTCTCTCCTCTTCCAATCCCTCTTTGTCTGTCTCACTCCTCTCTCTCTAACTATCAGTGAATAATCTGGGAGCACAGCTTTGGAGAGAACCTGTTAGCTTCTGGGGTAACATTTATCCTGCTTCCCTCCAAGAACACTGGGTGTTGAGAACCTAGAACTGAGCCTGTCAGCGTTAAGCAACTAGAACTGAGCCAGTCAGTATTAAGCACCTAGAACAGATCGTGTCAGTGTTAAGCACCAGGAACTGAGCCAGTCAGTGTTAAACACCTAGAACAGATTGTGTCAGTGTTATACACCTAGAACAGATCGTGTCAGTGTTAAGCACCTAGAACAGATTGTGTCAGTGTTAAGCACCTAGAACAGATCGTGTCAGTGTTAAGCACCAGGAACAGATCATGTCAGTATTAAGCACCTAGAACAGATTGTGTCAGTGTTAAGCACTTAGAACAGATCGTGTCAGTGTTAAGCACCAGGAACAGATCATGTCAGTATTAAGCACCTAGAACAGATTGTGTCAGTGTTAAGCACCTAGAACAGATAGTGTCAGAATTAAGCACCTAGAACAGATCGTGTCAGTGTTAAGCACCTAGAACAGATTGTGTCAGTGTTAAGCACCTAGAACAGATTGTGTCAGTATTAAGCACCTAGAACAGATTGTGTCAGTGTTAAGCACCTAGAACAGATCATGTCAGTGTTAAGCACCTAGAACTGATCCGGTCAGTGTTAAGCACCAGGAACAGATCATGTCAGTGTTAAGCACCTAGAACAGATCATGTCAGTGTTAAGCACCTAGAACAGATCATGTCAGTGTTAACCACAGGGACTGTTGACATTCTCATATTGCCCCAATATCCACATTTTCTGGAGCTCCTGTGGTATAATTATAGGCATGCTACTTTATTTACTGGCAACCGCTTGGTTTGTCCTGGAGTAATTGATCTGGCTAATCGCAGAGATAGCAACGTAATTAGTGGGTGTACGTGCAAATCTTACTCCATCTGACTTACTCACAAAGGCTAATTGATTTCATTTCACCGAGGCAAATCTGTTCCTTTTTGAAGATGGGTCATTAAATCAAATCACCTGAACTGCAACTGAATATCTTCCAGTTTCGTGAGGAGATTTATTGCAGCTCATCTCTGGATTGGTTTCACTGGTAACGTACCAAATTGGCATCTGCCTCCACATCGATCTTTAGTTAAAGTAGATGAGGTATTTAAAATAGCGGTCAAGCTCATTGTGCAGAATTGTATGGTTTCACAAGACATGGCACCCTATTAGATATACGTTGTACTCCGTTTGACCAGAACCCTACTGGAATAATGTTCCAATGGAAAAGTGCCGTCGCTGGAATAGCGTACGCTTAACATCCACCATGACAGGTCAGCAAATTTAATTAGACCTGATTGAAACCATATAGCGCTTCGCAAATAGTAAATGAGGCACATTAATATCTGGTCTTATCTGGTTAAATGCGCTTCGTGTTAATGAGCAATCACCAGCCGCTAATGCCGTCTTAATTAACCAGCATTCACCCACTTCTTAAATGTAATTAAATGCCACTTGAACCATTTAATTGTGACTGCGCTTAAATTGTTTTGTTCTGGCGAAATGAATTATATTGTCTTTGAAGAAGACGCTGTTCAAAGAGTTGCTGGTGAAAAGTGCATCCGAATATAATGCCTGTTCATTCATTTAAAAATGCATTTGAATAATGCGACTTTATTAGAAGTTAACTCTTCTGACGTCTATTGGTGTGTTGGCTCTGTTCAATTTGCCTGTTGTAATGCGTTTGTCGATCTTTCAATGTTCCCAACTAATTGCGTTAGATTATGTCTGCAACGGCATCTCTGATTTACAACTTAGCAAAACAGCATGTATAACAATCAGTAAAAATGAATGGTTAAATTGGACGGTTATGTTGCAGTTCAAACAATTGTACCTTTATGACTCTCAATTCACCTCCAGTCATCCTGTTCAGTTAGATGGAGGATGTACAGAGAAAGACAGGGAAGAGAGAGGGAGAGGGAGAGAGGGAGAAAGGGAGACTCAGAAAAGGAGAGAGAAGGAGAGAGAGAAACCAAGAGGGAGCGAGAGATATAAATGTCTTCAGTGACTTTAACTTGCAATTCTGACCAGTGACTGTATGCAGATGTTTACGCTGTGTCTATATGCTAAAACGTGTGTTTAATGTAGGTAGTATCGTCATACAGTTATTATGTAATTATAACGTTTGTTCTTAATTATATGTTCATTTATAATAGTGTTGTTATATTTAATTCATTTAGTTTATATAATTTCCAATGCTTTGCCAATGTAAATGTATGTTTCCCATGTACCGCCAATAAAGCCCATTGAATTAAGAGAGGTACTGTATATAAAGTGGGTACTCTGCTGGATGCCAGCGGCTCCAGTCTGTCCTCTCTGCTTGTTAGTGTGCCAGGACCTCAGCAACACCTCTGTGCTCAACCCCGTGCCCCCCTCCTGCCACCCTCCTGCCCCCCTCCTGCTCCGGACAGGTCGGGCCAGAGGTTACACACAGCCAATTTACACTGACGGACATTCAGCATGTCAGCTCGCAGTTGCGGCGCGAGAAATAATTACTTGTCGGAGTTTTTTACCCTCCAGAATGGAGCAGTCAGGCTCAACTCGGAGACGGCGAAGACGCGATGGAAGCTCTGAAACCCGCGGGCTTCCCCATCTGCATCCTATCGGCCACAGAGCGCACTACGTTGACTGGAGCCCCGCGGAGACTGAGGTGCCATTTTGGGATATGCTGGCACTGTAACTGTAGTGTACTGTGCCCCCAAAACAAAGTGATCCACAGAAGAGACCACCTGGTGAAAAGTTCCCTGAGCGATGGCTGCACACACACACACACACACACACACACACACTCCCGTCTCAGCCTGGGCCTAATTAAAATAATTGCAGGGATTGTCTAACAGAGAGAATCATGGGAAGTCCCGAGGTGGAACAGGAGAGGACATGGTTGCGCGTAGTTCATCTGCGACTGAGAGGCTGTTTAGATAATGAGTTAGATTGTGAACTAGGTTGTGGAATATATTTGGACCTTTAGCTGAATGTGAAGGGGCTGTTTGTCAAAGGCCAGTTCCGGGGAATGCGTTTGTGTTGGTGAGGAACTGCGGATGTTCCTCTGCTGTTTCATGGATGTCTTGCCAATGGATGGCGTGTTGTTTTGCTCTACCTTAGATCGTATCGGATGATGAGATATTTTCAGATGTTGCGGAATTTCTCCAAGACTTCTCATCCCGGGTCCTTACAAGCAAACAACAGTATTATAATATGATGCAAAATGTACAATCTGTGTTTTATGATTACATCACTACACTGTTTGCAAATATCCCAGCTGAGTTTTTGGACAGATGACTATTGTATATAATGAGGTCCCTCCTTATAGATGACTATTGTACATAATGAGGTCCCTCCTTATAGATGACTATTGTATATAATGAGGACCTCCTTAAAGATGACTATTGTATATAATGAGGCCCCTCCTTATAGATGACTATTGTATATAATGATGTCCCTCCTTATAAATGACTATTGTATATAATGAGGTCCCTCCTTATAGATGACTATTGTACATAATGAGGTCCCTCCTTATAGATGACTATTGTATATAATGAGGACCTCCTTACAGATGACTATTGTATATAATGAGGTCCCTCCTTATAGATGACTATTGTATATAATGAGGTCCCTCCTTATAGATGACTATTGTATATAATGAGGTCCCTCCTTATAGATGACTATTGTATATAATGAGGTCCCTCCTTATAGATGACTATTGTATATAATGAGGTCCCTCCTTATATATGACTATTGTATATAATGAGAACCTCCTTATAGATGACTATTGTATATAATGAGGTCCCTCCTTATAGATGACTATTGTATATAATGAGGTCCCTCCTTATATATGACTATTGTATATAATGAGGTCCCTCCTTATAGATGCTATTGTATATAATCATTAAACCCTAGTCCATTGGATTAACCTGGGTATGAATAACAAGGGCTTAATGTACAGAAAGAGAGCGCTCATGTGTGTGTGTGCGTGTGTGCGTAAGCGTGTGTGTGTGTGCGTGTGTGTGTGTGTGCGTGCGTGCGTGTGTGTGTGTGTGTGTGCGTGTGTGTGCGTGTGTGCGTGTGTGGTACAATGCAGGTACATGGATCTATGTTTGGACACAGAGGGCCATAACCCACTTTCTGTTTCCCTTGTCTAAGCAGTTTGTTGTCCTTGTAAAACAGCCTTCCACTATGGTGCTGTGATTCGGTGACCTTCCTCTGCCCCTGTCTCGGTCACACTGGAGTGCTCACCGGTGGAGCCACGGGGGCCTCCCATGGGATACAGGCCTCGAGGGGCGGGGACACGGGGCCTCTGTGTTTATCACCAATGTTTTGTGCGGACACACCCACAAGTCCACAAGGGTGTACATGCACGCACACACACACACACACACACACACACACACACACACACACACACACAGACACACTCAGACACACACACACACAGACACACACACAGACACACACTCAGACACACACACACACAGACACACACACACACACACACACACACACGCACAGACACACACACAGACACACACACACACACACACACATATACACACACACAGCACGACCCCGCTTCCCCAGAGAATGTTCCGACTTGAGCAGGAGAGAGTACAGTAGCTGGGTTTGTTCTCAGGACTCCCACATCTACCAGAGGATTAATAGGGAACTCATAGCTTGGCAATGCAAAGCGGCGTTAGGTTTCTGACCCCCAAAAAGATGAGTCACTGAATGAGTGAATGATTCTGCCAACCACCAGGGCACTTGCCAGCCACCAGGGCACTTGCCAACCACCAGGGCACAGGGTTCAATTATCATATCTGCAAGTTGTTCAGAAAGTGACTGTTTGGACATTTCTTTAAGTGCCTTGGGGTTTAAAATAACAGCTCCTAAATAACTATTCTGACAGAAGTTCAGAATGTGGGCATTGTTTGATTGGAATTCTTCATAGAGACACAACAACAAAAATACCACTCAGTTTGCTGAAGTGCATCACAGCTATTCAAATTCCACATCTGGTGACTTTGTTCTGGAAAACTTCAGCTCACACTTGTCTTTTGGTTTGTTGTAAAAAACCTACGGTTCCATCCTAAGTGGCATGCTAATTCCTAGACAGACCCATAGGTGGCTGGTCGAAGCTAGGGCACCGAGTAGTGAATAGGGGGCGATTTGTCTGAGCGAACAGATTGCCAGCGTAGATGGCGTAGTTCTAAAATAGAACCCTGGGTGAGAGTTCCTGTAATCACGGCAACACTGATGAGGTCACAGCCCAGATGTTAGTCTGCCTGTAGAAACACCTGAGGAGTAACAACAGCCAACGTAGCTACTCAGCACAGTAATAATTAACGTCTCCACAAACGAACAGACGCTGATTAAAACAGGAGGTATGCTAGCTGTCTGTATGCACCTCAGAGCCCAAACGCCATCTACCAACAGGAAAAGATCATGTATTATCGTATATCAAATATGTAATTATCTATTTCCTGTGTATATACACACTAACGAGCCAAAATATTATGACCAGTTACAGGTGAAGCAAAGAATGTCCGAACAAGAAGAGGTTTGTCAAGGTCTGGCTAGATCAGATGGTAAGCAAACAATCAGTACTTGTAGCGAGTTGTTTGATGTAGAACGGGCACGCAAGTGTTGGAACTGGACCTTGGAGCTGTGGAAGAAGGTCGTCTGGTCCGATGAGTCCCGTTAACCTTTACATGTGACCCTGTTCCAGCAGGACAATGAGCCTAGCCACAATGCACACATTGTTCAGGAATGTTTTGAGGAACATTATGACTTGTTCAAGGTGTTGCCCCTGGCATCAGTAGGATGGGCTGAACCAACAAGTCCCATGGCTCCACATCGCAACTTAGAGAACTTGAAGAGTCTGCTGCTAATATCTTGGTTCCAGATACCCAAGGTCACCTTTGGACAAACAGCATATTAGGCAGGTGGTCATAATGTTTAGTGGTACATGGAGGACCAACAGCATATTAGGCAGGTGGTCATAATGTTTAGTGGTACATGGAGGACCAACAGCATATTAGACAGGTGGTCATAATGTTTCAGTGGCACATGGAGGACCAACAGCATATTAGGCAGGTGGTCATAATGTTTAGTGGTACATGGAGGACCAACAGCATATTAGGCAGGTGGTCATAATGTTTAGTGGTACATGGAGGACAAACAGCACATTAGGCAGGTGGTCATAATGTTTTAGTGGCACATGGAGGACCAACAGCATATTAGGCAGGTGGTCATAATGTTTAGTGGTACATGGAGGACAAACAGCACATTAGGCAGGTGGTCATAATGTTTCAGTGGCACATGGAGGACCAACAGCATATTAGGCAGGTGGTCATAATGTTTTAGTGGTACATGGAGGACAAACAGCACATTAGGCAGGTGGTCATAATGTTTCAGTGGCACATGGAGGACCAACAGCATATTAGGCAGGTGGTCATAATGTTTCAGTGGCACATGGAGGACCAACAGCATATTTTCAGTGGCACATGGAGGACCAGGGTGGTCATAATGGTTTAGTGGTACATGGAGGACAAACAGCATATTAGGCAGGTGGTCATAATGTTTCAGTGGCACATGGAGGACCAACAGCATATTAGGCAGGTGGTCATAATGTTTTAGTGGTACATGGAGGACAAACAGCATATTAGGCAGGTGGTCATAATGTTTTAGTGGTACATGGAGGACCAACAGCATATTAGACAGGTGGTCATAATGGTTTAGTGGTACATGGAGGACAAACAGCATATTAGGCAGGTGGTCATAATGTTTTAGTGGTACATGGAGGACAAACAGCATATTAGGCAGGTGGTCATAATGTTTCAGTGGCACATGGAGGACCAACAGCATATTAGGCAGGTGGTCATAATGTTTCAGTGGCACATGGAGGACCAACAGCATATTAGGCAGGTGGTCATAATGTTTCAGTGGTACATGGAGGACCAACAGCATATTAGACAGGTGGTCATAATGGTTTAGTGGTACATGGAGGACAAACAGCATATTAGGCAGGTGGTCATAATGTTTCAGTGGCACATGGAGGACCAACAGCATATTAGGCAGGTGGTCATAATGTTTCAGTGGCACATGGAGGACCAACAGCATATTAGGCAGGTGGTCATAATGTTTCAGTGGTACATGGAGGACCAACAGCATATTAGGCAGGTGGTCATAATGTTTCAGTGGCACATGGAGGACCAACAGCATATTAGGCAGGTGGTCATAATGTTTCAGTGGCACATGGAGGACCAACAGCATATTAGGCAGGTGGTCATAATGTTTCAGTGGCACATGGAGGACCAACAGCATATTAGGCAGGTGGTCATAATGTTTCAGTGGCACATGCTCTGTCATTACAGGGTATTGTGTATATTGATTAAAACAGTTATTATATATTAACTCTATAACTGCAACATGTAGAGAAAATGAAGAGGTTTAAAATGTTCAGGCTTAATATGCAGTTAAATGGCACATCCAACATGACATAAAGAATGCTCATGTAATTTATTTTTCGATTTCAACGCAAAGGCCACGCAGCCAGGCTTTATAATTTAAATGAATACACACACACACCAGTAGGACCAAAGTGTAAATACACTATATATTTAAATATGTACCTATTTACTCTCTGTCTCTGTGTGTTTTACGGCCCATTCAACAATTCATTCAGATAGCCAACATTAAAATATTCAACATTTGGCAACCAACATTTAGTTACCCAACATTCAGTTACCCAACATTCAGATACACAACATTCAGATACACAACATTCAGATACAGAACATTCAGTTACACAACATTCAGATACACAACATTCAGACACACAACAATTTAGATCCACAAAATCTTTGTCCAGAACATTCAGACACCCAACATTAAGATCCACAACCTGCTGTTTCTCAACCTCCTCCCTGCATTTTTGTCAGAAACGTTTCTCTCGTTCGGGCCATTTTAATTAGAGCTGCGAAAATGTCTCTAACAATGGTAGGAGGAGCAGACGAAGATGAGGGCACGGTTACAGTGTGGTTGTGACATGGCGGGTCTTTATGAGCAGGGAAGTGTTCATTCATCATTGTCTCCTGGGACAAAGGGAGAGGAACCTGTAGCGCATGTTAAGAGCTGATGTGGCCCGGCCTCACCATGGCTGTCTGGAATATATTACCTCACAACACACAACTGAACAGCACCAGTAATGAGCTACCCGACTCCTCAGGTTAGTCCCAAACCACAGCCCGGTCCGCGTCTAGTGTGCTGCATTTGTAGATAGGGTGCAGTTTGGAACGGCGCCCTGGTGTTGAATACCTCGCCTTCGCCTCCTGCATTGTGGCAGTCAATTTACCCACAATGCAAGGCTAGTTTAGATTACATACAGTGTATGCAGCGACTGCCCCATCCAATGTTTTGCATATAAATATATATAAATTACATCGAATGTTATCAGATCCTTAACTAGAACCGAATATTAAAGATTGCAAGCGGAGACGAAATTAAATAACATTTGTACGCTCACTGTGTCTCATTTAAAAAACGAGTTTCAATGCAGTGCCCATTGCTTCGGCCCGTTTATATTTACTAAATAACCAGAGGCGACAACTTAAGCTGCAATGATTTCAACTGAATGCCTCCTGTAGTCATTCACATCTCTATGAGTCCTGGAGTCATTCACATCTCTATGGATCCTGGAGTCATTCACATCTCTATGAATCTTGGAGTCATTCACATCTCTATGAATCCTGGAGTCATTCACATCTCTATGAATCCTGGAGTCATTCACATCTCTATGAATCCTGGAGTCATTCACATCTCTATGAATCCTGGAGTCATTCACATCTCTATGAATCCTGGAGTCATTCACATCTCTATGAATCCTGGAGTCATTCACATCTCTATGAATCCTGGAGTCATTCACATCTCTATGAATCCTGGAGTCATTCACATCTCTATGGATCCTGTAGTCATTCACATCTCTGCCTCGTCCGACAAGCGCGTAACACACCCCGCCACACACACACTCCTCATGTCCCCACACCTTCTTTGACCGCTGCACCCAGTGCAGTCCAAACCAGTAGTCGGACTGGAGGGAGAGAAACTGGGAGGCTCATATCGGCATTGTCCCACAGCGGACATTTTGATTTTGTCAGTCTATTTCCTCCTCATAACAAAGGCGTTCTTTCCCCACCCGGACGGGGTGTGATGGGGGACTGTATTAATCAGGCTTAGCCAGGAGCGGGGCCTCTTATCAGCCGTCGTCAGACCTCTGGGGATGTCTGGCAGCGTGTGGATAGGGGACGGGGAGATATAGGAACAAGAACTGGTCTGAGACCAAATTAAATCCACATGCAACCAAATGTCTCTCCCCTTATGGCCACGATAATTAGCCCTCTGTTACGGCCGCTGTGGCTTTAAAGGACATGACAGGAAAAATACAGGGCATGTCTGAACCACGCCTGGTCACCGGACCTAGCAGACAGTGTGGTCGAGACGCGTTGGGCTGAGGGGAGTGGGGTTGAGGAGGGTGGGGTTTGAGGAGGGTGGGGTTGAGGAGGGTGGGGTTTGAGGAGGGTGGGGTTTGAGGAGGGTGGGGTTGAGGAGGGTTGGGTTGAGGAGGGTGGGTTTGAGGAGGGTGGGGTTGAGGAGGGTGGGGTTGAGGAGGGTGGGTTTGAGGAGGGTGGGGCCGATGAGGGTTGGGTTGAGGAGGGTGGGGATTGAGGAGGGTGGGGTTTGAGGAGGGTGGGTTTGAGGAGGGTGGGTTTGAGGAGGGTGGGGTTGAGGAGGGTGGGGTTGAGGAGGGTGGGGTTGAGGAGGGTGGGGTTGAGGAGGGTGGGGTTGAGGAGGGTGGGTTTGAGGAGGGTGGGTTTGAGGAGGGTGGGGCCGATGAGGGTTGGGTTGAGGAGGGTGGGGTTGAGGAGGGTTGGGCCGAGGAGGGTTGGGTTGAGGAGGGTGGGGTTGAGGAGGGTGGGTTTGAGGAGGGTGGGGTTGAGGAGGGTTGGGTTGAGGAGGGTGGGGTTGAGGAGGGTGGGTTTGAGGAGGGTGGGGTTGAGGAGGGTTGGGTTGAGGAGGGTGGGGTTGAGGAGGGTGGGTTTGAGGAGGGTTGGGTTGAGGAGGGTGGGGTTTGAGGAGGGTGGGGTTTGAGGAGGGTGGGTTTGAGGAGGGTTGGGTTGAGGAGGGTGGGGTTGAGGAAGGTGGGGTTGAGGAGGGTCGGGTTGAGGAGGGTCGGGTTGAGAAGGGTTGGGCCGAGGAGGGTGGGGTTGAGGAGGGTTGGGTTGAGGAGGGTGGGGTTGAGGAGGGTTGGGTTGAGGAAGGTGGGGTTGAGGAGGGTTGGGCCGAGGAGGGTTGGGTTGAGGAGGGTTGGGTTGAGGAGGGTGGGGTTGGAGGAGGGTGGGGTTGAGGAGGGTTGGGTTGAGGAGGGTGGGGTTTGAGGAGGGTGGGGTTGAGGAGGGTGGGGTTGAGGAGGGTTGGGTTGAGGAGGGTGGGGTTGAGGAGGGTTGGGTTGAGGAGGGTGGGGTTGAGGAGGGTGGGGTTGAGGAGGGTTGGGTTGAGGAGGGTGGGGTTGAGGAGGGTTGGGCCGAGGAGGGTTGGGCCGAGGAGGGTTGGGTTGAGGAGGGTTGGCCAGTTGTCCTGTTAGTGGAGTTATAAAGTGAAACAAGAGCAGAACACAGAGCGTTGGTAGAGACACAAGGACAAACTCTAGCATCCACTTGATTTGAGTCTCAGTGTTTTAAAAACAGCCCTGCCTTTTCGTCAGTTAACATGCATGTAGTGGTTGCCTTTTGTATGAAGTATCCATATAGGCATTAGAGTAGTGAATGGGTGCTTCGACGCAATTTGGGCTGAGAGCTCTTGAGTACCGTGTAAGTAGTGGTGGAATTAGCGGATAAAGATGTTCCAGGGAGAGGAGAAGAGGAAGAAGAGGAAGAAAGGGTTCCCTAAGTAAGCAGAGATTGCATACATTTGCATGAAATTCTCCAAGCACTGCTCTGACAGTCTTTTGGGCGAATATTGTGCTTCAGTTTGTTTATTTGCAGCACTTTGCCGGTTAATAAATGCATACCCTGTTATTTCTATCTAATTGTATTATATTTTAATGTTTTTTTCTCGATGTTGCTTGTAATGTTAATGTAAAACATAAATTCAGATGAAATCGCCAGGTACAGTAGTTGGGCCAATATCTGGGGATATGTACATGTCTTTATTGATGATATCCCAATACTGGCCTGAATTATGCAACTTTGGTTGCATATTTATGAGATGAACAGTTCTGCCAGGAAATGATAGGGTAAGGTAGAAAAACACAACAGTGAGTGTGCAGAAACACAATTCATTATTAGCTAAACCTTCCTGTTTTCTTATTTTGTTTATTATTAATTTAACCTGTATTTAACCTGGTAGGCCAATTGAGAAGAAATTCTTGCAATGACGACTGGGCCAATATAAAGCAAAAACATGCATGACAACAAACATTTACACAATAAATACACAGAATACAAGATTGTAAATAGCAGTGGGATTCTACATGGCAATACAGGGTCAAGTGGAGAGTCAATATGCAGATAAAACAGGATGAGGTATAAGTAGGCCAGTTGAGCAGCATTGATATGGCAATAACAGCTATATTAAATACAAAGGAGTGTCTAAATATAGAATGTAAAAAGTTGAAGTTTATCTAGCAGGTAGGTCATTACTGTGCACATTATATGTGACTGCGGGAGAAAGAGCATGTGAGCATTTCTAAGCAAATACAAATGTTTCACATAGCAGCAAAGCAGTTTGTAGGATCTGGGGTGCCAAAACCCAGCTCAGCGCCACGTCTTGCTTTTAAACAGCGCTTAAAATCCGCCGCAACCTCAGAACGGTGTCACAGGGAAAAAAATATGAACTGAAATGACTGGCAGAAGCAACGGACGGGAGACAAGAGACAATTCTGGAGTGGAAACAAATATTTTCCCGTTCCACATTTGAAATGGAAATCAAGCCATTGTTTCCACGTCCGTGGTTCCACAGGGGTGAAGCTGCACCCAGAGCCCATGAAGCCGGAACCAGTGGCAGGAACAAGATAAGCAGGGCCACCTGGGTCCGACAGCCACAGGTGGTCTGTATCAGGAGAACCAGACACATCACCTTCTGCACTCTGAGAACGGTTCTCTGCATAGAGCATTCCTGCTGACCAGAGTCCTCATGCCCTGGTGGAAAGTAGTGCCCTATAAAGAGTGAGATTTGTTGGCCCATGGTGGAAAGTAGTGCCCTATAAAGAGTGCCATTTGTTGGTCCTGGTAGAAAGTAGTGCCCTAAAAAGAGTGCCATTTGTTGGTCCTGGTGGAAAGTAGTGCCCTATAAAGAGTGCCATTTGTTGGTCCTGGTAGAAAGTAGTGCCCTAAAAAGAGTGCCATTTGTTGGTCCTGGTAGAAAGTAGTGCCCTATAAAGAGTGAGATTTGTTTGCCCTGGTGGAAAGTAGTGCCCTATAAAGAGTGCCATTTGTATGCCCTGGTGGAAAGTAGTGCCCTATAAAGAGTGAGATTTGAGATTCACCGTCTCTCACCCACACGTCTCCACAACACTCCCACCCGGGTTTTCACCTTATACCCCGGGCACATGCACCCACACGTCTCTATTATTTCACAACACTCCCACCCGGGTTTCCACCCGATACCCCGGGCACATGCACCCACACAGTCTCCAGGTGTCCCTCTGATATTCAGCCGTTCAATCACTTACGAGTTCGTCCGCCCGCGTAAAATTATTCAGCCGCGTCCGGGACACGTTGGGGCGATCCGATCTGATCTGTCAGTCATTTTTTCCCTTTCACCGCTCATTATTTGGCCCTTTCATCTCGTCCGCTCGCTCGCGCAGCACGCATGTGGGAGATTGGAAAAGGGGAGGACGAGGACGAGGGACAGAGCAATCTCCACTCCGAACCACCCAGAGTGAGGAAGGCTTGGGGCACCGGGCTGTGTGGTGTACAGATGGCCGTCATATTAAACACAATGCCCCGGGCACGTTCAGGAGTCACGGCCGGTGCTGACACCCATGGACCCGCTACCTAATGACCTGAGGAACAGAGGAACCAAGCTGTGTCGCTATACGTCGGTCGAGGTGGTGGAGCGGAGACACGGGAGAAGCATGGAGGCAAACGGCTCTGACCAAGGACGGTCACCGACCGTATGTGTGTATGTCTGTGCCGTAACTGTAGTAATGGGTGTGTGTGTGCGTGTGGGGGGGGTGTGGTACACTAATAGTGTGTGTGTGTGTGTGTGGATCTGTGCCGTAACTGTAGTAATGGGTGTGTTTGTGTGTGGGGGTGTGGTAAAGTAATAGTGTGTGTGTGCATGTATGTGTGTGTGTGTGTGTGTTTGGGGGGGGGGTGTGGGACAGTAATAGGGGGGGATGGGGGGGTGTGGTACAGTAATAGTGTGTGTGTGAGGGATGGGGGGGGGGTGTGGTACAGTGTATGTGTGTGTGTGTGTTTGGGGGGTTGGGGGTGTGGTAATAATAGTGTGTGTGTGTGTGTGGTGGGATGTATGTGTGTGTGTGTGTTTTTGGGGGGTTGGGGGTGTGGTACAGTAATAGTGTGTGTGTGTGTATGTATGTGTGTGTGTGTGTTTGGGGGGTGTTGGGGGGTGTGGGTACAGTAATAGTGTGTGTGTGTGTGTGGTGGGAGGGGTACATTAATAGTGTGTGTGTGTGTGTTTGTGTGGTGGGGTTACAGTAGCTACAATATGCAGTTGTGTGTCTTGGGGGCTGTGTCAGGGTTTCATTAGTGTCTAATGAACAGGCTTGGGTCTCTATTAGGAGACACACAGTCAAACCAGGCTGAGCTGAAACAAGGCCATGCCACGATGGAATTGGTCTTGACCTCTGACCTGCCCTGCCCAGGGGGTTATCAGGCTTTTGCATTGCTCTCTTTGGAGCAGAGAGAGCGGTGACGACCACTGAGGGGAAAAAGGAGAAACCAGAGGACACCACGGTTTGTAAATGGTTAAAACCAGGACAGTCAGAACCAGTGGTACATACAGCGCGCCCTATTTATTCCCTGTAGTCAAAAATAGTGCACCAGGCGGACATTAGGGGGCGCCATTTAGGAATGCGGCGACATTACAAAGTCTCCGAGCGCTGGGGTTTCTCCTGCCGTCTCCTCCTGCTGTCTCCTCCTGCCGTCTCCTCCTGCCGTCTCCTTTGTTCCTTGTGACCACATCGTACCCTCCCCGGGTAAAGGACCGGGCTGACATTTGCCTCATAAGTATTCAGGTTGTAATAACGGCTTGACATTAATCACGCTATCTCCTCATCTGCCCCGTCCCAAAGCCGCTGCGTAATCAGCCGCGGAGCGAAGAACGCCGGGCCCGAGCCGCGTCGCTCTCCGTGCCGATAACGCTCTCCTGTTGCTCGGCGGGTAGGTGGAACGCGTTGTTATGGACGTCGCCGCCCATTCTGAACAGAGTCCTGGTAATTAGCTCGGGCTTCAGTGATCAGGCCTCCGCAGGCCGCGCAGACACAGCAAGGTGACTCCATGGATATTTCCCTCAATTGATGTTAATGAAAACGCTTCGACCTGCCATCCGATCAATGGGATTCCCGATGCGTTTGTAGCCTAACCGGGTTGGCTCCCGGCAAAATATAAAGCACCGATTATTTCCGAAGAATACAAATAAATTACGGTCGGGGTTATGAGACGAAATGCTAAATGAAGGCAGGCACGGATGCAGATTATGTAAAATTTCGCTCGTAACACGGAGCGTGCGAAATTTCTAATCGCGTGGCTCTACGCGGATTAAGTTACTTTAACCGAATCCAATATCTCTGGCGTTGCTCGGGGATAACATGTGAATATTGTACGCGGTCGAATGCATTAGTCGGTGTGTTCAAGTTGCAGTTGTTGTGTCACGGAGGGGGTAGCGTGTCGGCCACAGGAGCCTGTGCTCTGGCTGTGGCATTTAAATGGGATAGACCACCTGTAAAACACAGCCAACCACGGTACACGTGCACCCTAACAGGAATGGGAGACGCCCGCCTCTTTCTGTGACTAACAGTTGGCTTTAATGAAAAAAATGAGTCGTCTGGAAAATAAGACGGGGTCCATCAATACACAAATCAAGCGGCTGCACTTCCCAATCAATCTCACCAACATGAAAGGAGAAAGAGAGAGAGAGAGAGAGAGAGAGAGAGAGAGAGAGTGTGTATTCAAGGAGGAGTGAAAGAGAGGGAGAGTGTGTACAAGGAGGAGTGAGAGAGGGAGAGAAAGAAAGAGAGAGTGAGAGAGAGAGAGAGAGGGAGAGAAAGAGAGGGTGTGTATATACAAGGAGTGAGAGAGAGTGGAAGGGTAGGGAGGAGGGAGGAGGGAGGCGAGGAGTTGTGGGGTTGAAAAACAGGACACTGTTGATTCCAGGCAGAGAAATCAACACAAACGTCTGGAGGCTGTCATCTCCATTGAACTTAATGAGGTGGAGAGCTCTGAGTGGCTTACGACGTGTCCCAAAGGCCACCATAATCCCTACCTAGTGCACTTCTTTGACGGGTGCTTTGAGGAAAAGCAGTGCACTGTATAGGAAAACCGGGGGGGGGGGCATTTGGAACGCAACCTTTTATTCACATTCACAGCTCCGAATCTCACACCGAGAGGGAAAGGACAAGGCCGGAGAGAAAAAGAAGAAAGGAAAACAGCAGAACCAATTGAGCCTGGGAGCAGGTGGATATTCCTTTCAGGCAGAAGGACCATTAGACGAGAGACGAAACCCTTTCCTCCTTCAGGACGATCACTTATCTTCAAATCAGCAGCCTATTGAACATCTCGTCTGTGCCTCTCGCCGTCCTCCTCCTTCCCAGACAGTGTGGCACACATGGCTCATCTATCCCCCAACACCTGGCTTGAGCTCGCTAGAACAGTGGGGTAATGAACTGACTAACTGCCCAACACACTAACAGTCCAACACACTAACAGTCCAACACACTAACAGTCCAACACACTAACAGCCCAACACACTAACAGTCCAACACACTAACAGTCCAACTGACTACAGCCCAACACACTAACAGTCCAACACACTAACAGCCCAACACACTAACAGCCCAACCCACTAACAGTCCAACACACTAACAGTCCAACACACTAACAGCCCAACCCACTAACAGTCCAACACACTAACATTCCAACACACTAACAGCCCAACACACTAACAGTCCAACCCACTAACAGTCCAACACACTAACAGTCCAACACACTAACAGCCCAACACACTAACAGCCCAACACACTAACAGCCCAACACACTAACAACCCAACACACTAACAGTCCAACCCACTAACAGTCCAACACACTAACAGTCCAACTGACTACAGCCCAACACACTAACAGCCCAACACACTAACAGTCCAACACACTAACAGCCCAACACACTAACAGCCCAACACACTAACAGTCCAACACACTAACAGCCCAACACACTAACAGCCCAACACACTAACAGTCCAACACACTAACAGTCCAACACACTAACAGCCCAACACACTAACAGCCCAACACACTAACAGTCCAACCCACTAACAGTCCAACACACTAACAGTCCAACTGACTACAGCCCAACACACTAACAGCCCAACACACTAACAGTCCAACACACTAACAGCCCAACACACTAACAGCCCAACACACTAACAGTCCAACACACTAACTGTCCAACACACTAACAGTCCAACACACTAACATGTTATTTGTCATTAATGTTAATGACTGATTCGAAATTTGAAAAGCATATCCGCTTTGAAGGAATTAGACTAAATATTGGTTATTTCAATGGACAGGGGAGTGTAAAAACGTAACTCTTCAAGTGTCATAGCGTCTTCAGATATATTCAGCTGTTGTGTTCAACGTTTGCAGATATATATATCCGAGTGAGGGGCTGCATGTTGTTTAACACAGCTGCCACACAGCCACTCTTATAAATCAACAGTGGGCTACAGCATCTCATGTCTGGGTAAACTGTCACCAGTGAACTCTCAGGAGATGAGGGATTTGGCGGAGCCGGGTGTATTCTGTGTCCACCGTGTGACAGGCAAACGGCCGGGGAGAGCTGCTCTGACAGGGTGGACCTGAAAACAATCCACTCCGCAAAAATATATGTCTTACTTTCACTGCGTGTCAAAGATGAAAGCAGTCATTTCGGTGCCGTCTCTCTTGCTGTCAATATCCGGAAACGAGGAGCAGATTTATACGTATGAGGTTCGGGCAGGAGGGTCGGCCACACTAGATATAACGTCTTCACGATGGTTAAAGGCTCTAGCCAGACGTGGGAAAACCCTTTAAAGAGGACTTCAGCATTCTGTTTTTTTCTGACCTCTGTACCTCCAGTCATTTCGAACTCTCCTGTCCCGTCCCACGATAACACAAAGCTCTAGTATGTGTCCTAACCACACTGCTGTATACTCCCGTCCTCTGAAGGGATCACCGTAGGGTGCCATTTGGACCGCGTGCAGCCGGTAGTAGAAAGATGAGGCATGAAAGACTCCCTTTACAGATCAATGGGGACTTCGGCACCAGACGGCCAATGGCACATATGTTAATCGATGCTGTTAATGTTGTCATGAATTAAAAGTTTAGATGTCGCGGCAGGGTTCGGCTGCGCTGAGGCCATGAGGGTGGAGGACGGGTGGAGGGAGAGTGTGGGGTTGGCTGAACAGGGGCCGAGCATCACTGGGCTCTCCCTGGGTAGCTGGGGGGAGGGAGGGGGGATTTGGATGTTTCAACCCCAAGCTAATTGCTCTAAATTGGTAGAAAGGGACTTTGGCATGTGGGATCTGCGGTCTACCACCGTCACCCTCTGATGTGATCTCGCCCGGCTTCAAAAGCACATCTGTGATTCTGAGCCACAACGACACGGGCAGAAGTCCGGGATGGGCAGCGGACTAGTGCGAAATGACCACGCCAACATCTATTGATCCGTAGGGACGCGTGGACCGGTTTGCCTTGTGAATATGGATGGATCCTCAGCCGGGTGTGAGATTGTTCTGACTGAGCAGCACCGGGTCCATCGTCCAGTCGGGTTGGGATTTTTAGATCTTCAAAATGCAACGCGCACTTTGTCTGAGAAGGGATTTTGAAAAGTAATGAAATAATTTGAAGCATTAAATATAATGTACGTGATTACGAGTTGTACTCCAGAGATAAACGGTCCAAGTTCTGTCATAATCAGACATCAACAACAGCAACTATATCACGTCACCGGGCCAAGCTAATGTGGTACCGACTGTTCGGATCTGGCTTAAAGATCATGGACACTGTCATGTATCGATCGGCGAAGTGTGGTGAAAGCCATTGCAGAGCCGTATAATCTGATTTGGTATGTTTATTATCACACTCAAACGTAAAACAAACCGTGAACGGCGGAAAAGTCTAAACTGAGTCAATGAAAAGAACAATGCGCATACATAGCGGCTTCTAATAAAACATTACACAGTAGTAGACCAAATAGACCAACACTCACCTCTAAAACACAGTGACATAGAATAAACAATGCTAAGCAAGGAGTGACTTGCTAGCGACCCCTTTATATCCCGTATGATTATAATTACCAACAGCCGTGAGACAAACGTAAACAAGGAAGTGCATCACCGAAATATGTCCGTGTAGCAACGCCACCACACCAATCGTGACAGTATCCCCCACTAAAAGGCTAGCTCCCCAGATAGCCGAACGGAAATACAAAAACAAAATAAGGGAGCAACAGGGAGAACCCACGGTCAAACCCAAAAGGGTCAGTCCAGGACCGCAGGTCCAGCCCTGAATAGGCCTCGGTGGCCTGAGAGGCCGCCAATTAGTGCGGCTGAGAGTGCGTTGTAGCGGCGGCCATCGTGGGCGACGTGGCGGCGGCCCTCGTGGGTGACGTGGCGGCGGCCCTCGTGGGCGGCGTGGCGGCGGCCATCGTGGGCGGCGTGGCGGCGGCCATCGTTGGCGTAGTCGTGGCGGCGGCCATCGTGAGCGTAGTGAGCGTGGCGGCGGCCATCGTGAGCGTAGTCGTGGCGGCGGCCATCGTGAGCGTAGTCTTGGCGGCGGCCATCGTGAGCGTAGTCGTGGCGGCGGCCATCGTGAGCGTCGTCGTGGCGGCGGCCATCGTGAGCGTAGTCGTGGCGGCGGCCATCGTGAGCGTCGTCGTGGCGGCGGCCATCGTGAGCGTCGTCGTGGCGGCGGCCATCGTGAGCGTAGTCGGGCGGCGGCCATCGTGAGCGTAGTCGTGGCGGCGGCCTCGTGAGCGTAGTCGTGGCGGCGGCCATCGTGAGCGTAGTCGTGGCGGCGGCCATCGTGAGCGTCGTCGTGGCGGCGACCATCGTGAGCGTCGTCGTGGCGGCGGCCATCGTGAGCTTCGTCGTGGCGGCGGCCATCGTGAGCGTCGTCGTGGCGGCGGCCATCGTGAGCGTCGTCGTGGCGCGGCCCTCGTGGGCGGCGATGCGGCAGCCATTGTGGGCGGCGTGCGGCAGCCATAGTGGGCGGCGATGCGGCAGCCATTGTGGGCGGCGTGCGGCAGCCATTGTGGGCGGCGTGCGGCAGCCATTGTGGGCGGCGATGCGGCAGCCATTGTGGGTGGCGATGCGGCAGCCATTGTGGGCGGCGGCGTGACGGCAACAGCCATCTTGGGCGCTGGCGTGACAGCGACAGCCATCTTGGGCGCTGGCGTGACGACAACAGCCATCTTGGGCGCTGGCGTGACGGTGGGGACCATCGTGACGCTGGCGTGACGGCGGCAGCCATCTTGGGCGCTGGCGTGGCGGCGGCAGCCATCTTGGGCGCTGGCGTGACGACAACAGCCATCTTGAACGCTGGCGGGGCGGCGGGAGCCATCGTGGACGCTGGCGAGACGGCGGCAGCCATCTTGGGCGCTGGCGTGACGACAACAGCCATCTTGGGCGCTGGCGTGACGGCGGGGACCATCGTGGGCGCTGGCGTGACGGCGGCAGCCATCTTGGGCGCTGGCGTGGCGACGGCAGCCATCTTGGGCGCTGGCGTGACGACAACAGCCATCTTGAGCGCTGGCGGGACGGCGGGAGCCATCGGGGACGCTGGCGAGACGGCGGCAGCCATCTCGGGCGCTGGCGTGACGACAACAGCCATCTTGAACGCTGGCGGGACGGCGGGAGCCATCGTGGACGCTGGCGAGACGGCGGCAGCCATCTTGGGCACTGGCGTGACGACAACAGCCATCTTGGGCGCTGGCGTGACGGCGGGGACCATCGTGGGCGCTGGCGTGACGGCGGCAGCCATCTTGGGCGCTGGCGTGGCGACGGCAGCCATCTTGGGCGCTGGCGTGACGACAACAGCCATCTTGAACGCTGGCGGGACGGCGGGAGCCATCGTGGACGCTGGCGAGACGGCGGCAGCCATCTTGGGCGCTGGCGTGACGACAACAGCCATCTTGGGCGCTGGCGTGACGGCGGGGACCATCGTGGACGCTGGCGTGACGGCGGCAGCCATCTTGGGCGCTGGCGTGGCGACGGCAGCCATCTTGGGCGCTGGCGTGACGACAACAGCCATCTTGAGCGCTGGCGGGACGGCGGGAGCCATCGGGGCGCTGGCGAGACGGCGGCAGCCATCTCGGGCGCTGGCGTGACGACAACAGCCATCTTGAACGCTGGCGGGACGGCGGGAGCCATCGTGGACGCTGGCGAGACGGCGGCAGCCATCTTGGGCGCTGGCGTGACGACAACAGCCATCTTGGGCGCTGGCGTGACGGCGGGGACCATCGTGGACGCTGGCGTGACGGCGGCAGCCATCTTGGGCGCTGGCGTGGCGACGGCAGCCATCTTGGGCGCTGGCGTGACGACAACAGCCATCTTGAGCGCTGGCGGGACGGCGGGAGCCATCGTGGACGCTGGCGAGACGGCGGCAGCCATCTTGGGCGCTGGCGTGACGACCACAGCCATCTTGAACGCTGGCGGGACGGCGGGAGCCATCGTGGACGCTGGCGAGACGGCGGCAGCCATCTTGAGCGCTGGCGTGACGGCGGGAGCCATCGTGGGCGCTGGCGTGACGGCGGCAGCCATCTTGGGCGCTGGCGGGACGACGGTAGCCATCTTGGACGCTGGCGTGACGGCGGGAGCCATCGTGGGCGCTGGCGTGACGGCAACAGCCATCTTGAGCGCCGGCGTGCCGGCAACAGCCATCTTGAGCGCTGGCGTAGCGGCCATCTCGGGCGCTGGCGTGGTGGAGGCGATCTCTGGCGTCAGATCTTGAAAGTCCAGCCATGCCTTCCACCACGCCCTAATGACAGCCGGGGGCTGCTTATGTAACCCCTCCGGGGATTTCTCTGTCCCGGAGGTAGGTGGTCGGAAAGGGTCTTCCCCCGGCGGGGGTAGTGGCTGTAGCTCCAGGGGTTTTCCTCCCCCTGTCTGCAGCCCCGGAACAGTGGGCGGTGTCTTCTGCCCGCCCCAGCCGACGTCCGATGTTGCGGGGACTAGTCGACTGAGGACGGGGTCCCATAGCAGGGCGTCTTCCAGGGAGTCCTCCTCCACTCGCTCGTAGAACTCTTCCTCATCATCCGAGGAGAGGGAGTCGGACCCCCAATCACCCTGCCAGGTGTAGCGCCGCTCCTGCTGCTCCGTGGGTTGACGGTGAGCTTCATACCTCGGAGCGCTATAGCTTGCCCCTCCGAGGAATCCACTCACCGTCCGTCTCTGCGGGCTTCTTGGGTGGCTTAGCATTCTGTCATGTATCGATCGGCGAAGTGTGGTGAAAGCCATTGCAGAGCCGTATAATCTGATTTGGTATGTTTATTATCACACTCAAACGTAAAACAAACCGTGAACGGCGGAAAAGTCTAAACTGAGTCAATGAAAAGAACAATGCGCATACATAGCGGCTTCTAATAAAACATTACACAGTAGTAGACCAAATAGACCAACACTCACCTCTAAAACACAGTGACATAGAATAAACAATGCTAAGCAAGGAGTGACTTGCTAGCGACCCCTTTATATCCCGTATGATTATAATTACCAACAGCCGTGAGACAAACGTAAACAAGGAAGTGCATCACCGAAATATGTCCGTGTAGCAACGCCACCACACCAATCGTGACAGACACCTTCACATCTGCCGCGGTAAAAAGGGCTTGATAAAAACCATTGACAGAAGTTGAAAGTCAACACACAAATGCCGCAGGTGTGTATACAACACGACAAATGCCGCAGGTGTGTATACAACACGACAAATGCCGCAGGTGTGTATACAACACGACAAATGCCGCAGGTGTGTATACAACACGACAAATGCCGCAGGTGTGTATACAACACGACAAATGCCAAATGCCTTCCAACACCAGGTGTCAGATGCCGCTGAACCATGGCAAGGTATCAGTGTTGAAGATCCTTAGTCGTTTTAAAACGGATTATTTAGCCGAATCTCAGATCCAGAGTGACTTACTGGGACAATTAGGGACGAGTGGCTCGACCACCGATTACCATTCAGCTTGTCATCTCTGAGATTAGATCTGACAGCGTTTCATTTATTCCCCATTACTGTTTTTAGTAAGTTACCTTGCCGGTTTACCTTCCCTACTCTGTCTGGTCCTCTATGTCTCTTTTCCTTTCTGTTACACTCTTGCTGTCTCCGTGACCGGGCTGTTTCTATACCTGTCATCTCCCTGCGCCTCCCACCACAGAGGCCCCTGCGGAGAACACGGCGTTGGGACCGTAGGATCTATTCATTTTATTTCTATGGACACTGTCCCACAGATCCGTTTTACTATCCTGGCAGGACCCGGAATCTCCACCAGGGTAAGAACACAAGGAAACGCGGTGGGGGCCTTCTGCCTTGTGGAGTCCACTGGCTCTGGGTATTGGTTCAGAATCAGGGTTTGGGTTGGGTTTGACGTTTAAGATGGGGGCCTGGGTTGGTGTTTAGGAAAATACAATCATATACAGAGAAAACGTATCAGAATCAGGTTTATTGCCAAGTTTGTTTATGCACACAAGGAATTTGTTCTGATCCGTAGCTGCAGCATTTAGGACACACATTTTTCAAGGTACATGAACCTGAGCCAGGAAGCGAAAGTACCCCACTAAGTTGACAGGCGAGCTCCCCAGGACAATGGGTCAAAGGTCAGTCAGGCTTCTCCTAAAGTCCACTGTCATTTCCACTGTCTTTAGAGCATTGAGCTCCAAGTTGTTGAGACTGCACAAAAACACCAGTCAATTTCCCCCTGCAGGCAGTCTCGTCTCTATCAGAGATTAGACAAATGACGCTGGTGTCATCTGCAATTTTAGGATAAGTGGTTAGCTTCAACTACGTAATAACAATTAATGGTTAGAATTAGGTTTTGGGATAAGTTTAAGATTAAAGTTAAAGATTTCATTTCGCTATATTTCCTATTCATTTAGGTATATGTCTTATTCATTTAGCTCTATTTCCTATTCATTTAGCTGTATTTCCTTTTCAATATTGATGTCATGAAAAACACTTTCTACGTTACCCCAAACCTTTGAACTATATTGTACATGTCATCAAATTTCCTCACTGGAGAAACATTAAGTTTGAAGCTTGTGTTTATGGTGACGGGGGTGTTTTTTAAATGAGAGATTGTTCATTAAGCCACAACAGATACATTGAGACAATCTATCTGGAGCAATTAATCAAGTTCTGACAAGGAACCGCAGTCATTTACATCTCGCTATATGCATACGGTATGTCTAATGGAACGGAGTGTGTGTTAACAAATGTGTGTGTGAGTGTGGTGACGTATATATGTGCGTGTGTCGGTGTCAGACAGACTGAGTCACCTGCACCATCTGGAGCAGAAGCCATGGGTTTGAGCATGTTGAAGCTCCAGGGGGGGTCTCCAGAACACCCTCACTGTCCTCCGCACGCAGCCCGGCCCAGATTATACACACGTGGTCATTTGTCATAGTTATCAATGGTCTCGTACGCCACCTGATTTATTTCTGCTGTTACAAAAAGTGCCTTTAAAACACAGCTGCCTGTGTACGTCTGAAAGAGAACATGTCATGTTGCTGTTTTGTTAAACTGACAACGGGCTTATTTTAAATATGCTCTGCGTCATTTCGTATGGCCTGATGACCAGAATCTGGGCCGTGAATCCGTTTACTGTACAGTGGGTGCAGTAATCAGTGAAAAATCTGACATGAGATAAATAGATGAGAAACGGACCTCTGCAAATGAATGTCAGGAACTGTGACAGCAGTGGGTTGGTTGTTTTTAAATGGTGTTGAATAGAGGTGTGGTTATATAGTAATGTGGTGGTGTAATGAAGTGGTTAGATAGTAATGTGGTGTAATGAAGTGGTTATATAGTAATGTGGTGGTGTAATGAAGTGGTTATATAGTAATGTGGTGGTGTAATGAAGTGGTTATATAGTAATGTGGTGGTGTAATGATGTGGTTATATAGTAATGTGGTGATGTGGTTATATAGTAATGTGGTGTAATGAAGAGGTTATATAGTAATGTGGTGGTGTAATGAAGTGGTTAGATAGTAATGTGGTGTAATGAAGTGGTTATATAGTAATGTGGTGGTGTAATGAAGTGGTTATATAGTAATGTGGTGGTGTAATGAAGTGGTTATATAGTAATGTGGTGGTGTAATGATGTGGTTATATAGTAATGTGGTGTAATGAAGAGGTTATATAGTAATGTGGTGGTGTAATGAAGTGGTTATATAGTAATGTGGTGTAATGAAGTGGTTATATAGTAATGTGGTGGTGTAATGAAGTGGTTATATAGTAATGTGGTGGTGTAATGAAGTGGTTATATAGTAATGTGGTGGTGTAATGAAGTGGTTATATAGTAATGTGGTGTAATGAAGTGGTTATATAGTAATGTGGTGGTGTAATGAAGTGGTTATATAGTAATGTGGTGGTGTAATGAAGTGGTTATATAGTAATGTGGTGGTGTAATGAAGTGGTTATATAGTAATGTGGTGGTGTAATGAAGTGGTTATATAGTAATGTGGTGGTGTAATGATGTGGTTATATAGTAATGTGGTGGTGTAATGAAGTGGTTATATAGTAATGTGGTGTAATGAAGTGGTTATATAGTAATGTGGTGGTGTAATGAAGTGGTTATATAGTAATGTGGTGTAATGAAGTGGTTATATAGTAATGTGGTGGTGTAATGAAGTGGTTATATAGTAATGTGGTGGTGTAATGAAGTGGTTATATAGTAATGTGGTGGTGCTGGTCTGTATATAGGTGGTTTTGTGGTGGTGCTGTTCTGTATATAGGTGGTTAGGTGGTGTTGTGGTGGTGCTGTTCTGTATGTAGGTGGTGTTGTGGTGGTGCTGTTCTGTATATAGGTGGTTAGGTGGTGTTGTGGTGGTGCTGTTCTGTATATAGGTGGTGTTGTGGTGGTGCTGTTCTGTATATTGGTGGTTAGGTGGTGTTGTGGTGGTGCTGTTCTGTATATAGGTGGTGTTGTGGTGGTGCTGTTCTGTATGTAGGTGGTTAGGTGGTAATGTGGTGGTGCTGTTCTTTATATAGGTGGTTAGGTGGTAATGTGGTGGTGCTGTTCTTTATATAGGTGGTGTTGTGGTGGTGCTGTTCTGTATGTAGGTGGTTAGGTGGTGTTGTGGTGGTGCTGTTATGTATATAGGTGGTTTTGTGGTGGTGCTGTTTGGTATATAGGTGGTTAGGTGGTGTTGTGGTGGTGCTGTTCTGTATGTAGGTGGTGTTGTGGGGGTGCTGTTCTGTATATACCTAATTTATTTCTGCTGTTACAAAAAGTGCATTTAAAACACAGCTGCCTGTGTTTGTCTGAAAAAGAACATGTCATGTTGCTGTTTTGTCAAACTGACAACGGGCTTCTTTTAAATATGCTCTGCGTCATTTCGTATGGCCTGATGACCAGAATCTGGGCCGTGAATCCGTTTACTGTACAGTGGGTGCAGTAATCAGTGAAAAATCTGACATGAGATAAATAGATGAGAAACGGACCTCTGCAAATTAATGTCAGGAACTGTGACAGCAGTGGGTTGGTTGTGTTTAAATGGTGTTGAATAGAGGTGTGGTTATATAGTAATGTGGTGGTGTAATGAAGTGGTTATATAGTAATGTGGTGTAATGAAGTGGTTATATAGTAATGTGGTGGTGTAATGAAGGGGTTTATATAGTAATGTGGTGGTGTAATGAAGTGGTTATATAGTAATGTGGTGGTGTAATGAAGTGGTTATATAGTAATGTGGTGTAATGAAGAGGTTATATAGTAATGTGGTGGTGTAATGAAGTGGTTATATAGTAATGTGGTGGTGTAATGATGTGGTTATATAGTAATGTGGTGGTGTAATGAAGTGGTTATATAGTAATGTGGTGGTGTAATGAAGTGGTTATATAGTAATGTGGTGGTGTAATGAAGTGGTTATATAGTAATGTGGTGGTGTAATGAAGTGGTTATATAGTAATGTGGTGTAATGAAGTGGTTATATAGTAATGTGGTGGTGTAATGAAGTGGTTATATAGTACTGTGGTGGTGTAATGAAGTGGTTATATAGTAATGTGGTGGTGTAATGAAGTGGTTATATAGTAATGTGGTGTAATGAAGTGGTTATATAGTAATGTGGTGGTGTAATGAAGTGGTTATATAGTAATGTGGTGTAATGAAGTGGTTATATAGTAATGTGGTGGTGTAATGAAGTGGTTATATAGTACTGTGGTGGTGTAATGAAGTGGTTATATAGTAATGTGGTGGTGTAATGAAGTGGTTATATAGTAATGTGGTGGTGTAATGAAGTGGTTATATAGTAATGTGGTGTAATGAAGTGGTTATATAGTAATGTGGTGGTGTAATGATGTGGTTATATAGTACTGTGGTGGTGTAATGAAGTGGTTATATAGTAATGTGGTGGTGTAATGAAGTGGTTATATAGTAATGTGGTGGTGTAATGAAGTGGTTATATAGTAATGTGGTGGTGTAATGAAGTGGTTATATAGTAATGTGGTGGTGTAATGAAGTGGTTATATAGTAATGTGGTGGTGTAATGAAGTGGTTATATAGTAATGTGGTGGTGTAATGATGTGGTTATATAGTAATGTGGTGGTGTAATGAAGTGGTTATATAGTAATGTGGTGGTGTAATGATGTGGTTATATAGTAATGTGGTGGTGTAATGAAGTGGTTATATAGTAATGTGGTGGTGTAATGAAGTGGTTATATAGTAATGTGGTGGTGTAATGAAGTGGTTATATAGTAATGTGGTGGTGTAATGAAGTGGTTATATAGTAATGTGGTGGTGTAATGAAGTGGTTATATAGTAATGTGGTGGTGTAATGATGTGGTTATATAGTAATGTGGTGGTGTAATGAAGTGGTTATATAGTAATGTGGTGGTGTAATGATGTGGTTATATAGTAATGTGGTGGTGTAATGAAGTGGTTATATAGTAATGTGGTGGTGTAATGAAGTGGTTATATAGTAATGTGGTGGTGTAATGAAGTGGTTATATAGTAATGTGGTGGTGTAATGAAGTGGTTATATAGTAATGTGGTGGTGTAATGAAGTGGTTATATAGTAATGTGGTGGTGTAATGATGTGGTTATATAGTAATGTGGTGTAATGATGTGGTTATATAGTAATGTGGTGGTGTAATGAAGTGGTTATATAGTAATGTGGTGTAATGATGTGGTTATATAGTAATGTGGTGGTGCTGTTCTGTATATAGGTGGTTTTGTGGTGGTGCTGTTCTGTATATAGGTGGTTTTGTGGTGGTGCTGTTCTGTATATAGGTGGTGTTGTGGTGGTGCTGTTCTGTATATAGGTGGTTTTGTGGTGGTGCTGTTCTGTATATAGGTGGTTAGGTGGTGTTGTGGTGGTGCTGGTCTGTATATAGGTGGTGTTGTGGTGGTGCTGGTCTGTATATAGGTGGTGTTGTGGTGGTGCTGTTCTGTATATAGGTGGTTAGGTGGTGTTGTGGTGGTGCTGTTCTGTATATAGGTGGTGTTGTGGTGGTGTTGTTCTGTATTTAGGTGGTTAGGTGGTGTTGTGGTGGTGCTGTTCTGTATATAGGTGGTGTTGTGGTGGTGCTGTTCTGTATATAGGTGGTTAGGTGGTGTTGTGGTGGTGCTGTTCTGTATATAGGTGGTTAGGTGGTGTTGTGGTGGTGCTGTTCTGTATATAGGTGGTGTTGTGGTGGTGCTGTTCTGTATATAGGTGGTTAGGTGGTGTTGTGGTGGTGCTGTTCTGTATATAGGTGGTGTTGTGGTGGTGCTGTTCTGTATATAGGTGGTTTTGTGGTGGTGCTGTTCTGTATATAGGTGGTGTTGTGGTGGTGCTGTTCTGTATATAGGTGGTGTTGTGGTGGTGCTGTTCTGTATATAGGTGGTTAGGTGGTGTTGTGGTGGTGCTGTTCTGTATATAGGTGGTGTTGTGGTGGTGCTGTTCTGTATATAGGTGGTTAGGTGGTGTTGTGGTGGTGCTGTTCTGTATATAGGTGGTGTTGTGGTGGTGCTGTTCTGTATATAGGTGGTTTTGTGGTGGTGCTGTTCTGTATATAGGTGGTGTTGTGGTGGTGCTGTTCTGTATATAGGTGGTTAGGTGGTGTTGTGGTGGTGCTGGTCTGTATATAGGTGGTGTTGTGGTGGTGCTGTTCTGTATATAGGTGGTTAGGTGGTGTTGTGGTGGTGCTGGTCTGTATATAGGTGGTGTTGTGGTGGTGCTGTTCTGTATATAGGTGGTTAGGTGGTGTTGTGGTGGTGCTGGTCTGTATATAGGTGGTGTTGTGGTGGTGCTGTTCTGTATATAGGTGGTGTTGTGGTGGTGCTGTTCTGTATATAGGTGGTTAGGTGGTGTTGTGGTGGTGCTGTTCTGTATATAGGTGGTTAGGTGGTGTTGTGGTGGTGCTGGTCTGTATATAGGTGGTGTTGTGGTGGTGCTGCTCCTCCATCCTTTCTATCCAATATGCCGCCTATCTCCTTGTTACCCTTGATACAATGACGCGTTCTCATGAGATAGTTATCAAAGAGCAGCTCCTCTGTGATAAGCAGTCCAGTCCAGCTCCCCTCTCCATCTCAGGCAGTCGGGTTTATCTGTATCAGTCCGGCACCAGCCCCTCATCCCTCTCCGTCTGACGCCAGACTCCTGACATTGATAGACTCTATCACCCATTTAGAAGGTAATGACACTGTTGTCCTCCGCAATACTTCTGAGCCCTCGATCGTGTCCCAAATGAAACCCGCGTCGCCACACAGTGCCTGGTTACTGACCAGCGGCCACAGGGCCACCGCTGAACGCCTGGCCAAACCGAGTGCACGGCGCGCAGTGCAATTTGCCAAGGAGCCTCTGGGAACCACTGAGCAGTTGAAACGCAGACTCGCTATCTACTGTTCTAACTGAACCTCGGGTCAGGGAGGCTTTCTTAGCCCTTAAAGAGGTGTCCAGTGAAGATGGCCAAGATGTGCGCTGAGAAGAGCCCCGCTTTGCGGTGAAATGAGAATGGAATTTGAGGCAGTAATAGATTTGGACTTGGGGAGAGGCTATAAAGCCGCAGGACCAGGGTTGGCTAATTGAAAAGAGCGAGCTGTGGCGTTCCTGTTCACTTTCCTCCTCATCAGTGGCTGGGCAGCCAATGATCCTGCTATGTAGGTTAGCAATGTATGGACCTGCAAATACACACATACACACAGGAAAACACACACACACACAATACAAGCTTTTTATATCATTCAGTAAATGGATCTGCTTAGTAGCTGAAATGTGAGTCTTTTCCAGTAGTTTTTCCTCCATAGTGGTTGAAATGGGATGTTTCTATTTACCAGGTTCTCATCTGTATGTGAATGCAGCAGCAGAGGGCCAGTGCAATTTAGTGTATTGAATGGACACCATACCAGTCAGTCCAGTGAGCCCAACACACCCCACCAGTGAGTCCAACACATAACACCCCACCAGTGAGCCCAACACACCCCACCAGTGAGCCCAACACATAACACCCCACCAGTGAGCCCAACACATAACACCCCACCAGTGAGCCCAACACACCCCACCAGTGAGCCCAACACATAACACCCCACCAGTGAGTCCAACACATAACACCCCACCAGTGAGCCCAACACACCCCACCAGTGAGCCCAACACATAACACCCCACCAGTGAGCCCAACACATAACACCCCACCAGTGAGCCCAACACATAACACCCCACCAGTGAGCCCAACACATAACACCCCACCAGTGAGCCCAACACATAACACCCCACCAGTGAGCCCAACACATAACACCCCACCAGTGAGCCCAACACATAACACCCCACCAGTGAGCCCAACACATAACACCCCACCAGTGAGCCCAACACATAACACCCCACCAGTGAGCCCAACACATAACACCCCACCAGTGAGCCCAACACATAACACCCCACCAGTGAGCCCAACACATAACACCCCACCAGTGAGCCCAACACATAACACCCCACCAGTGAGCCCAACACATAACACCCCACCAGTGAGCCCAACACATAACACCCCACCAATGTAAACATGTACACACTTTCACACACACACTTAAACACATACACAAGCATACACAATGCACACACACACACACACACACACACACTCACACACACACACTCACACACACACACACACACACACACACACACACACTCACACACACACACACACACACACACACACACTGCACACAACCCATTATACACATGCTAATCTGACCAATTCCCCTGACCACACGTTCTTTGTGTGTGAGGGCTGCAGTTCTCTGCTAAACGTGTGTATTCTCAGTTCAGCAACAGCCCTTTTCCTTTTTCCTGCTTTCACGCTGCTCTGTGTGCCTGACATTAAACACAACCTGCATGTATTTGCTGTCCTTCTCCTGGCCCGGTTGTAGACATGGGGAATGTTATTCAGCTCCGATTTTCCCAAGTCAAATTTGAGTTTGAATAGTCGGAGATCAGTTGAAAGGCAAATATTTGATTGAATACAGTGAAACAGTATTATAAGGCTAAAAGCAGGCATTCATTGAACCATCCATTTCCTCAACTATCGACCAGCCTGATGATACTGACGATCTCCGTCTGGATCCGCCGAGTCTGAGGTGAAGAGATCCACTATTGACCAGCCTGATGACACTGAAGATCTCAGTCTGGATCCGCCGAGTCTGAGGTGAAGAGACCCAGTGTTACTCTCAACCAACTCTCAATTAGACCACTATTTCTAACAAAGTGGCCAATTACCCAGACTCCTCTAGGCTCTGTCAGACTTCACACAGAGCCAAGTGGCATATTCCTTCTCTTAAACCCTCTCTCCTCCCTTCATTTTGTCTCAGGGATGAACCCAGGAGGAGGGCGACAGCAAAAAACGGAGTGAACGGCGGATGAGTAAATAGACGGAAAAAAATGCAAGAACGTTTACATCGTGTGTCTTCTTCCCCATGTGATCCTCTTTTGTCCCTCCCAAATGGCACTCTTATTCCCTATTAATAATGCCACCACGTCCCCCCTGGAATGGTGAACTATAGGAGGCATAGGCAGCCATTTGGGACCATTAACTTTCAAATCTAATTAGGTTCCCAGAACGGCTGGCTGAACCGGGCCCGGTGGAACGAGGGGGTTCTGGACGTGGTGAGGGTTTGGCGACTGGGGGTCTTACGGGGGTCTGAATACCCAGTCTGGTCCCGCAGATCCTCTGGGAAGACGTACGACAAACCAGACAAACGTTTCCCTCTCAGTACATATGCCGTCCCGGGGCTTAAGCCATTGTGTCCTAAATTACATCCTATTCCCTACACACATACCGGAGTGGTAACCCGGTCAAGGGAAATGAGTGGATGAATGTAATCGGGGAGCAGTGTGGCATTTGGGAAACAGGCTGCTTTCGGTGATAGTTAGGCTGGTGGTGGGATTCTCTCATTGACGGCCAAGTACTGGCACTAACAGGTTCCAGGCAGCCGTGGGGGGGGGCAGAGGAGGCAGGTGGACCGGACACAAGGGCAGCGGGCATAGCCAACTGGCCCTCTGCTCCCTATGGAGCTGCAGACAGGAAGGCCAAAAGGTCAAGGCTGAGGGTCAAAGGGTCAGAGGAATCCCACAGAATCACACGGGAGATCTATACCACTGTCTGTATTCATGTGTGTGTGGTGGATCGATACCACTGTCTGTATTCATGTGTGTGTGGTGGATCTATACCTCTGTCTGTATTCATGTGTGTGTGGTGGATCTATACCTCTGTCTGTATTCATGTGTGTGTGGTGGATCTATACCACTGTCTGTATTCATGTGTGTGTGGTGGATCTATACCACTGTCTGTATTCATGTGTGTGTGTGGTGGATCTATACCTCTGTCTGTATTCATGTGTGTGTGGTGGATCTATACCACTGTCTGTATTCATGTGTGTGTGGTGGATCTATACCACTGTCTGTATTCATGTGTGTGTGGTGGATCTATACCTCTGTCTGTATTCATGTGTGTGTGGTGGATCTATACCTCTGTCTGTATTCAAGTGTGTGTGGTGGATCTATACCTCTGTCTGTATTCAAGTGTGTGTGGTGGATCTATACCACTGTCTGTATTCATGTGTGTGTGGTGGATCTATACCACTGTCTGTATTAAAGTGTGTGTGGTGGATCTATACCACTGTCTGTATTCAAGTGTGTGTGGTGGATCTATACCACTCTCTGTATTCATGTGTGTGTGGTGGATCTATACCACTGTCTGTATTCAAGTGTGTGTGGTGGATCTATACCACTGTCTGTATTCAAGTGTGTGTGGTGGATCTATACCACTCTCTGTATTCATGTGTGTGTGGTGGATCTATACCACTGTCTGTATTCAAGTGTGTGTGGTGGATCTATACCACTGTCTGTATTCAAGTGTGTGGTGGATCTATACCACTGTCTGTATTCATGTGTGTGTGGTGGATCTATACCACTGTCTGTATTCATGTGTGTGTGTGGATCTATACCACTGTCTGTATTCATGTGTGTGTGGTGGATCTATACCACTGTCTGTATTCATGTGTGTGTGTGGATCTATACCACTGTCAGTATTCATGTGTGTGTGGTGGATCTATACCACTGTCTGTATTCATGTGTGTGTGTGGATCTATACCACTGTCTGTATTCATGTGTGTGTGGTGGATCTATACCACTGTCTGTATTCATGTGTGTGTGTGGATCTATACCACTGTCTGTATTCAAGTGTGTGTGGTGGATCTATATCACTGTCTGTATTCAAGTGTGTGGTTGATCTATACCTCTGTCTGTATTCAAGTGTGTGTGGTGGATCTATACCACTGTCTGTATTCATGTGTGTGTGTGGTGGATCTATACCACTGTCTGTATTCATGTGTGTGTGGTGGATCTATACCACTGTCTGTATTCAAGTGTGTGTGTGGATCTATACCACTGTCTGTATTCATGTGTGTGTGTGGTGGATCTATACCACTGTCTGTATTCATGTGTGTGTGGTGGATCTATACCACTGTCTGTATTCAAGTGTGTGTGGTGGATCTATACCACTGTCTGTATTCAAGTGTGTGTGGTGGATCTATACCACTGTCTGTATTCATGTGTGTGTGGTGGATCTATACCACTGTCTGTATTCATGTGTGTGTGTGGATCTATACCACTGTCTGTATTCATGTGTGTGTGTGGATCTATACCACTGTCTGTATTCAAGTGTGTCTGGTGGATCTATACCACTGTCTGTATTCATGTGTGTGTGTGGTGGATCTATACCACTGTCTGTATTCATGTGTGTGTGGTGGATCTATACCACTGTCTGTATTCATGTGTGTGTGGTGGATCTATACCACTGTCTGTATTCAAGTGTGTGTGGTGGATCTATATCACTGTCTGTATTCAAGTGTGTGGTGGATCTATACCACTGTCTGTATTCAAGTGTGTGTGGTGGATCTATATCACTGTCTGTATTCAAGTGTGTGGTGGATCTATACCACTGTCTGTATTCATGTGTGTGTGGTGGATCTATACCACTGTCTGTATTCATGTGTGTGTGTGGTGGATCTATACCACTGTCTGTATTCAAGTGTGTGTGTGGTGGATCTATACCACTGTCTGTATTCATGTGTGTGTGGTGGATCTATACCACTGTCTGTATTCATGTGTGTGTGTGGTGGATCTATATCACTGTCTGTATTCATGTGTGTGTGGTGGATCTATACCACTGTCTGTATTCATGTGTGTGTGTGGTGGATCTATACCACTGTCTGTATTTGAGGGAGTGTGTGTGGTTGATTATAACCCAAAACTCTGTGTCTTGTCCTAAATTGATTCATTTGTTTGATTGATATTATTATTTTAAATTGAAGGATGCTTCACCCAGACACAATTTTACATACAACATAAAATGTGTGAAGAATATTGTTCAAAATTGGCATTGATCAATATGCCACTTGTATAACTTGTGCATGCATATTGTCTTTCTTCGAATGTATCTAACGTGAGTTTAAAAGCTAAGCATTGCCACTGTAGACAATGAAGAAGAACAAAGAACTTTGCGATAAAATGTCTTCCCTGTGCGGAATTAAATATGTTTCTATCACCCTTTATCAAGCATTGAGACAATGCAATCTCTTCCACATTAGTAAAGCTCATACCTTTTTCATTTGATAGATGTTTCTTAAGCTTGTTTTTTTCTTCCCAGTAATAACGTATAATGCATGTTTAAAGTGCAAAATGTCGAATTTACAGAGTCATTACACATTTATCATTTTTATAGCTCTTGTTTGCATATGCCAGATAACTGCAACACTAATTCAAAAACTGCAGGTTTCCGAATCCTTCACAAATTATAGCTTTTAAACCCTTAAGCAATGCTACAATTTGTCCAGCCCTCCTCTAGGGCTCCCAGAGTCTCTAAGCTAATCTAATAAACACAACAATGGCATAGCAATTTATTAAGCTAGAAAGTCGAAATAGCTACATGTTTTCCTTCCCAACAACTCAAACGCCAGCCGCTAGATTTGTCTTCTGTCAACGAGGTGTAATGTAGCGTGAACCACACAGAGTGGCAACTTTTATTACCACGACAGAACTGTACGATACTAAAAGCCCTTAATGATCAACATAATGTTGGTTAACCCGGAATAAGTTCTGCATGAATGGGTCAGACGCTTATTTAAGTTGTGGATCCATAAGATCTGAGAGAAGCGGTCAAAACCGAAGCAATGTTCTCCACCACTGTTTCACAGATGACGGGCGGAGTAACCCAATGTCTCTCTGTCAACATTATTTCCCAGGATGATTTCGAACAGCTGGATAGAAGTTTCCCTGTCATCCTAAAGCTGTAGTTGAACTGTTGCTCGGACAAAGTCATGTTTTATTCAATGACATTAGTAATTACTTTGAACCTAAAGACAGGAACCGTATTGTTTTTCCCAAAATTGTCGGACTAAATAATTAGACGAAAACATTAGTTGTTGATGGCTTTAGGAGTTCTATAGAGGGGAATTTAATCCTTGTGTTTGGCCAGTTCAGCCGGCAGAGATGTACCATCAAGGTCCCTCAAGGTCCTTGAATGGACACACTTGGGGCCCCAGGGGAGAAAGTACAGTCACTTGACCCATCCACGGGCCTGTAAGCCGGAAATAGGTGTCGTTCCTCATATAGATTTATTGTGAGAACATCAGAGGACAGAGACTTGAAACAGACTATCACCTTGCATCTCATACTGGTTAGCTCGTAATGAAAATATCACAAATGTGCTAACAGATTGTGGAACTTATACTGACGTATAATCAGAATGAGAAAGAGCTTTATCGCCGAGTTAGTTTACAACAAACAAGGAATTTGTGCATGAGAATATCGTCATTTTTGGATTTGCTCTTGCATGCACATGAAATAATGTCATTATGATTACAGATATATTAGAAATCGTTTATATGAACATTACTATTGTGTTTCCCTTTCTATGTTTGTACATAGCTTCTATAATCTATTGGTTGGATTGTAGTGTGTATTAAACTACTAATGATTTGCTGCCTATGCAAAGGATATGTAGTGGTGATGGTATCTGTTTTATAGTTAAGCCTAGTGATTACCATCGTATATTCTTTAGAAACTCCAGTGCAGTTTCTCAAGGGCAGAATACAAAAAAAACGTTTAATCACTAAGGAAGCCTAAGAAGGATTTTTGTCCCTTTGGTGCTTGTTGCTTAAGACATCTCCTCATTAAAAAACACACTTTTCAAAAATAAAATTTGGCATTAACTCTGAGAGCTGCGCACTAGCGTGACCAACCTAGCGTACCATGTCACATGACCCTGGGCTAACTTGTTAGTGCTTGCTAGCTATTGAAAAAACATGTGCATCATTTCATATACAACTATACGCTTTCAATTATTGTGTGAGTTGTGGTTATGTTTACAACCTGCCAGTCCTCTGGGATCATTCCTTATGTCGCTGTAGATTGAGAGCACCAGACCAAACGCACCGGACCGAATGCACCAGTCCGTCCGTACCGACCGTACCAGACCAAACGCACCAGACCGAACACAACAGACCGAACGCACCAGACCGAACGCACCGGACCGAACGCACCAGAACAAACACATCAAATCGAACATACCAGAACAAACGTACCAGACCGAACACACCAGACCGAACGTATCGAACACACCAGACCGAACGTATCGAAAACACCAGACCGAACGTATCGAACACACCAGACCGAACGTGCCGTACCGAACACACCAGACCGAACGTACCAGAACACACCAGACCGAACGTACCGAACACACCAGACCGAACGTGCCGTACCGAACACACCAGACCAAACGTACCAGAACAAACGCACCAGACGAAAAGAGTTAAGAGCAAACTACGTTATCAAGACAGGTTTTTTTAAGAGGGCTTACAGTTTTTTAAGCCATTGCCAGGTATTTAATGAAATGCCAGCTTACTTTCCCGAAAAAGTAGAGAAAAACACTAGAGCCAAAATATTACATTTTCACTCTCGAACTGTTACCTTCAAAGATAGCACCCGCTTTTTTTTCACTGAGCTGTTCTTCACTCTCATTTAGGAAGAATCTGGCCAAAGGTTGTCTGTGCTGTCATTATAGACCTCTCCACGAACAGTTCTCATGATTCTTTCAGAACACCAAAGAACACACATGTAATCATTGTCAGCATTGCCGACACTCGTTCCAGAGAGACTTACGTGGGACCTGGTATAAAGTATTTAGTGTGTGCATATCCCTTGTGTCTTTTGGCTTGTTTCTCTGCACACAAGTTAACGTAAATTAAAACGTTCTAACATTTATTATTCATGAACTCTCCTAATCTCTCTCATAGCCTCTCGTACTGTAGGCCCTTAGAGCAGGTCTGCCAGAGTCACGGCCCAGTGAAACGAACCCAAGTACAAAATAGTCTGAGACTTTAGGGTAGCACTCTGGGCAAATTCTCTGGAAACGCTTCGTCGATGTTGTGATAGAGTTGCTCTAGTATTTCAACAAACCTGTCCACTTTCATATTTCATTTGTTCACTGTTGACAATTAAAATTTGAAATCCATTAAGCACTGAATCAGGTACAGTGTTTCAGTTGCCAGAGAAAACCCTGCATCTCCTTCAGAGGTTATCGCAAATAAATCTAATGATCTATAGTTTTTTGCTTTATCTTTATTTCCAAAGTGACTGAATCTCAGTGCATGAAGATGCCAATCAAACATAAGACAAAAACGCCAAATGGTTATAATCTGTGTAAACCGTGTAACTGACACTGTTTGATATGGTTTTTCTCCAGCCAGATTGCTGGCTAGCCTCTGTAGGTAAACAGAGTTGTTCCTGTTCTATGCCTGTATGGGAGACCAGATGCTGGTGGAATAGTCGTTGGAGAGCACTGTTCCTGTATGTTGTAGTTGGAGAGCACTGTTCTTGTATGTTGTAGTTGGAGAGCACTGTTCCTGTATGTTGTAGTTGGAGAGAACTGTTCTCTGTATGTTGTAGTTGGAGAGCACTGTTCCTGTATGTTGTAGTTGGAGAGCACTGTTCTCTGTATGTTGTAGTTGGAGAGCACTGTTCCTGTATGTTGTAGTTGGAGAAAACTGTTCCTGTATGTTGTAGTTGGAGAGAACTGTTCCTGTATGTTGTAGTTGGAGATAACTGTTCCTGTATGTTGTAGTTGGAGAGCACTGTTCCTGTATGTTGTAGTTGGAGAGCACTGTTCTCTGTATGTTGTAGTTGGAGAAAACTGTTCCTGTATGTTGTAGTTGGAGAGAACTGTTCCTGTATGTTGTAGTTGGAGATAACTGTTCCTGTATGTTGTAGTTGGAGAGCACTGTTCCTGTATGTTGTAGTTGGAGAGCACTGTTCCTGTATGTTGTAGTTGGTGAGCACTGTTCCTGTATGTTGTAGTTGGAGAGAACTGTTCTCTGTATGTTGTAGTTGGAGATAACTGTTCCTGTATGTTGTAGTTGGAGATAACTGTTCCTGTATGTTGTAGTTGGAGAGCACTGTTCCTGTATGTTGTAGTTGGAGAGCACTGTTCCTGTATGTTGTAGTTGGAGAGCACTGTTCCTGTATGTTGTAGTTGGAGAGAACTGTTCTCTGTATGTTGTAGTTGGAGAGCACTGTTCCTGTATGTTGTAGTTGGAGAGAACTGTTCTCTGTATGTTGTAGTTGGAGAGAACTGTTCCTGTATGTTGTCGTTGCAGATAACTGTTCCTGTATGTTGTAGTTGGAGAGCACTGTTCCTGTATGTTGTAGTTGGAGAAAACTGTTCTCTGTATGTTGTAGTTTGTATTTTGTAGTTTGTTTTTTATATATTTTATAAATCCCTTTTTACAACAAAGTTGTCACAAAGTGCTTTTACAAACCCCCAGCCTGAACCCGACAGAGCACACATCAACAAGTTGATACACAGCGCTTACCCCACCAAAAATCTCATATCTGAATCTCAATTACAGCGATAAACCGGAGAGGAATGAGGGTTAGTTGCTCAGCGACCGAACAACGCGTTTGTTTCCCCTCGCTGACTCTGTGATTTGATTGGCCGTGTGCAGGTTGGGTTACTGGTCAGACGCTCTGCCATGCCGCCATGCGCTTGTGCTTCAAGGCTTTGTGATGAAACCAAAGCGTGGTTCCGTTCATTTCACCACCATGTGACCGTTCACTAGTTGTTCTCACAAACATAATGTGGAACAGGAGAATGTAGTAACCGAAGTAAACACCACAAGTAAACACCAAATATCACTTTTTTGGCTCGGCTACCCTCCAATGTAGTGCCTTGTAGGACGTGTTCATCTGTGAACGGAGGTGAAAGGGCCTTTTTACAAAAGACACAACTGATGTCCTATTGCAAATCACACTAAGAGATATGCAAACAACTCTCCCTTACTGCTCCATAAACATTACACATATTTACCATTTCTTCATCACTTTACCCACATACATTCCACTGTTATTTTTTTAATATACAAGCTGCAATTAAAACCAGCCTTAAGAAATGTTCATGAACACAATACTTTGTCAGGAAGAGTAACGGTTTGGAAGGAAGTCATACAGTATGGTGTTTTCAAAAAGAAGCCCTCATATCATGTCTCTAACAAACACAACCTCCTGGCTCATGTCCCACTGTACAGCCTTGGTATATAAGCCTTAGTTACATCTATTGAAACACTAACAGCAGCCTATTATGTGTGTTTGGGTTGTTCACCGGGTATCTACACTCAGTAGGTAAGGGGCCAATCTACAGAGTAATGCACCACACAGAGGAAACATCATGGCACTCTGGATGACACTTGAACAGTGATGGCAGGTTATAAGCTGTGAGGAGGACATAGATGGTACTGAACACATGAGTCTGACAGGTTATATGCTGTGAGGAGGACATAGATGGAACTGAACACATGAGTCTGATAGGTTATAAGCTGTGAGGAGGACATAGATGGTACTGAACACATGAGTCTGACAGGTTATAAGCTGTGAGGAGGACATAGATGGAACTGAACACATGAGTCTGATAGGTTATAAGCTGTGAGGAGGACATAGATGGTACTGAACACATGAGTCTGACAGGTTATATGCTGTGAGGAGGACATAGATGGCACTGAACACATGAGTCTGATAGGTTATAAGCTGTAAGGAGGACATAGATGGAACTGAACACATGAGTCTGATAGGTTATAAGCTGTGAGGAGGACATAGATGGAACTGAACACATGAGTCTGATAGGTTATAAGCTGTAAGGAGGACATAGATGGAACTGAACACATGAGTCTGATAGGTTATAAGCTGTAAGGAGGACATAGATGGAACTGAACACATGAGTCTGACAGGTTATAAGCTGTGAGGAGGACATAGATGGAACTGAACACATGAGTCTGATAGGTTATAAGCTGTAAGGAGGACATAGATGGAACTGAACACATGAGTCTGATAGGTTATAAGCTGTAAGGAGGACATATGGCACTGAACACATGAGTCTGATAGGTTATAAGCTGTAAGGAGGACATAGATGGAACTGAACACATGAGTCTGATAGGTTATAAGCTGTGAGGAGGACATAGATGGAACTGAACACATGAGTCTGATAGGTTATAAGCTGTAAGGAGGACATATGGCACTGAACACATGAGTCTGATAGGTTATAAGCTGTAAGGAGGACATAGATGGAACTGAACACATGAGTCTGATAGGTTATAAGCTGTAAGGAGGACATAGATGGAACTGAACACATGAGTCTGATAGGTTATAAGCTGTAAGGAGGACATAGATGGAACTGAACACATGAGTCTGATAGGTTATAAGCTGTAAGGAGGACATAGATGTAACTGAACACATGAGTCTGATAGGTTATAAGCTGTGAGGAGGACATAGATGGAACTGAACACATGAGTCTGATAGGTTATAAGCTGTAAGGAGGACATAGATGGAACTGAACACATGAGTCTGATAGGTTATAAGCTGTGAGGAGGACATATGGCACTGAACACATGAGTCTGATAGGTTATAAGCTGTAAGGAGGACATAGATGGAACTGAACACATGAGTCTGATAGGTTATAAGCTGTAAGGAGGACATAGATGGAACTGAACACATGAGTCTGATAGGTTATAAGCTGTGAGGAGGACATAGATGGAACTGAACACATGAGTCTGATAGGTTATAAGCTGTAAGGAGGACATAGATGTAACTGAACACATGAGTCTGATAGGTTATAAGCTGTGAGGAGGACATATGGCACTGAACACATGAGTCTGATAGGTTATAAGCTGTGAGGAGGACATAGATGGAACTGAACACATGAGTCTGATAGGTTATAAGCTGTGAGGAGGACATAGATGGAACTGAACACATGAGTCTGATAGGTTATAAGCTGTGAGGAGGACATATGGCACTGAATCAATTCTATTCAAATCCGCCTCCCAAATGGCTCCCAATCTTCTATATAGTGCATTTATTTTGATGGCTTTGTATATGGAATAGGGTACACTTTGTATAGGGAATAGGGTACACTTTGTATAGGGAATAGGGTACACTTTATCACCCTCACTGTGCCTGGTGATGATCCCTGGCTGGAGCTGGCTGACCTGGACCACTGGGCAGAGTGAGTTCTCAGCAGCGGAGATGAATGGAGGAGGTCCCAGTGGAACCAAGCAGATAATAATGATATCACCAGGAGTGGGTCTTCCCTCCTCCAGCCTGGCCTGTACTGCCCAGCGAAGGCCCGGCCCGGAGAAATATCTCTCCTTTTATCACATGTGACACGTCAATGTTTTCACTGCCTTTTGAAAGTAACGATTTTAGCTTATCCGTCCACCACTTCTGTAAAAAGGATCAAAGCGGCGTTCGTTGAGGGCTCATATATTAAACTCAGCAGCGGTTCTCCCGTCCTGACATCCATAGAAATGCAATCGCCGGGATTCCCACAGTTACTCTGGAGGGCGTTCGGACGATCCTTGGTCATGTATGTGGAGACGTAGAGCAGTCGCGAGACGTCATCACACCCGTGCTGTAACGCAGAACGCTGGGGGACTCCTTCCAGACACGGCCACAGCCTCAGATGGTCCAGTGCTAGAGACACTGGGACGGCTCGGACTAATTACCCAGCA
>CM055738.1:8247648-8355148 GCA_029465975.1 Dallia pectoralis | reverse complement strand
GTATTTTGCTAGTATGCTGCTAGTATGCTGCTAGTATGTTGCTAGTATGCTGCTAGTATGCAGCTAGTATGTTGCTAGTATGCTGCTAGTATGCTGCTAGTATGCAGCTAGTATGTTGCTAGTATGTTGCTAGTATGCTGCTAGTATGCAGCTAGTATGTTGCTAGTATGCTGCTAGTATGCTGCTAGTATGCTGCTAGTATGCTGTGGAAGCAGCAGCAGAAAAACCTGCCTGGCAAGCCTCTCTTCATGTCCTTCTCCTAGCCCACAGATACCTCCACCAGTATTTATGTCTGCCTTTGCCTCCATCGTCTGCCACGTTGACATTGTAGTTGACTTGAGAGTGTCTATGAGACCAAACCGTCCATCCACCTGCCAACAACAAGTCACAAGTAGTTTCAGGCGTGCTTGTCCTGGAATAGATAACACGCGATAGTACCCAGGAGAAGACACTCTTGCTGCAGCCTACTGTATCTCTCAGTAGAGATATGAGCTGCACACAGCCGGAGGATCTCAGAAATGCCATGTTACTGTTCATGTAAAACCACAGCACAACAAGGTCGGCCTCACAGGTCCTCATGTCTAGCATGAAATCTACACATGGACCTAATAGCCTATAGGAATTGATGTCTTCAGTGCAGCTGGTGAATGTTCTTTTTAATTGGAAATCCTTGGGCCTGTCTCAAGGTAAGTGCCCATGTGTTTCTTTATGATTACGAAAACCAGATGTCAAAAAATAGCATGTGTCCTACAAGAGTGCTGCCGATCTCTGTGACAAACCACCAGTTCAACCTGTGAACCTTTACTGGTTGCCTAAATATAGTTGCCATATAACCTACGTGATGAACCAGCTCGTGTTACTGGCTTGGTTGTCTAAAAAGATTTTTAAACTGTTGATTTTATTGTATTAGTTTGTCATGCTGGTGTGTCAGAAAGTCCAAGTGGAAACGTAATGGGGAACAAGGAACAAATCTTAACCATGAGCTCATAACATTAACGTGACAAGAGATGCATTATTAATTGTTTAACAGTTGATTTGGTAAAGACCTAATGCCTGTGGGCTATACAGTGCATGGTAATTAGGTGAACAGTAGCAAAAATTATTCAAAGAATTTCTATGTCATCAGAAAATGCAGCAGAATCCATTTACGGCAAACAAAAAAAATGTATAAATATTCAATATATATATATATTCAACACCTCCCGAACCGGACAAATGAAATGCACACGCGTGATCTGCAGGTGTCACCTAACCCATCCTAGTTCCAATGGGAACACAAAGACTTGAAAGACTTGAAATATAACAATATGTTTCATCTCCAAAGAGCATGGCTCCTTATAAAATAAAAATGTTACGTGAGAAACAGCATCAATAAATCATCCTAGCCCCACGTTGTTGTTCCCCTGAGATGATTTCTGATGGATTAAATGAAGCCCTTCCATTTCCATCTCCCTGCACCTGATCGCAGTGGCGTATAAATCCCTACATCTGATCAACTGTCTCCAGACACCAGGAACACTGCGAGGCTGCAGAGAACAGAACAGACAGAGGACAGGGGAGAGGTGGTGGCCCAAATACTGGAATACAGTTTATTCTCTACAAATTAGCCACCGATCGGAGTTGGAATACATTGGAAAGTTATAAATAACGCAGTTATCCGTTTTTTTGTACTTGTAGTCTACAGTTAAGGTGCAGCAGCATATCTCTGTTGCATCCTCCTGCATCCTCCTCTATTGGGAGAAAGAGGCGCACGCTGCAGGGTGCTCTCCGCTCCGTCCTCCTCCTCCTATAGCGCCTTACAGAGCGAGCTGTCCAGTGCTGAACTTGCAGTTCTCCCTTTTCGCGAGACGGCGTCGCAGGAGGAACAGCGAACCTGCGCATTTGGGGCGACCGACCGGAGGGTTTGTGTGACCGAGGGTTTGTGTGACCGATTGCCCGACACTTCTGCACGCAGGCCGGTGTCCAGAGCTCAGTTAAACCCGCGGGTCTACATGCGCGTTGCATGAGGACAGTCACCCAGAACCGGACGGTTGTTGTTTCTGTGCAGCACCGGAAATATGCCAAGGTCTTTCCTGGTCAAAAAGGTGAAGCTTGATGATTTCTCATCCGGTGATCTGGAGAGTTCGTATGGACGATCTAGGACCGACCTCAGCCTTCGGATTCACGACAAAGGTACATTTGATTGCTATTGGTGATTTAATGTAATGTTTATTAGGGTGCTCATTAGGGACGCGTGGCTTTATTAAACAGACGTGTGCACGTGTTTGCGCGGCAGCTATATGCCTCATTATTGTCCGAGTCCATTATTATATTGCATTTTTTAAAACACATTGTGTACACTTTGATAATGCATTTTTTAAACACATTGTGTACACTTTAATACTGCATTTTTGAATTATTGTGTACACTTTGATAATGCATTTCTTTTAAACACATTGTGTACACTTTGATAATGCATTTTTTAAAACACATTGTGTACTTTGATGCTGCATTCTTTTTAAACGACCGATTTCATAAAGGAATGTTTTACGCGCAGTATCTCGCTTGGGGACACCGGGGGAATGATGGTTGAGATGCTGATGCAAAAACTTCTCCACGACCCACAAGTGTGCATCATATTTCCGCACTCACACGCACGAGCACGTCCATTACATATAATTGCATTACACCTCGCACCTGACGCGCGCTGTGCTTTGGCACACTGTCAGACACGCGCACACTTAACATTGTTTAACAATATCACGCGGGCGTTATAGAACTCAACGGGGCTGAATCATGTTTCATGATGGGGAAACTCTTTTATTAGACGGGTGTAATGTAACCGTCCTCGGATGTGGCTAAATGAGATGCAGCCTATGTGCTCTGCGCCTTTGTTCTCACCGTGCGCACTTGGTGACTATATGCAATGCCAACATGTTCTAGACTCGCCTAAATGTTACCAGGGGTAATCATACACGCATAGGTATTCATGATAACACGTGCTGTTAGTCGATATCCAGAGGGAAAGTGCCGCCTGATATACCGCAGCTTGTTGCGCCCGTTAAGCGGATCGTTTCCACCTGAAGATGAATAATTGAATAAAGATCCTGTTCTTTTCACACCAGGTTACATTAGTGACTACATCAGCCCGTCTGTCTACGATGGCGAGAGCGACGGGGCCGTTAAAGTGCCCTCCCCCGAGCCCATCTACGACGGCATCCACAGTGACTACGGCACACCGGACTCGGACCAGCCCGACAGCCCGCAGTCGGACGTCACCTCCGGCTACATCAACGGGGACACCGCGGTGAGCGAGGGCTACACGGTGGATGCGTTTTTCATCACGGACGGACGGTCCCGGCGGAAAGTCGTCGCCAGTCCCGGCGGCGGCACACAGCGTCACACGTGCAACGAGTGCGGGAAAACCTACGCCACGTCGTCCAACCTGAGCCGGCACAAGCAGACCCACCGGAGCCTGGACAGCAAGATGGCCAAGAAGTGTCCGACCTGCGGGAAGGTCTACGTGTCCATGCCCGCCATGGCCATGCACCTGCTCACGCACGACCTCAAGCACAAGTGTGACACCTGTGGCAAGGCGTTCAGCAGGCCGTGGCTCCTGCAGGGCCACATGAGGTCGCACACGGGCGAGAAGCCCTTCGGATGCGCACACTGCGGGAAGGCGTTCGCCGATCGCTCCAACCTACGCGCGCACATGCAGACTCACTCCGCGTTCAAGCATTTCAAATGCAAACGGTGCGACAAGACGTTCGCCCTCAAGTCCTATCTGAATAAGCACTACGAGTCCGCGTGTTTCAAAGGCCCCTTCTCCCCCCTGAGTCCGGATCTCGAGGCGTGACCTCCGCATTAAACGTGCACACAAGACATTATATTTTTTGGTGCGACTAATTCCCCAAACCCCCGCTCCTAGATCCTCTTTAAATTTCACCGGAGCCACAATAATAGCACAAGTTTTCTCAATTGTCTCTGAACCGTAAGGAATTACTGATGACCTTCGCATGCACGTATACAACCTCACTTCCTCCTCCAGTCACGTGGATAGAATATGCCTTCCACAGCGCTAAATATGAAATCATAGGCTATATTTTGAAACTTGATGAAGATTAATGATTCTGGATTGCTTCAAACAAACGTTGAAACGTTTTAATGTTGGATATTAATACACTGCTGCCACTGGCCATACGCTCCATTGAGGTAAATGCGATTTATTTATAATTGTTTATACAGTATGTCTGATTTATTTATAGCTGTTTATACAGTATGTTGGATTTATTTCACTGACATTTGAGACCACTACCTATACTTTGCACTTTAATTTGTGAATTTGCTAACCTCTTCGTGAACAGGCCAAAGCATTTACCACTTTTTGATTACTGTTTTTTTAATCTTCTGTTACCTTTTGAATTCATTGCATGAAAAAATCTATGCCAATGTCACAAAGCTTATGTTTTTTGCCAAAATAAAGGTAGTCTCTTTTGGCAAGATTTCTTTTGAAGCTTCATGAGGAATTATAAAGCAATAATCATTTAAAGCATGGAATTTTCGAAAAAATGATTATTAAATATTACCTACTGTATAGCGTTTTTTTAATCAGGTATGTTTTACTCCAGTACACATATAGTCATATAAAAAAGACAACATCAGGGAAAATGCCAATGTAGTGTTAGTGGAACCACAAAAAAACGATAACATCTAATTTTCCTCAATTGTTATGCACCGCCCGCCTCTCATGTAAACAGTAGCATATTAGGACCATGGGCTTGATGTGCTGAAATTCACCTCAGAGCATCTCAGAGAATTTTTCCAAATCTGTGGGGTAACCGATGAGGTCATGTTAAGGTAACACACATGTGTGCTTCAAATGTTGGCCTGTCTGCTGTATTGAATCAACAGGCCCTGGTGAACAGGAGGGCACTTTCCTGGAAATAGGGAGCGATTTGGGACACTATTGACTGGATGGATTAAATAGGGACAACGACACAATGCATTTGCACTCAGCTGGATAAACAAGATGCCTTCTTTAACCTCATGCATCCCCCACAGATTTGTATATATTAAAGCAATTCATTTAAGATATGTCCTCACTAAGGTAGCACAATGAACCGATAGATTCAGGTAGAAAAATAAGTTGTATTAGCTTGACCTCTGTTTTGTATTTCCAATCAAGAACTAATTAATAATGTATTGCAAGAAGCTTTGTAAATAATCCGTTGGATTGAACATTTTTTTACAGCTGTAAAGAATCAAACAAACCTTATTTCAGGAGATTGCTGGATGGAGGAAAATGTCCAGCAATTTTTGAGCCAGTATTCAACTGATGTAAGCACACAACACAATAAGGCATTTTGTCGCACTTCACAATAAAGGATGACATTATTAAATGCTCTTGTCTGTCAGTCATTTCCTTACAACACAGTCATTTCCTTACAACAGCAACGTTCACTACATGGCACTAAATCAGTGCCAGACAAACTTCAAATAAGCATTTGATCCAGTTGTTTAAAAATAATTCTCAATCTCAGGCATGTCATCTGTATCCTACAGGAAGTACTGTGTCATACATGACCTTGTGTTCTAACCACTTTCCTTGCTCCAGTGTTCCTGGCTGTTCCTGGGAGAGGGCTCGCTGGCACATACTAAGTTGGGCAGCGGCAGCTATTGTAGCATGTGTCAAATTAGGCCATCTAGCCCTATGAGGGAGCTGAAAGCCATTACATTCCTCATAGATAACCCTTATCACTTGATTGCTCTCTTGACTGACTGCATTTAGATTCAGGTCCATGACCTTAAAACGGATAGACAATTTCCTGGGAAGTCAAATTACACTTTTGACTGTGAACTTTCTGACACTTGAGGGACGAGATAACACTCATTTCTGATATTCTGGTTTGGGGTAATCTCCAGTCCGGCGTGCGGACATCAATTAACTGTTGACTGCCGCCGGAGATGCTTTCAATGTACAATTTAGAAGGGTTACGACTGTAAGCACTTCCTGGACTTTAAAATGGTATCCAGGGATAGTCAGGCGTTACACATCTGACAATACAGCTGCAACAACAGATTTCCAACACACTGTAGGCATATGTTAACAATATGTCCGTGCGAGGACTGTGGCAATATCCTTTATGATAACTGTTGCATCAACGAGGAGGGACAATACACAGGTGGTGAGAAAGAAATATACTCAATGCTGTTTCAAAACTACAGGTATCGCGTGAAAGCGCCCAGTTAATTTGTCATCTTTCATTATGAGCTAATCATCATTCTCTCCAACCGGCACAAACTCTCGCTGGATTAAAAGGTGATACGTTTCATCGTAAAATTAGCAAGTGGAGTCCCAGTCTGTAAACGTGGCTGTATCTGGAGTCCCAGTCGGTAAACATGGCTGTATCTGGAGTCCCAGTCGGTAAACGTGGCTGTATCTGGTCGTGGAGTCCCAGTCTGTAAACGTGGCTGTATCTGGAGTCCCAGTCGGTAAACGTGGCTGTATCTGGAGTCCCAGTCTGTAAACGTGGCTGTATCTGGAGTCCCAGTCGGTAAACGTGGCTGTATCTGGTCGTGGAGTCCCAGTCTGTAAATGTGTCTGTATCTGGTTCTGGAGTCCCAGTCTATAAACGTGGCTGTATCTGGAGTCCCAGTCTGTAAACGTGGCTGTATCTGGTTGTGGAGTCCCAGTCTGTAAACGTGGCTGTATCTGGTTGTGGAGTCCCAGTCTGTAAACGTGGCTGTATCTGGAGTCCCAGTCTGTAAACGTGGCTGTATCTGGTTGTGGAGTCCCAGTCTGTAAACGTGGCTGTATCTGGTTGTGGAGTCCCAGTCTGTAAACGTGGCTGTATCTGGAGTCCCAGTCTGTAAACGTGGCTGTATCTGGTCCCAGTCTGTAAACGTGGCTGTCTGTAAACGTCTGTATCTGGAGTCCCAGTCTGTAAACGTGGCTGTATCTGGAGTCCCAGTCTGTAAACGTGGCTGTATCTGGTCGTGGAGTCCCAGTCGGTAAACGTGGCTGTATCTGGAGTCCCAGTCGGTAAACGTGGCTGTATCTGGAGTCCCAGTCTGTAAACGTGGCTGTATCTGGTCGTGGAGTCCCAGTCTGTAAACGTGGCTGTATCTGGAGTCCCAGTCCATAAAAGTGGCTGTATCTGGAGTCGCAGTCTGTAAACGTGGCTGTATCTGGAGTCCCAGTCTGTAAACGTGGCTGTATCTGGTCCCAGTCTGTAAACGTGGCTGTATCTGGAGTCCCAGTCCCAGTCCCAGTCTGTAAACGTGGCTGTATCTGGTCGTGGAGTCCCAGTGGCTGTATCTGGAGTCCCAGTCTGGTAAACGTGGCTGTATCTGGAGTCCCAGTCTGTAAACGTGGCTGTATCTGGTCGTGGTCCCAGTCTGTAGTCCCAGTCTGTAAACGTGGCTGTATCTGGTTGTGGAGTCCCAGTCTGTAAACGTGGCTGTAAGTCCCAGTCTGTAAACGTGGCTGTATCTGGAGGAGTCCCAGTCTGTAAACGTGGCTGTATCTGGTTGTGGAGTCCCAGTCTGTAAACGTGGCTGTATCTGGAGTCCCAGTCGTAAACGTGGCTGTATCTGGTCCCAGTCTGTAAACGTGGCTGTATCTGGAGTCCCAGTCTGTAAACGTGGCTGTATCTGGTCCCAGTCTGGAAGTCCCAGTCTGTAAACGTGGCTGTATCTGGAGTCCCAGTCTGTAAACGTGGCTGTATCTGGTCGTGGAGTCCCAGTCTGTAAACGTGGCTGTATCTGGAGTCCCAGTCTGTAAACGTGGCTGTATCTGGAGTCCCAGTCTGTAAACGTGGCTGTATCTGGAGTCCCAGTCTGTAAACGTGGCTGTAGTCCCAGTCTGGTGGCTGTGGAGTCCCAGTCTGTAAAAACGTGGCTGTATCTGGAGTCCCAGTCTGTAAACGTGGCTGTATCTGGAGTCCCAGTCTGTAAACGTGGCTGTATCTGGTCGTGGAGTCCCAGTCTGGAGTCCCAGTCTGTAAACGTGGCTGTATCTGGTCCCAGTCCATAAACGTGGCTGTGGAGTCCCAGTCTGTAAACGTGGCTGTATCTGGAGTCCCAGTCTGTAAACGTGGCTGTATCTGGTCTGGAGTCCCAGTCTGTAAACGTGGCTGTATCTGGTCGTGGAGTCCCAGTCTGTAAACGTGGCTGTATCTGGAGTCCCAGTCCATAAACATGGCTGTATCTGGAGTCCCAGTCTGTAAACGTGGCTGTATCTGGAGTCCCAGTCTGTAAACGTGGCTGTATCTGGAGTCCCAGTCGGTAAAGTCTGTAAACGGGCTGTATCTGGTCCCAGTCTGTAAACGTGGCTGTATCTGGAGTCCCAGTCTGTAAACGTGGCTGTATCTGGTCAGTCCCAGTCTGTAAACGTGGCTGTATCTGGTCCCAGTCTGTAAACGTGGCTGTATCTGGTCCCAGTCCCAGTCTGTAAACGTGGCTGTATCTGGTCCCAGGCTGGAGTCCCAGTCTGTAAACGTGGCTGTATCTGGTCGTGGAGTCCCAGTCTGTAAACGTGGCTGTATCTGGTCATGGAATCCCAGTCTGTAAACGTGGCTGTGGCTGTATGGCTGTATCTGAGTCCCAGTCTGTAAACGTGGCTGTATCTGGTCAGTCCCAGTCTGTAAATGTGGCTGTATCTGGTCCCAGTCTGTAAACGTGGCTGTATCTGGAGTCCCAGTCTGTAAACGTGGCTGTAAGTCTGTAAACGTGGCTGTATCTGGAGTCCCAGTCTGTAAACGTGGCTGTATCTGGAGTCCCAGTCTGTAAACGTGGCTGTATCTGGTCTGTGGAGTCCCAGTCTGTAAACGTGGCTGTATCTGGAGTCCCAGTCTGTAAACGTGGCTGTATCTGGAGTCCCAGTCTGTAAACGTGGCTGTATCTGGTCGGAGTCCCAGTCTGTAGTCCCAGTCTGTAAACGTGGCTGTATCTGGTCCCAGTCTGGAGTCCCAGTCTGTAAACGTGGCTGTAAAGTCTGTAAACGTGGCTGTATCTGGAGTCCCAGTCTGTAAACGTGGCTGTATCTGGAGTCCCAGTCTGTAAACGTGGCTGTATCTGGTCGTGGAGTCCCAGTCTGTAAACGTGGCTGTATCTGGAGTCCCAGTCTGTAAACGTGGCTGTATCTGGAGTCCCAGTCTGTAAACGTGGCTGTATCTGGAGTCCCAGTCTGTAAACGTGGCTGTATCTGGTCGTGGAGTCCCAGTCTGTAAAGGTGGCTGTATCTGGAGTCCCAGTCCATAAACGTGGCTGTATCTGGAGTCCCAGTCTGTAAACGTGGCTGTATCTGGAGTCCCAGTCTGTAAACGTGGCTGTATCTGGTCGTGGAGTCCCAGTCTGTAAACGTGGCTGTATCTGGAGTCCCAGTCTGTAAACGTGGCTGTATCTGGTCGTGGAGTCCCAGTCTGTAAACGTGGCTGTATCTGGAGTCCCAGTCTGTAAACGTGGCTGTATCTGGAGTCCCAGTCTGTAAAAGTCGTGGCTGTATCTGGTCCCAGTGGTCAGTCCCAGTCTGTAAATGTGGCTGTATCTGGAGTCCCAGTCTGTAAACGTGGCTGTATCTGGTCATGGAATCCCAGTCTGTAAATGTGGCTGTATCCGGTCAGTCCCAGTCTGTAAACTGTGGCTGTATCTGGTGGCTGTATCTGGAGTCCCAGTCTGTAAACATGGCTGTATCTGGTCGTGGAGTCCCAGTCTGTAAACGTGGCTGTATCTGGAGTCCCAGTCTGTAAACGTGGCTGTATCTGGAAATGTCCCAGTCTGTAAACGTGGCTGTATCTGGTCATGTCCCAGTCTGAGTCCCAGTCTGTAAACGTGGCTGTATCTGGAGTCCCAGTCTGTAAACGTGGCTGTATCTGGTCGTGGAGTCCCAGTCTGTAAACGTGGCTGTATCTGGAGTCCCAGTCTGTAAACGTGGCTGTATCTGGAGTCCCAGTCTGTAAACGTGGCTGTATCTGGAGTCCCAGTCTGTAAACGTGGCTGTATCTGGTCGTGGAGTCCCAGTCTGTAAACGTGGCTGTATCTGGAGTCCCAGTCGGTAAACGTCCCAGTCTGTAAACATAGTCTGTAACGTGGCTGTATCTGGTCCCAGTCCCAGTCCCAGTGTAAACGTGGCTGTATCTGGAGTCCCAGTCTGTAAACGTGGCTGTATCTGGTCGTGGAGTCCCAGTCTGTAAAGGTGGCTGTATCTGGAGTCCCAGTCGGTAAACGTGGCTGTATCTGGAGTCCCAGTCTGTAAACGTGGCTGTATCTGGTCGTGGAGTCCCAGTCTGTAAACGTGGCTGTATCTGGAGTCCCAGTCTGTAAACGTGGCTGTATCTGGTCGTGGAGTCCCAGTCTGTAAAGGTGGCTGTATCTGGAGTCCCAGTCGGTAAACGTGGCTGTATCTGGAGTCCCAGTCTGTAAACGTGGCTGTATCGGGTCGTGGAGTCCCAGTCTGTAAACGTGGCTGTATCTGGTTGTGGAGTCCCAGTCTGTAAACGTGGCTGTATCTGGTTGTGGAGTCCCAGTCTGTAAACGTGGCTGTATCTGGAGTCCCAGTCTGTAAACGTGGCTGTATCTGGTCGTGGAGTCCCAGTCTGTAAACATGGCTGTATCTGGTCGTGGAGTCCCCGTCTATAAATGTGGCTGTATCTGGTCATGGAATCCCAGTCTGTAAATGTGGCTGTATCTGGAGTCCCAGTCTGTTAACGTGGCTGTATCTGGAGTCCCAGTCTGTAAACGTGGCTGTATCTGGTGGTGGAGTCCCAGTCTGTAAACGTGGCTGTATCTGGAGTCCCAGTCTGTAAACTTTGGCTGTATCTGGTCGTGGAGTCCCAGTCTGAAAACATGGCTGTATCTGGTCGTGGAGTCCCAGTCTGTAAATGTGGCTGTATCTGGTCATGGAATCCCAGTCTGTAAATGTGGCTGTATCTGGAGTCCCAGTCTGTAAATGTGGCTGTATCTGGTCATGGAATCCCAGTCTGTAAATGTGGCTGTATCTGGAGTCCCAGTCTGTAAACGTGGCTGTATCTGGTCATGGAATCCCAGTCTGTAAATGTGGCTGTATCTGGAGTCCCAGTCTATAAATGTGGCTGTATCCGGTCATGGAGTCCCAGTCTGTAAACGTGGCTGTATCTGGAGTCCCAGTTTGTAAACGTGGCTGTATCTGGTCGTGGAGTCCCAGGCTGTAAACGTGGCTGCATGTGATGTACCTGCACTACTCGTGTTCACTTGTTACGCCACGTCATCCTATTGCTTGTTCATCAACTCCAGTCCTGGAACATTCCGGAGAAAATATCCGTACGACTCCCACTTGGATTAATTCTGCTTCCACTCCGGCAGCCCCCCGATGTCATCAATTTAGCAGGGATCATTATAAACTGCTTTATGAGATAGCCCACGCAGGCTAAATTCTCCGGAGCTCCTGGGTAATTGTTCTACAGCAGCAGTATAGGAGCAATGTATAGGGCACTAAATGTGATCGCAGCCCGGTTGGTCCTGGACGCATGCAGTGCACGGCGAAGGGGACAGGGCGCAGTTTGGAAGACGCCAGTATCAGCTAAACGCATTACTCCACCAGAGACAGCTGTGGCTGTAGTGAGGCTCTCACACACGTTGGTTGATCAGTTTGCTTACTATATCCCGTCAGGCCGTCACTGCAGTTTACCGTCAGCCTCTCCCCTGAGCAGCACTTAGGGCGTGTAGAGAGACGACCAAGCACTGTGTGTCCTCCTGCTATCACTGCCTTATGGATGGATGTACAGTGGCCTGTGAATTGGTACAGTTGTCTAGAGAAATATACAGTGGTCTAGAGAAATATACAGTGGTCTAGAAAAATATACAGTGGTCTAGAGAAATATACAGTGGTCTAGGGATATTTACAGTGATCTAGGGATATATACAGTGGTCTAGAGAAATATACAGTGGTCTAGGGATATTTACAGTGATCTAGGGATATATACAGTGGTCTAGAGAAATATACAGTGGTCTAGGGATATATACAGTGGTCTAGGGATATATACAGTGGTCTAGAGAAATATACAGTGGTCTAGAGAAATATACAGTGGTCTAGGGATAGATACAGTGGTCTAGGGATAGATACAGTGGTCTAGGGATATATACAGTGGTCTAGGGATATATACAGTGGTCTAGGGATATATACAGTGGTCTAGGGATATATACAGTGGTCTAGGGATATATACAGTGGTCTAGGGATATATACAGTGGCCTAGGGATATATACAGTGGCCTAGGGATATATACAGTGATCTAGGGATATATACAGTGGTCTAGGGATATATACAGTGGTCTAGGGATATATACAGTGATCTAGGGATATATACAGTGATCTAGGGATATATACAGTGGTCTAGGGATATATACAGTGATCTAGGGATATATACAGTGGCCTAGGGATATATACAGTGGCCTAGGGATAGATACAGTGGTTTGGGATATATACAGTTTATAAGACTCTCTTTATTTAAAACATGCATTCAAAAATTATTAAACTAAACTATTATGAATTCACTAAGCACAGCCATAAGAGGACTGGCCACCCCTCAGAGCCTGGTTCCTCTCTAGGTTTCTTTCTAAATGTGTATCAACTTGTATCAACTAATTGAAGTGTGCTCTGTCGGGTTCAGGGTGGGTGTTTGTAAAAGCACTTTGTTGTGAAAAGGGCTTTATATAATACATTTGATTGATTGATTAAAGTGGCCTGTGGATATTTACAGTGGCCTGTGCCGTAACGCATGTTGGTCCTATCGTTTACGGCTGTACGAGGAGTCATACCGGAACTCAAAAGGTAGCTGATGAATTTAGCAGAGACAGCAGGCAATGACCCCTCAGCCTGTTGATCTAGTCTGCTATTTGTTGAATGTATCTGTTTGTGGTTGACAGCAATCCAGGTATTACTTCTTATGGTATTAGGACCTCATAAGTGGGTTAGGGTTTGGTTAGGGCTTGGTTAGGGTTTGGTTAGGGTTTGGTTAGGGTTTGGTTAGGGTTTGGTTAGGGTTTGGTTAGGGTTTGGTTAGGGTTTGGTTAGGGTGGGCAGGCAGGTGTAAGCACATCACAAAACCAGCTACAAGTTGCAGCAACAGGCTCACAGACAGAAAGACAGACAGCGAGCAAAGGTTGTTATTTTTTTATAGCCGTTGAGTAGTGCCCCTCAGAATGCATTAGGGCTGATTTGTGTGGACATGGTGAAAAGCTTTGCCTTCAGACATTGGCTGCTTCCCAAATGGTACAATATTATGGATGAGGATGTGAGCTCTATGAGCCTTGGTTAAAAGTGGTGCTCTATTACGGATACATACAGAGCCGGCCATAGCCCTTTCAGGGCCCTACAGAAGATTTGTTTAGGGGGCCCACATTTGCAATGCATTTAAGTGCCGTTATTAATGGGTTTGTATTCTATGCAATTATACTAGTGTTGTCAAACGATTAAAACAATGAAACATGACTAATTGCTTGGTTAGAATTTGGTACTTGTGTCTCTATTAAATTATTCCCAAATTCAACCGAAACCATAAGGTAGGCTACGTAAATATGCATTGAAATATGGTAGCCATGGTGACTAGAGATGTTATCTACAAGCAATAATCAGGGGACATCTGTAATTCTTTCAGAGCACGGATGTGATTTGTTAGTTCCACTATTGGAATATACTTTGGTGGAAACGCTAATGCTTAGCACAGGACAATCATGTACTTGCCATGCTACATGGGAAGTGTTAGCATGTGCATTCACACAACACAGCACCTCTAGACCAGTTGATGAGTTAGGGGAGTCACAGCTAGCATACTTGTTCATGGGTTTTTGGAGTGAGTGTGGGGTGCAGGACGCAGCAAGACTTATTACAATTTGTACACATGTGTAGCCTACTCACACGTCTACTCACATGTGTAGGCTACTCACACTTCTATTCACATGAGTAGCCTACTCACATGTCTATTCACATGTGTAGCCTACTCACACTTCTATTCACATGAGTAGCCTACTCACATGTCTATTCACATGAGTAGCCTACTCACACTTCTACTCACATGTGTAGCCTACTCACACGTCTACTCACATGTGTACCTACTCACACGTCTATTCACATGTGTAGCCTACTCGCACGTCTACTCACATGTGTAGCCTACTCACACGTCTATTCACATGTCTAGCCTACTCACACGTCTATTCACATGAGTAGCCTACTCACACATCTACTCACATGTGTAGCCTACTCACACATCTATTCACATGAGTAGCCTACTCACACGTCTACTCACATGTGTAGCCTACTCACACGTCTACTCACATGTGTATCCTACTCACACGTCTACTCACATGTGTAGCCTACTCACACGTCTACTCACATGTGTAGCCTACTCACACGTCTACTCACATGTGTATCCTACTCACACGTCTACTCACATGTGTAGCCTACTCACACATCTATTCACATGAGTAGCCTACTCACACGTCTACTCACATGTGTAGCCTACTCACACTTCTACTCACATGTGTAGCCTACTCACACGTCTACTCACATGTGTAGCCTACTCACACGTCTATTCACATGTGTAGCCTACTCACACGTCTACTCACATGTGTAGCCTACTCGCATGTCTACTCACATGTGTAGCCTACTCACACGTCTACTCACATGTGTAGCCTACTCACACTCCTACTCACATGTGTAGCCTACTCACACGTCTACTCACATGTGTAGCCTACTCACACGTCTACTCACATGTCTACTTGCTATCAAGCAGCCCTGGACAGGACTAGCAGGTTGGCCCAAGACAGAACCATCAGGTTGGCCATGGACAGAACTAACGGGTTGGCCCAGGACAGAACCAGCAGGTTGGCCCAGGACAGAAGCAGGACAGTCAGATGGCCCAGGTCTTGCAGGTATGGTATGTTTCTGTACTCCCGACATTGAGAGTGGGTGAAGGACAAAAGTCTTTGCTTCAACTCAACATAAGGAAGGAACCAAAACAACCACAAATCACGTGTGGCTGAAGAGGGGAAAAATACACATCCACAACAAACAAGAAGATAAAGACAGAAATAATTTATCGCGCTATCAATCATTTACAATGAGCTTTGTTTTGTTTTTTGAGTTACTTTTTTGACTAGGCTGACTCCTACATGTGCTGTAACTAGGCAAACATTTTCAGGCAGAGGAAGAATGTGTTTTCAGGGGAGGTGAGGAAGAGGAGGGGAGGGGGGGAGCTAACGCTGACCCAGATTGGCTGACATGCAGCTGAGTCTGCTTCCACTTCTCAGGCAGCGTCAACGCAGCACCGAACATCGCTAATAGCAACCACTGGTACGTTCTCACTAAGAGGAGCTTTTGTTTCTGTGCTGATGTAGTCAAAACTACACACACTGTTTAATTATGTGCTTTCGTTCCAAACCGCCGGTCCCCACTGGCGGGGGGGTATCGCGCAGTGTGCTGTTGTTCGAAGGCCGTGTGGTTCTACTGCTCGGGTAGAACAGGTTCAGTTGTTCCACAGCTCGGGTAGAACCGGTTCATCGCGGCGTGTTACTCAGGCTCGTCTTCGTGGTCTGTTGCTCGCGTACGACTCGTCCGACTGAAGTGAAGACTGCAACACATAACTCCACTCAGCCTGGTGTTTGGCACTTGTTTGCATAGAGCCATGAAGAGGTGCCTGCCACTGGAGCAAACGGCTGGCGTGGGCTACGGAGTGGTTGGCTGGCGCTCTCGTTCCAACCTCACCCTCTCATTCAAGGAGGAGCATTAGAACATCATCCATATTCAGTAGGAATGAATGATGAGGAGAATGGAGGCCGTCCACTTGCCTTTGATCTAAACGAGTGGATGTAATGCAGAGCAGGTCTTCGGGTTGAAACCACGGGAGTTGAGTTTTTCGCAGAGTAGGCGCACAACACGAGAGGAGGTCTAATGACTTGGACAAGATAGCATCACAACGGCTGTTCGTGAATTGCAACTGACTGCCCTTACACCCTTACAGCAACTGACTGCCCTTACAGTAACTGACTGCCCTTACAGCAACTGACTGCCCTTACACCCTTACAGCAACTGACTGCCCTTAAAGCCTTACAGCAACTGACTGCCCTTACAGCAACTGACTGCCCTTAAAGCCTTACAGCCCTTACACCCTTACAGCAACTGACTGCCCTTAAAGCTTTACAGCAACTGACTGCCCTTACACCCTTACAGCAACTGACTGCCCTTACAGCAACTGACTGCCCTTACACCCTTACAGCAACTGACTGCCCTTAAAGCCTTACAGCAACTGACTGCCCTTACAGCAACTGACTGCCCTTAAAGCCTTACAGCCCTTACAGCAACTGACTGCCCTTAAAGCTTTAAAGCAACTGACTGCCCTTACAGCCTGACAGCAACTGACTGCCCTAAAAGTTTTACAGCAACTGACTGCCCTTACAGCCTTACAGCAACTCCCATCAGGAATATGAATATGCCAATCTTGTCAGTTGTACAAATTAATGCCTTCAACTGAAATTTGTCCTCTGCATTATACCCAAGGGGGGCAGTCCTAATCAGTTACCTGATTCGACTTCCGTGTAAACAGCGCCCGCTCAAGGGTTTTTCACCTTGATGGTGGGGGGAATAGAACCAGGGACCTTCCAGATCCAAGCTCTATTCCCAAACCACTAGGCCACCTTGCCGCCTTACATCAACTGACTGGCCTTACAGCCTTAAAGCAACTGACTGCCCTTACAGCCTTACAGCAACTGACTGCCCTTACAGCGTTAAGAACATTTCCGAAAAAAGCACCCTGGGATATGGGACACACAAAACAGAAGGGTCTAATTTCTATGAAGGGACATTTTGGGGTTCAGAGACGGTTCCAGCCATCTATGTTCTGGGGTACATTATGGAGCTGGAGGCTTGTTGTCGAAATTCAGAAGTGAATGATGTTTCCTAGTTTTGATGTGAACATGTTTAAAGCGTGACTGACACATACTTGCATATTCTAATTTCAATAGCTTGCCCCCATTGTGTTTCCTGTTACATCTGGCTCAGTAAGACATTACAGACTTTACTTTGGGGCATGGGAATACACAGGTTCTTCCAGAAATAAGCAGATCCGGTCAAGACAATCATAATTAATTAGCTTCTTGAGCCCAAATGTTCCGACCTGGTACCTGGTGACTCCTCCGTTGAAACTAGACTCTAAAACATTTACAGTCTTTGCCCCAAGTTTATGTCCCAGTTCTGTAAAGGTCTTCTCACAAATCAGCTTGTCAAATCCAAACCAGTTGAGCTACAAACAAAGTGCTGTAATCATCAAAAGACACTTCTATGAACACCTTGTGGTTAGTTTAGATCTGCAATCCATGCGAGCTTCAAGGAAGTCTAGAGACAACCCAACATCTCACCGTAATACTGACAGTCTGACGCCCTGCCTCTGTGCACATTTACTGCTGCCAACATAGGTTCAAATTTACTGCTGCCAACATGGGTTCAAATTTACTGCTGCCAACCTGGGTTCAAATTTACTGCTGCCAACCTGGGTTCAAATTTACTGCTGCCAACCTGGGTTCAAGTTTACTGCTCCCAACCTGGGTTCAAATTTACTGATGCTAACCTGGGTTCAAATTTACTGCTGCCAACCTGGGTTCAAATTTACTGCTGCCAACATGGGTTCAAATTTACTGCTGCCAACCTGGGTTCAAGTTTACTGCTGCCAACATGGGTTCAAATTTACTGCTGCCAACCTGGGTTCAAATTTACTGCTGCCAACCTGGGTTCAAATTTACTGCTGCCAACCTGGGTTCAAATTTACTGCTGCCAACCTGGGTTCAAGTTTACTGCTCCCAACCTGGGTTCAAATTTACTGATGCCAACCTGGGTTCAAATTTACTGCTGCCAACCTGGGTTCAAGTTTACTGCTGCCAACCTGGGTTCAAATTTACTGCTGCCAACCTGGGTTCAAATTTACTGCTGCCAACATGGGTTCAAATTTACTGCTGCCAACCTGGGTTCAAGTTTACTGCTGCCAACATGGGTTCAAATTTACTGCTGCCAACCTGGGTTCAAATTTACTGCTGCCAACCTGGGTTCAAATTTACTGCTGCCAACCTGGGTTCAAATTTACTGCTGCCAACCTGGGTTCAAGTTTACTGCTCCCAACCTGGGTTCAAATTTACTGATGCCAACCTGGGTTCAAATTTACTGCTGCCAACCTGGGTTCAAGTTTACTGCTGCCAACCTGGGTTCAAATTTACTGCGTCCAACCTGGGTTCAAATTTACTGCTGCCAACCTGGGTTCAAATTTACTGCTGCCAACCTGGGTTCAAGTTTACTGCTGCCAACCTGGGTTCAAATTTACTGCTGCCAACCTGGGTTCAAATTTACTGCTCCCAACCTGGGTTCAAATTTACTGCTGCCAACCTGTGGGCTATAGTAAAGCACAAATTAAATGGTGCACTGATTTATTACGGTAAACAAAACAGTCGCCCTACGTGTTTCTCAGCCCTCCACTTTGGAATCCAAACAGAAAAGCATAGAAATACAACACCAAGATTATCATATGACCTCTTTAAATCAACAATACACACAGAACAAAAAGTAATGACCATGTCTTTCCATTTGTCAAACAAAAATCCCCCAACCCAGCACATGTTTAAATGTTGAAGATCCTCTTGGAGCTGATTCAGTGCTTTGAGACTCCTTGGGGGTTAAACAAGACCAATTTGGGATGTCCATAACCCAAAGCCTCACGAGTTACAACTGCTGTACATGTTACAGCCCTGTAATCGATCAATCAAATGTATTTCGTAAAACCCCTTTTAAAACGAATTGTCACCAGGCGCTTTTACAAACACCCCAAGCCTGAGATGGGAGCCAGTGTGTAGTGTCTGATGAGCTGTCTTCCTTTCTTCATCTATGGTGGACGGTACACACACTGGCTGGGGAGAGTCAATATAATATAAGTACACCTATGAGTCTGCTCTAATGCAACCTGCAGACACAGATATAATATAAGTACACCTATGAGTCTGCTCTAATGCAACCTGCAGACACAGATATAATATAAGTACACCTATGAGTCTGCTCTAATGCAACATGCAGACACAGATATAATATAAGTACACCTATGAGTCTGCTCTAATGCAACCTGCAGACACAGATATAATATAAGTACACCTATGAGTCTGCTCTAATGCAACCTGCAGACACAGATATAATATAAGTACACCTATGAGTCTGCTCTAATGCAACATGCAGACACAGATATAATATAAGTACACCTATGAGTCTGCTCTAATGCAACCTGCAGACACAGATATAATATAAGTACACCTATGAGTCTGCTCTAATGCAACATGCAGACACAGATATAATATAAGTACACCTATGAGTCTGCTCTAATGCAACATGCAGACACAGATATAATATAAGTACACCTATGAGTCTGCTCTAATGCAACCTGCAGACACAGATATAATATAAGTACACCTATGAGTCTGCTCTAATGCAACATGCAGACACAGATATAATATAAGTACACCTATGAGTCTGCTCTAATGCAACCTGCAGACACAGATATAATATAAGTACACCTAACCTGAGTCTGCTCTAATGCAACCTGCAGACACAGATATAATATAAGTACACCTATGAGTCTGCTCTAATGCAACCTGCAGACACAGATATAATATAAGTACACCTATGAGTCTGCTCTAATGCAACCTGCAGACACAGATATAATATAAGTACACCTATGAGTCTGCTCTAATGCAACCTGCAGACACAGATATAATATAAGTACACCTATGAGTCTGCTCTAATGCAACCTGCAGACACAGATATAATATAAGTACACCTATGAGTCTGCTCTAATGCAACCTGCAGACACAGATATAATATAAGTACACCTATGAGTCTGCTCTAATGCAACCTGCAGGCACAGATTCAGTCAGCGTGAAGCAACCGGTACGATGAAGCCATGTGTGTCTTTCTGTGTGTGTGTGTCTATCTGTGTCTTTATGTGTGTGTGTGTATCTGTGTTTTTCCCTGTGTGTGTGTGTGTGTGTTTCTATCTGTGTCTTTCTCTGTGTCTGTCTATCTTCCTCTCTCTGTATCCATCTCAATCAGTCTCTCCCAGGCCTCTTCACACTCCTGAGTTACTTGTCTCTCCTAACTTGTCTCCGGCAACCGGCATATTAAATATAGCAGCACAGTGTCATGCTCGTGCCATTTGCCCCCAGTAGTACTCTCCATCTCCAGTGAACCCGAATAGAGAACTCACACTCTACTGACAAACCTGCACGCTGCCTGTGTTCTGCTCAGATGTCGAGTAGCGTATACACAAATCCGGAACAAAAAAGGGAATATGGATTCTTCCACACTGTCGAACGGACGCAGTTTCATGGTGAGACATTTGAACACAGCGGTCTTCCTCGGGCCTTTTGCTTAGAAATCAGTTTGACCGTTCACCACATGGACGCAACATGACAGGAATCTGTGTTCGTGAGCTGAGCGCCCCTCTTAATTCTGGGTAATTACATCCACTGTGAGTCTCCTAATACATTTCCCTTAATATCCTCCTGGCTCCGGTTTGGATGCTTTCACATCAGATAAGAGGCTATTCGTGGAGAACAATGCTTCCTCTATGGTACAGGGCCACGCTAACCGCTAACCGCTAACCGCTAACCGCTAACCGCTAACCGCTAACCGGCGACGTCATCCCAGACAATAAGGCTGTAGGGCGACTCGGTAACGGGGGCTATCTGTGCTCTCTCTCTCTCTCTCTGCGGCAGTCGGACTCTGAACATAATGCAGCGTGATACGTGGCGAGGAGCGGGCCGGGCCAGGCAAGCATAAAGCACGGCAAGAATGAGGCTGATCAGGAAATTGCCGCTCTCAAGTAACGCTCTGAGTGTTTGCCTTGTTTCAGAAGTCAGCACTCTTGTTCATGTTTTCAGCTCCAGTGACTCACAGGGCTGCGTCGGAGAGAGAGAGAGAGAGAGATCCTGTGCTGCTATTTCAGCACTTTCCCCTGCAATCGATTCAGCTAGCCCTGAAGGGGAAATCAGGCCCGTCATGTTCCTTACAGAGATGCACGCACGTGTGCGCACACACACACAGGCGGACACGTGCACGGACAAACGCGCGCGCGCGTGCGCAAACGCACGAAAGTCACTCAGCTGAGACTGAGAGCTCGACGCACCTGTCATTAACAACATCATTTCAAATCCACAGAATATTCCAATTATGTCGCCAGGTACTTACATTCACACACACACACACAGACACACATACACACACACACACACATTCACACACACACAGACTCACACACACACACATACATTCATACGTACACACACACACACACACACACACACACATAGCTTGTGCAGTATTGTAGGCATATACCCCTGACAAATGCGATTCTGTATATTGGCCACCACATCACCTGGCCTTGAGTCTTGATCCGGGAACGAAACCAGCCTGCCTGTTTGTGACCTTCAGATGGAAACAACACAGCAGGAATTAGAGAGGACTTTCAAAAGCGGAAAACTATAATGACTCACTAGTTTCTGCCAGGGCGTTTTTTTCTCAGAGCCTTCACGTCCACAGAGCACCACGGGGGGCTGTTTGGGTAGCCAGTGTTGTGGAACAAACAGAGTCACTGCAGAGGGGAAAGCCACGGAAACAACGCCTCGGCTAGATGCCACAGGTCACTGTCATCATGTGCCAAGTGACACCTTATTGCCTACCCGGTGCCCTTGTTTCATTAGAGATCCCATCAGAGAAGTGCACTCAGTAGGGAATAGGGTTCCGCTCGAGATAAAGCCGGTGACATTGTAGCCAGGCGACATCACGGCTATACGGTTTAATCAAACACCTTTTTGACCGGAAAAGCCCTCTGACTCGGGGGGCTTCTGCTGGGATCGGCCAAAATAGAATCAGGAATCAGCAGGGCGTTGGGTATTTTGGGAGATAATTTGCAGTTGGCACGGGGTCCGCCACAATTATCTCTCCGGCGTTACCAAAGGCCGCAGGGGTTTTACAGGACAGAGTTTTTCCGTTTTCACCACAAAACACCGGATCATTGTTGGTTGAATGTAAAATACATTGTCTGGGTGGACCCGAGAGTTTCTATTTGAAATCAATTGGAGAACTTTACTACTGTGATGGACACGCAATTGAGGATAGAGACATTGCATAGTAACCGGGCATGGTGATCCAGCTTACTCCATATAAGCTTGAACACAGTATCAGAAGATCACCACAGGAAATGGAAACCTGAAGCTTCCTTCAGTATAGTTACAAAGGGACATTGTGCGAGAGCCTTTGTCTGGCCGATATTCATCTGTAAATAAAGTTCAACTGAAATATCCAACTGAGAATATTTTACCTCTTTGAACAACTTTCCACAGGCAATAATTTGACCAAAAATAGTCGCTTAGGACTTTTTCAATGAATTCCAATGAATATCGGTTTAGATGGAAACAATAAGATTGGCCAGTATGCATCACAGTCAAGCTAAGTGTGATCCCAAACTACTGTGACTTAAGAAATACGAGATGCTTGAAATATCCCTATGTCACCGCGTGTGGTAAACGATATGACGGTTCATCTCCCTGTTCTATCTATCTCTATGTCGCGTGTGGTAAACGATATGACGGTTCAGCTCCCTATCCTATCTATCTCTATGTCGCGTGTGGTAAACGATATGACGGTTCAGCTCCCTGTTCTATCTATCTCTATGTCGCGTGTGGTAAACGATATGACGGTTCAGCTCCCTATCCTATCTATCTCTATGTCGCGTGTGGTAAACGATATGACGGTTCAGCTCCCTGTTCTATCTATCTCTATGTCGCGTGTGGTAAACGATACAAAGAATCATCTCCCTGTTCTATCTATCTTTATGCGTTTTCAATAATCTCCCTGTTCTATCCATCTCTATGCGTTTTCAATAATCTCCCTGTTCTATCTATCTTTATGCGTTTTCAATCATCTCCCTGTTCTATCCATCTCTATGCGTTTTCAATAATCTCCCTGTTCTATCCATCTCTATGCGTTTTCAATCATCTCCCTGTTCTATCCATCTCTATGCGTTTTCAATAATCTCCCTGTTCTATCCATCTCTATGCGTTTTCAATCATCTCCCTGTTCTATCCATCTCTATGCGTTTTCAATAATCTCCCTGTTCTATCCATCTCTATGCATTTTCAATAATCTCCCTGTTCTATCCATCTCTATGCGTTTTCAATAATCTCCCTGTTCTATCCATCTCTATGCGTTTTCAATAATCTCCCTGTTCTACCCATCTCTATGCGTTCTCAAGGATTCACCTATTCTGTTCTGTTGTGTGTTTGTTAAACAACGGGTTCTTGGCAGGAGTTCTGTTGGTTTTCCTCAGGCTGGATGCGTGTGATCTCTCTCCCGAAACAGCGAGCCATTTTTGCGCTCTAAACACACAGCCGGAATGAGAGAGCGCTTAAATAAACCCCATTTCAGACAGATTGGATCACAGGCACAGCCAGGAGAAGATCCGCCGCTCGGTTGTAATCTGCGCTCCGGCCCGTCATTCTTATGTACGCTCGTCCTCCGCGGAGAAGCGTTTATAGGATGTGTGATGGAGTCATCCAAAGTTCCCTTCTTACGTTAATCTAATAGTTCTGGGTCTCAGTGTCTATATGTGGATACTATACGCTACGACGGCCGCCGGGCCATAACCCTGCAAAAAACACAACTGATTACTTTGGGATGGCACGGTAAATTGGTGGATACACACACAGAGAGCCTGTGGGGCTTAGTCCTGATGACGGCAGCTGCGTCTGGGGGACAAAATTGTAACTGAAATTGTGTTAGTTAAGCTGTTGAACTGATTTCCTAGTTCAATGCTGCTTGTGATGATGGTTTGGGCAGGGAACGGGCAACAACCAAATGGGCTTTATATAGACGATGGGTTTGGGCAGGAACGGGCAGCAACCAAATGGGCTTTATATAGGCGATGGGTTTGGGCAGGGAACGGGCAACAACGAAATGGGCTTTATATAGGCGATGGGTTTGGGCAGGAACGGGCAACAACGAAATGGGCTTTATATAGACGATGGGTTTGGGCAGGAACGGGCAACAACCTAATGGGCTTTATATAGGCGATGAGTTTGGGCAGGAACGGGGAACAACCAAATGGGCTTTATATAGGCGATGGGTTTGGGCAGGAACGGGCAACAACCAAATGGGCTTTATATAAGCGATGGGTTTGGGCAGGAAAGGGCAACAGCCAAATGGGCTTTATATAGGCGATGGGTTTGGGCAGGAACGGGCAACAACCAAATGGGCTTTATATAGGCGATGCGTTTGGGCAGGGAACGGGCAACAACCAAATGGGCTTTATATAGGCGATGGTTTTGGGCAGGAACGGGCAACAACCAAATGGGCTTTATATAGGCGATGGGTTTGGGCAGGAACGGGCCACAACCAAATGGGCTTTATATAGGCGATGGGTTTGGGCAGGGAACGGGCAACAACCAAATGGGCTTTATATAGGCGATGGGTTTGGGCAGGAACGGGCAACAACCAAATGGGCTTTATATAGGCGATGGGTTTGGGCAGGAACGGGCAACAACCAAATGGGCTTTATATAGGCGATGGGTTTGGGCAGGAACGGGCAACAACCAAATGGGCTTTATATAGGCGATGGGTTTGGGCAGGAACGGGCAACAACCAAATGGGCTTTATATAGGCGATGGGTTTGGGCAGGAACGGGCAACAACCAAATGGGCTTTATATAGGCGATGGGTTTGGGCAGGAACGGGCAACAACCAAATGGGCTTTATATAGGCGATGGGTTTGGGCAGGAAAGGGCAACAGCCAAATGGGCTTTATATAGACGATGGGTTTGGGCAGGAACGGGCAACAATCAAATGGGCTTTATATAGGCGATGCGTTTGGGCAGGGAACGGGCAACAACCAAATGGGCTTTATATAGGCGATGGGTTTGGGCAGGAACGGGCAACAACCAAATGGGCTTTATATAGGCGATGGGTTTGGGCAGGAACGGGCCACAACCAAATGGGCTTTATATAGGCGATGGGTTTGGGCAGGGAACGGGCAACAACCAAATGGGCTTTATATAGGCGATGGGTTTGGGCAGGAACGGGCAACAACCAAATGGGCTTTATATAGGCGATGGGTTTGGGCAGGAACGGGCAACAACCAAATGGGCTTTATATAGGCGATGGGTTTGGGCAGGAACGGGCAACAACCAAATGGGCTTTATATAGGCGATGGGTTTGGGCAGGAACGGGCAACAACCAAATGGGCTTTATATAGGCGATGGGTTTGGGCAGGAACGGGCAACAACCAAATGGGCTTTATATAGGCGATGGGTTTGGGCAGGAACCGGCAACAACCAGATGGGCTTTATATAGGCGATGGGTTTGGGCAGGAACGGGCAACAACCAAATGGGCTTTATATAGGCGATGGGTTTGGGCAGGAACGGGCAACAACCAAATGGGCTTTATATAGGCGATGGGTTTGGGCAGGAACGGGCAACAACCAAATGGGCTTTATATAGGCGATGGGTTTGGGCAGGAACGGGCAACAACCAAATGGGCTTTATATAGGCGATGGGTTTGGGCAGGAACCGGCAACAACCAAATGGGCTTTATATAGGCGATGGGTTTGGGCAGGGAACGGGCAACAACCAAATGGGCTTTATATAGGCGATGGGTTTGGGCAGGAACCGGCAACAGCCAAATGGGCTTTATATAGGCGATGGGTCTGGCTAATGCCGGCCCTGTTTCGGACATGCCCCCCACCCTTCCCCACGAGACAGCATTGGTGGAGACGTGTCAAGGAAAGGGATCGGGTTCGGGTTAAGATCAGAGATAGAGGACGGAGAACATGTTTTGTTTAGGTTTTCAAAAGGTCAGGAAGCATACTTGTCTGTTTCCATTACCAGACATTTCATCTCAACTTGCGCTGTTGTTGTGGATACGTACCCATGACTTCATACCAAGGGATTGTTGTTGATGGGAGTCTTGCCAAACTTGCACCAGAGCAGGTTTAATTCCAATCAGCAAGGGGGGTAAATCAGGCCAAGATGAGGGCGTAGATTCCTATGAAAGTATCTGGCATCATTATTCTAAAACTGATGATTTTGTACGATTTGGATCATTTTTGCCTTTCATATCACTACGAATGAGGTCACAGCAGAACTTGAATCAGGACCACATGATTTGCTTGACCGTGACCACCAAGACCACATGATGTGCTACTGTGTGAAACTCCGTAGAGAAGCTGTGGCTGTCTCTTTGAGGTGAGGCTCTCATGCCAAGCAGCCAGCCTCCGTTTATTCATATGAGTACGCAACAATCAGTGTGAACGGTCGACAACATCACCAATCACAACCCCTCCATCTCATTTCACGAATCATTAGGACAACGCAAAGCCTGTGAAGCAATTAGCAGAACAACATTATGCAGTTGTCTATCAATTCAAAAAACAGCACGGTGAATGTAGACATCGTCGCACTGCACTGACACCTGGTACCCAAACTCAGAGCTGAAACCAGGCGTTGTGTTCAGTACGGGGGCCTCTACACACCTGGTACCCAAACTCAGAGCTGAAACCAGGCGTTGTGTTCAGTACGGGGGCCTCTACACACCTGGTACCCAAACTCAGAGCTGGAACCAGACGTTGTGTTCAGGGGGCCGTTACACACCTGGTACCCAAACTCAGAGCTGAAACCCGGCGTTGTGTTCAGTACGGGGGCCTCTACACACCTGCATGTGTTCTCATTCGTGAGTGTGTGTCTACATACATGTGTACGCATTCTTGTGTGTGTGTCTACATACGTGTGTACTCATTCGTGTGTGTGTGTGTCTACATACGTGTGTACACATTCGTGTGTGTGTGTGTCTACATACGTGTGTACTCATTCGTGTGTGTGTGTGTCTACATACGTGTGTACACATTCATGTGTGTGTGTGTCTACATACGTGTGTACACATTCGTGTGTGTGTGTGTGTCTACATACGTGTGTACTCATTCGTGTGTGTGTCTACATACATGTGTACGCATTCTTGTGTGTGTGTCTACATACCTGTGTACTCATTCGTGTGTGTGTGTGTCTACATACGTGTGTACTCATTCGTGTGTGTGTGTGTCTACATACGTGTGTACACATTCGTGTGTGTGTGTGTCTACATACGTGTGTACTCATTCGTGTGTGTGTGTGTCTACATACGTGTGTACACATTCGTGTGTGTGTGTGTCTACATACGTGTGTACTCATTCGTGTGTGTGTGTGTCACATTCATGGCGCCTGTTGATGTGTTTTGTATCCTGTGACGCTTCAGAAGGATTCCCTTTATCATTGTAGAGGAGTGCGCTGGGGGCCAGATGAATAATCTGTGATGAGACACCGTGACTCTGGACGAGATGCCTCAGACGGCCTGCTGCTCTACAACACTCTCTAATGTGTGCACGGCCGCGGCCCAAACGCCACTCTCTCCCCCACAGAGGGCACTCCATCTGACCTGAGCCCCGGCAGCTCCGGGCCAGAGCAGTGCACTCGGTGAGATGCGAGAGGCCGACATTTGGGACACGCGGCTTGCTAATTTGATTAACGACTGTAAACAATTAACAGAACGCACATTTCACAGAATAACAAACAACCTCCTCGAATGGCAGTGTCTGCTCCGTCTCGCACTGATTACCTTGATCACGACTCAAATTGCCATCAGCACAATTCGCCGTTGTCTCCCTGTGTGCGCTGGATGCTGTTACGTATCCATCAATCTTCTGTGTGTTTCGCCGGCGGAAAGACCGGAGGAGCTCCGAATGGAGGCAGCGCCACAGCCGGTTTACAGTAACGAGCGCGGGAATTAACAACGACCGAATATAACCCGCTACTGCACTCTGGCCATTTAAGCCAAATGGAAGATTGCACAAATAAACGGTCCCTTTTTACGGGGTTTGAGTTCCATCGCGATGCGTAATTGTTTTCAAATGTCTACATATTAATGAATATGCAGATAATCTAATCCAGAGTGATTACACTGCCACATTCCACTGGGTTTAGTTTGGTGAGAAAACCACATAAACTATGGTCTTACAGCGGATGTATGTTTCAATTGGAAACCTGTGGAGTTTAGGAGGTCTCAGAAGGGTTTAACACCACGGGGGCAGAGGGGGCATCAGGGTGGCATAGGGGGCATCAGGGTGGCAGAGGGGGCATCAGAGAGGGCAGAGGGTGCATCAGGGTGGCAGATGGGGCATCAGAGAGGGCAGATGGGGCATCAGGGTGGCAGATGGGGCATCAGAGGGCAGATGGGGCATCAGGGTGGCAGAGGGGGCACCAGAGAGGGCAGGGGGGTCATCAGGGTGACAGAGGGAGCACCAGAGAGGGCAGAGGGGGCATCAGGGTGACAGAGGGGGCATCGGAGAGGGCAGAGGGGGCATCAGGGTGACAGAGGGGGCACCATAGAGGGCAGAGGGGGCATCAGAGAGGGCAGAGGGAGAACCAGGGAAGGCAGAGGGGGCATCAGGGTGGCAGAGGGGGCAGACTGGCATTTGGGGGGCAGAGGGAGGGCACCAGGGCGGCAAAGGGGGCATTATGAGGGCAGATGTGTCACTGGGGGGTCTGGATCAGTTGCATTCTTCTGGGGCTACGGGCTGGAACCTGCACCTCCCGGAATTGATAGGTATATTATTGCAGTTGAACACATGTGAGCACATTCATACAAAGATCGCGTTGGCTAAACCACTGTTTTAATCTCCTGTCATTGTGATCGTGACTGGAGATGTAATCATGACCACGTTCCAAATGGAACCCTATTTCCTGCATGGTGAACTGACCCTAGTGGGTCAAGGTCAAAACAAGTGTTCTACGTAGTATTGATGGTACTATTCGGGACACACACACACGGAAATGTCATTACATGTGATGGAAGTAGAATGTTCCTCATCACAGAGCAGATCCACAATCAGCTTCTCCTTCCTAATTGGAGCCCGGAGGCAGATCGCGGAACCTGATGCCTTCGCTGGCTTGTCATTTCAACTTGATTACTGTAGTGAGCGAGATTGTTGCTTTTGATGTAGACAGAAACACAAAATGCACAACAGTATGTGATGTTAAAGGATGGAGAAGGAGGCCAACATGAACTAGAACTAAGAGGACATGGAAGTAACCGGGTTAGTCTTCAGAAAACAGAAGTTTAAGTGGGCATACCCAAAAGGCTTCAGTAATATTCTTTAAACACATGAGTTCCCTAAACACTAGAGTTTGTCGTTTATAGCAACAGTGTGATGAGTTGTTTTTATGGTTATAAAGACATAGCTTAAATGTTTTCCAGAGTCTTCGGACTGCCAACACAGAACCACGACCCTTACAATATAGGTAACGACATGGAATTGGGCGTAGTGTTAGAATTAAGATGACGCCAATGGTTAGGTTTTAAGTGCCCTTTGTAGGATTAGGATTGGACTTAGGGTTTGGTTTTATGGGTTGGGTTTAGGATTTGTTCAAGGTATTGGGTTATGATTTATGGGTTGGGTTAAGACTTAAGGTTTGGTTAAGGGCTAGGGGATAAGGACGGTAGGTTTTGGGTTAGGGTACAGTTCAGCATGTGTGTGTGTGTGTGTGTGTGTGTGTGTGTGTGTGTGTGTGTGTGTGTGTGTGTGTGTGTGTGTGTGCGTGCGTGCGTGCTTGCGTGCGTGCGTGCGAGCATGTTTTTGTCCTTATGGATAGGAGTGAGGAGAAGCCCTTTCATGTGTCATTATTTGAAGCCATAAATATAAAATTGGGATGGGAGGCAGAGATGTGTAGCTCAGAGGTGAAGAAGGGCTGTCTAGCTGGAGAGGTCACATGGACATGGAGAATAAGACCAGGAGGCTGCTGTAGGTAGGGACATTACAGGAGACGCATCAGGTTTATAGCAGAGAGAGGGAGAAAAGAGGGAGAAAAGTGGGAGAGACCCGGACCATGGGGGAGTGGAGAGGGGGAGAAGTGAGGGAGAAAAGAGGGAGAGACCCGGACCATGGGGGAGTGGCGAGGGGGAGAAGTGAGGGAGAAAAGAGGGAGAGACCCGGACCATGGGGGAGTGGACAGGCGGAGGGGTAAAGGAGAATAAGTGAAGAGAGGTGGAGAGGTAAACGTGAGAGGTGGAGAGAGATAAGGAGATGCAGCTGAGGAGGGAGGTGAACATGCTGAAGGGAGAGTCAGGGCTCCAGGCCTGTCACCTTAGACTGATCAAAGAGCCACATGGAGGTGGGTGAAATAAGCAGTGGCGCATAAGGGGGTGCCCCTGTGATCGCAGCTCTCCTGCCTGGGAGCGGGGGGTTCCTCCTGTATCTGCATGTGCATGCTTACAGCGGGGGTAGGGCCCGTCCACGGGTGTCCCCCCTAGGGACTCTCATTAAAGGGGCCCTCAGACTGATGCCATGACACCGCCAGGAGGACGACGGGGGTGACAGGAGAGGGGTTGAGTTGTATAATTGTGGGCAGTAAAATGGACAAAAGAAAAAGGAAAATGGAAGGATATCACTCCATTTTGAAACACCAAAACCTGCGGACGGCGCTCGATTGGAGCCAATTTTCTCCCACAACAGGACAATGACCCAAAGCACAGCTCCAAGCTATGCAAGAACCATTTAGGGAACATGAAGTCAGCTGGAGTTTCGTCTATAATGGAGTGGCCAGCACAGTCACCAGATCTCACCCTATTGAGCTGCATTGGGAGCAGCTGGACCGTATGGTACGTAAGAAGTGCCCATCAAACAATTAAACCTGTGGGAGGTGCTTTAGGAAGCATGGGGTGAAATATCTACAGAATATCTCAACAAATTGAAAACTATAATCCAAACGTCAGCAAGACTGTAATTATTGCAAATGGAGGATCTAAACGATACAATTATTATTTCTAATCTTGTTGCTGAATATATTCAGTATTCATTTTCTAATCTTCTAGGTGACCCTATACTTTGGAGTGGTACTGTGCTTCCTGTAATCCAGAGTAGTCAACAAGCTCGATGAATCCACCCTACTTTATTTATTATTATTATTGATCACGTCGGTCGACTCCTACGATTTGACGGGGGCGATACGAGATCTTTGTTTGCTGGCAGAGACGAGCGATAAAGAAGTGCGGAGCCCAGCCGGACACGCACACACTGACACACACACACACACACAGCGTGCAGAGCGGGTCTGGATCCTGTATCCTCCAGGCAGCACGCGGGCAGCTTTATAAAGTGCATTTGTATTCAGTCGGGCTGCTGCGCAGTGGGATTGTATCATCTGTTGTTGATCCCTCTACAGACACCTGATGGCCCGCAGATGATGAGCTCAATACTGATCCTGCTTCTGCCCTTTCCGTCTCCCGATCCTCCCTGGTCCTCGTGCCAAACGGCGCGCTACAGCCTACATAGTCCAACGGGGCCCGTGTGAAAAGTAGTGGACTATAATGGCAATGGGGGTGGTGGGGGTTGTGGGCATTTGGGACACGGGCGGCTCGCACACTGTATGGAGATCCAGGCTCGGCTTTCATCGTGAGCAGTGCATCTGTTGAATCCCACCTCATCTGGATGCGGAGCGTGTCGTCCCAGGTCTGAGTTTGCACCTCGTCCAGACGCTAGTCAGCCTATGTTCACTGGCTTACGACTGGCTGAGCCACAGAGCTAAGTAATGACAACATGACAGACGACCGCCTCATCCGTCAGGAAGTGCTCGTGGATCGTGCAAGTGGTTCCGACGACGTGTTTGCAGTGTTCTGCGTGTCATCTGTGATCTGACTTACTGTTTGTCGGTGATCCGTTACCGGGCTTTCGTGGGCTGGCTTAGTGGAACTATGGAGGTGCTGAAGGCTTTACTCCTCAAGAAACACACTGGTAATGATGGTTTTCGGTGGTCCGTCAGTTTAAAGGCCTTCGCTTGTGGTCGAGCGTGGGGGACACAGAGACGGCACCAGCTTTTTGAGACAGTGGATTTCACTTTAATACGTTCCATTCAGGGTGGGTGTCTGCCTATTAAACCTTTGGGCGTGTCTTCTATACATTACATAAAACTTCAAATTCTGTACATACAAATCTAGAAGCCTACAGTACATGTTAGGCGTGTCCGACGTTTGATTCTAATTATGACTTTAGCTTGAACTGCTTTACTGCACTGAAAATGCCAGAGAATATATGTGACATTTCTCTATTGTTTAGCCTTTGCGAATGTCCAGCATTTTCGGACGTTGATCCGAAGTTTTACGACTTAATATGAACAATTTATCTTGACCAAGATAACGTATAACTTGCCCTTAATGTCTACAGAAAGCAGCAAAGCCAGCACACATCTATTTCTTTCAACAGTTTGTGCAATCATTGCGGAAGTGTGCCAAGCTATCGAGATGTCAGATCTCCACAGGTGTGGAAGATGTGAGGGTTGATTTAGGGCTGAAGGCCTTCATGTAATCACTCAATACTAATGATTCACTTATTCTGTTCTAATCCTCCGAGCACCTGGCAGCAAGACGGACGGTCTGATGGAAGTTGTGCCAGAGAAAGCCATCGTCAACGTGAAGACCCATGTGAGACTCCACAATTACCTCCATACCGGAGAAACTGCACGGAACAGCCGTAACGGAGTCACAATCACGGCACATCCAGCTCAACATTTGTGGACCCATCCACAACCGACGAGGAGCCGAGGCCAGGAGTGTGGACCGGTAAGAGCCTGTAAGTGGACACAAGCTGTGGACAGAAGCTGTGGACAGAAGCTGTGGACAGAAGCTCTGGTCAGAAGCTGTGGACAGAAGCTGTGGACAGAAGCTGTGGACAGAAGCTGTGGACACGGTGGCTTGTCAGCTCCCATACTAAGCTGCACATGTTTACCAAGCGGCTGATTCTGTGTGGTGATACACTCATTGGCCACCTGATTAGGTATACCTGTTTATGAACCCAAATCACGGGGCTGGAAGTCAATATGTAAAACATGACTTTCACCAGCCTACCTTAAACGCGGCCGCTCAGATTATAAACATCCAGGCAGAATTATAATACCCCGTATTAATATGGATTATCTGACGGGAAAAATGTGATGGATTTCAAGACGTGACTTCGTGCGGTAGCTAAACCAGGTAATTATGTTCAGGTTGTTGATTTGTCTCCCTGCCTGCACGCGGCTGCTTAAAGGAATTTTGTTTAGGTAATAATGATAATGATATCCCACCACTTTCTCTGTTATTGTATTTCTGTTGTTTCGGATTTGTTTGTTTACTCATTTCCAGAGTCCAGGTTTGTAGAATTCCAGCTGTTATATAAGCCCCGCCCCCTGGAATCCTTGGTTGGTTAAGATTAGGTCTCACGTATGAATCATTCAAATCGAATAAGCACAATATGCTATACATTGAAACACACAACGGTTGTATTTGGTGGTAAAAAAAAATCCAACACAAAGCCAACAAATCACTATAAAAACCATATTAACTCAAAAGGTGTCCTCACTTGGACAGCTCTCTTGTTTATTTGCCAGGTACAGCACTTAGGTATGACCATATTCCAGAAATCCAAGGATATGAATCTAGAGTTATGAAGAATCAATCTCTGCCAGTTTTCCAAACAGACGTTTAGAAGTTTTGGAAAGTTAGTCCACACAAGTAATTCCATTGTATAAAACAGGGTTTGACGTCACATGTCCAGTCCACTGACTGAAGGAGTGTGTAAACCCCCGGTGTGTGTCCTCCAGATCTGTATGAAGGTTTGAGAGGACAAGCTGAAGACTGGGCCATCTGTTTTACTGCATGTGGGAAATCTTTGACTGATGACAAAAGTCACAACCACCAGCAGAGTGTTGATGAAAGAACTTTCCTCCAGTTCTCTGTGAACACTTTGCTTTGTGACTTTGTGTTTCCTCGTTTTACCATTATTTAGACTGGTCTGAACAACAGGCGCTAACAAAAACCACAGAAGACAATTTAATTGGGAGAAGGATTTGGGAGGAATTTCATGCAGTGTAATACTGATACAATAACATTAGGATCTCTCTCTTTCCTCTCTCCATCCTCTCTTTCCTCTCTCTCTCTTTCTCCTCTCTCTCTCCTCCCTCTCTCCTCTCTACTCTTTCCTCCTCTCTCTCTTCTCTCTCTCTCTCTCTCTCTCTCTCTCTCTCTCCTTCTCTCACTCCTCTCTCTCTCTCTCTCTCTCTCTCTCTCTCTCTCTCTCTCTCTCTCATACACTCAAATTAATAAACTCATACAGCATATGGATTATCTGTGGCCTAAGAATTTTGTTATCTCTGCAATGCAGTCAATTAAACATTTATGTGCTGTTCGAATATAATTCATCCCGGCTGAATTAGGAAGAACACAAAAGTGTCTGAATGAATCATTGAGTACAGATAGACAGTGATGTAGTACTTAAATAGATGATGTGATCATCAGAAGTTGACTCTGTGCAAACAATGTGGTGTGTAGGGAACCTGTTGAGGGTTTAGGGCACCGCCCTGTAGTCTAGAGTGTGTTAGGGACGCTCATGGTCTCCTAGTCTCCTGTTCTCCTGTTCTTCTGGTCTCCGGTTCTCCTGTTCTCCTGTTCTCCTGGTCTCCTGTTCTCCTACACAGGATGTTACCCTCTAGTTCTCTATTGGTGTCACATGACTACACAGGATGTTACCCTCTAGTTCTCTATTGGTGTCACATGACTACACAGGATGTTACCCTCTAGTTCTCTATTGGTGTCACATGACTACACAGGATGTTACCCTCTAGTTATATTGGTGTCTCATGTATGGTGGGAAATCTCGGCAAATATCTCGGCAATAACCCTCAGCTATAATATCTATTTAACCATCTATTTAACCACCAGAAACCTTAAGTGAAGCATCAAGCCCATGCTGCAAGGGGAATGACAGCAAAACAAATGATTTCAAAATTGAACTGCAAAATAAAGGTGCGTCAATTACCTGAGCGAACAGAAGTCACTTACCATTCATGCCAGTCGATGTTGTCTGTCCTATGCAGAGATACAGATGGGAGAAGGGGGAGACAGCAGCTGGTTTATGTCTTTATTTATGTGTGTGCGCATGCAATACATATGTGCATGTCTCAGAGTGTGCATGCATTCATGTGTTGGTGTGTGTTGGTGTGTTAGTGTGTGTGCATGTGTGCGTGTGTGTGTGTGCGTGCTTGTGTGTGTGTGTGTGTGTGTGTGTGTGTGTGTGTGTGTGTGTGTGTGTGTGTGTGTGTGTGTGTGTGTGTGTGTGTGTGTGTGTGTGTGTGTGTGTGTGCCGGTAGGAAAGTCCTTAAAGAGCTCTGTAGTGGAATAGCACAGCACTAGCTGTCAATCACCAGGCCCTCCTTAGTGTGACTAATGAGGCTCATGCTGATTTAAATACACTAGCAACTACTTCCTCAACAGACTTGTGGTGACAGTGAGCGGTCAGAGAACTACTATCACTGAAAATAATGGTGAATAACTATCACTGAACAATGGTGAATAACTAACATTGGGAATAATGGTGAAAAACTATCACTGAATAATGGTGAATAACTAACACTGAATAATGGTGAATAACTAACACTGAATAATGGTGAATAACTAACACTGAATGATGGTGAATAACTATCACTGAATAATGGTGAATAACTAACACTGGGAATAATGGTGAATAACTATCACTGAATAATGGTGAATAACTATCACTGAATAATGGTGAATAACTAACACTGGGAATAATGGTGAATAACTATCACTGAATAATGGTGAATAACTAACACTGGGAATAATGTTGAAAAACTATCACTGAATAATGGTGAATAACTATCACTGAATAATGGTGAATAACTAACACTGAATAATGGTGAATAACTAACACTGGGAATAATGGTGAATAACTAACACTGAATGATGGTGAATAACTAACACTGGGAATAATGGTGAATAACTAACACTGAATGATGGTGAATAACTAACACTGGGAATAATGGTGAATATCTATCACTTAATAATTGTGAATAACTAACACTGGCAATAATGGTGAATAACTAACACTGGGAATAATGGTGAATAACTATCACTGAATAATGGTGAATAACTAACACTGGGAATAATGGTGAATAACTAACACTGAATAATGGTGAATAACTATCACTGAATAATGGTGAATAACTATCACTGAATAATGGTGAATAACTAACACTGGGAATAATGGTGAATAACTATCACTGAATAATGGTGAATAACTAACACTGGGAATAATGGTGAATAACTAACACTGAATAATGGTGAATAACTATCACTGAATAATGGTGAATAACTAACACTGAATAATGGTGAATAACTATCACTGAATAATGGTGAATAACTATCACTGAATAATGGTGAATAACTAACACTGGGAATAATGGTGAATAACTAACACTGGAAATAATGGTGAATAACTAACACTGAATAATGGTGAATAACTAACACTGAATAATGGTGAATAACTAACACTGAATAATGGTGAATAACTATCACTGAATAATGGTGAATAACTATCACTGAATAATGGTGAATAACTAACACTGAATAATGGTGAATAACTAACACTGAATAATGGTGAATAACTATCACTGAATAATGGTGAATAACTATCACTGAATAATGGTGAATAACTAACACTGAATAATGGTGAATAACTAACACTGAATAATGGTGAATAACTAACACTGAATAATGGTGAATAACTAACACTGAATAATGGTGAATAACTATCACTGAATAATGGTGAATAACTATCACTGAATAATGGTGAATAACTATCACTGAATAATGGTGAATAACTAACACTGAATAATGGTGAATAACTAACACTGAATAATGGTGAATAACTAACACTGAATAATGGTGAATAACTAACACTGAATAATGGTGAATAACTATCACTGAATAATGGTGAATAACTATCACTGACTAATGGTGAATAACTAACACTGAATAATGGTGAATAACTATCACTGAATAATGGTGAATAACTAACACTGAATAATGGTGAATAACTATCACTGAATAATGGTGAATAACTAACACTGAATAATGGTGAATAACTAACACTGAATAATGGTGAATAACTATCACTGAGGAAATTTTTTGACTCTGAAATGGACTCAAAGAATCGATCTTTTTCACATTGTGTATGGAACCGCTTCCAGACCAGACCCAGGTTCAAGTAGCATTTGTTTTCTATCAGGCTACTTTAGGTGTGCTATGATCTTGGAACCAAATAAACAGCCCCAAAATGACAAACCCTGACAGTTTGACCCTCTCATGGTAGCTAAACTCTTAAAATATCACAATATCAAACCAAACTAGGGGAAACCCGGGCCTGTTAGTTTGGCTTCTGTGAAATTCCAAATGACTCCTGTGTGACTTTTCTTTCGCTGTGTTTTTTGCGCGCACACACACACACACACACGCACACACACCGAAAACACACACCGAAAACACAACATATCCTAATTTCCCAAGATTACTTCATCAGCACCCGAATGAAAAGAGGCTGACACATCGAACAGGGAGAGGTGTTGTCAAAGGGCGTCCTGTTCCAGGGTTGTTTCTGTACAATAAATGAGTTTGCAGCGGTCATCACAGGGGGGAGCGGCTCAAAGACGTGGACCCGGATTGAGTGGCGTCGAGGAGACGAGTCGTACAGCGGTTCGCTTAATTCAAACGGGATTTCATGCACGCGTGTGTCGTTCAGCTGTTCAATCAGCCAAGCTAATTTAATTCCATTTTGACTTTGCCAATGAATCTCACCTAACCTTTGTATTTTCAAACATTTGTCTCATTTGCATACACGCGACTGTGTCGGAAATTACAGTATAAGCTGAAAACGACACGCTGGGAAAAAAATAGAAGGGGATCGGCACAACACGCTACTATATTAGCAGTCTGCTGGAGAGGCTATTAAAATCAACACTTATTTGAGTTATTCTAAGTGTCCTCAAACCACATACAATTATACATGTGTTATATTGTGCAAAACAGGTGCATGAGACGGTGGTAACATGAAACACATTAGAATGTATCAGCTTCGTTGTGGTTGCGAGTTTGTTCTCATGCAAGCCTAAAATAAAATACAAAAACACACCGCGTGAAAGTGAATTGGGACTTGTAGCTGAGCAGCCATAATGCATGTCTCTGCCCTCTGGCTGTAACTCCTTCACCTCTCCTCTATCACTCTAACACTAAAAACAGGTGAGACACATTCCCTTTTGAGCGGAATTTAGCACAATGCAGAAGAACATTTCAATTAATAATTTATGGGTGCTTATCCTCTGAGGTTTAACCGAGGTGCCAAAAAAAACATAAACTCCCACATTGCGAAGGCTTTAGAAATGTAAATGCACACGTTGGTTGTGTTCTCGTTCCACCGGAATGTGCTCTTGATGCCCGGGCACCTGGGGTTCGCGGGCTGTGGAAGACTAGACTGATCGAGAACTGTAAGCTCTACAATACACTCGTTAACAGACAGGCGTTTGAATATCGTTTATCTTCTGAATGAGCAAACAATGTTAATTCGGTTGAAGCTGCACCAGAATGTCTTCTAGCATGAAACACAACAGGTCTCGGTGTTGGTCTGTTTGTGACATATTACACAGCATATTACACAGCATATTACACAACATACTACACAGCATATTACACAGCATATTACACAGCATCTTACACAGCATTTTACACAGCATATTACACAACACATCACACAGCATATTACACAGCATATTACACAATATATTACACAACATATTACACAACATATTACACAGCATGTTACACAGCATGTTACACAGCATATTACACAGCATATTACACAGCATATTACACAGGATATTACACAGCATATCACACAGCATATTACACAACATATCACACAGCATATTACACAGCATGTTACACAGCATATTACACAGCATATTACACAGCATGTTACACAGCATATTACACAACGTATTACATAGCATATTACACAGCATATCACACAGCATATTACACAGCACATTACACAGCATATTACACAGCACATTACACAGCATATTACACAGCATGTTACACAGCATATTACACAGCATGTTAAACAGCATATTACACAACATATTACACAGCACATTACAAAGCATATTACACAACATATCACACAGCATAATACACAGCATATTACACAGCACATTACACAGCATATTACACCTGCAAAGGTTAATGGATTTTTTTATAAGTTACTATGTTCCCGTTTGATCGGCTTTCACACTTCCTGTCTCGTGTGTCATAATCACCCAATTTGTCCTGCAGCCCACACAGTTCTGGTATCAGCTTACTTCCCGGGGCTTTTATCCCAAGACATGAAGGTTAGGCAGCCGGGCGGAGAGAGATCTGCCTGTCTGCTTGTCTCTCCCTCTCTGTTTGGGGGTTGGGGGGAGGGGGTGGCCGTGAGTGTCTGGGAGATCATAGAGCTCTCATATAGGATCATGACACCTCATTGGGATAAATGGTTTTCATCACCATGTTATTGATGCCACGGCGGAGAGAGAGAGAGCCTCCATTACTGCGTCCATCAGTTGCTTCTGCATCATTCTGTCATTATTCTCAGTAGTGTCTGTGGCTCCACTTCCCACCGCCGCCAACCCCTTCGTCCACCCCCCAACCGTCCTCCGTCAATCCACCCATCCCTCCGCCCTTCTGTCCGTTCTCCAGCTTCCGATCGTTTTTAATTAGGCATAATATTCCTATTAGCCGGGGAATTCAAGTGGGGGCGGTTGTGAAAGGCCAATAGGAGCAGGGGAACACGACAGGGCATCTGAGGGGAGTCGCCGGCTCCCGCCACAGGGCGTGTCACCGTGTTATGCAGAGTGCACTCTGGTGCCCGCGGACACCTTAAGGGGGCCCCGTGTGAGGAGGCGCTTCCGTGCCACGTCGTAACCGCGGGCGACGCCGCGCTTGTTTCAGTGCAGAGCAATAATCACCGCTCACCGCATTCACAAGCAGGGCGTGCAATTCATTATCGCATTTTCTACGTGTTTCGGCGACCTTCTGTTTTTGTCTCCTTCAATTTACCCTTCTCACGCAACAACGGTCGGCCGGAGAAATGCTGAGTGGGCAAGAACGACCAGCCGTCTTTAATTTGCTTTTTTAGTGAGTATAAATGATCAGGTCTCGCATGAGCAGCCGTATGTTTGCATGTGTGTGTTGGTCAAGTGCAGGACGGTCACACCGCTGACCACCCGAGCCCCTATAACCAATGAGGACAAACACGTGTCCCAAGCTATTCAATAGGGAGCCGTACTCAAACTGATAACGAAGTACATCCGATACGAAACAATTGCTAGCGTGGAAAAGTGCGCACAACGCGTCCCAGGTGGCACCCTCGTTCCACACGGCGCATGGGCCGAGGAAGTGCACTACGGAGGGGAACGGGAGACCGGTTGGAACGCGAGCCGTGGGACCGATATTAACTAAGCAGACGCAGTTAGCGTAGCACAGCTGTAGGTAGCATCCACTGGAGAGCAGCACGGCCAGCTGTGAGACACGGAGCCCTGACACCCGCTTGTTAATCTCTCCCAAATCAAGTTGTTGCCGTGCCGATCAGAACAACATCATCACAATGGTCGCGTCTCAAAAAAACTGAATCCAATATGGCTTTTATAGTGGCGGAAAACTACTTTTTTTTTTAACGCTTGCTTTATAAAGTGCCAGAGATGTCGCCATTTTGCCTGACGACTCAACGATTAAGGTGCACTATTAGTCCCTGCATTAGTCCCCTGTATCAAAGCAAGTGTCACAATGAGTTAGCATTGCTTTACCCGCCTTGTTTCCTAGGTGACACTAAACAGGGATATTGGTTTAGAATGGGACTGACACTTCCACAGCTTCCCTCCACTGCCTGCCAAAGGGCCTGGGAACGCTAACCTCCAGGGATAAAGATCACATTCTCTGTGTCAACTAATTACAAAATACAGTGTTATAACAAAGATTGGTGATGGTGTTATCAACCTACTGTGTAAGAAACACTTGTGATGGAGTTCACTGGTGATTATGTTATAAATATTATCGTTCATAGGTGGGAGATTTAGTCCAGTTTACCTCTAAAGAACATTTCAACTATGAGATGTTACTGCATGAATGACTTGTATACCATTACATGTCCACTATACAACAGTTTGTGATGTTGTCGTGTACAAAAACACAGTTCCAGAAAACAACCATCAGACAATTACAGATGTTAGATTTGAAATTCACAAACCAATTGCCATTTAAAAGTACAATGACAACAGTTCCCCGTAGCCATTGGAGGAATATAATGGGAAACCTGAAATATCAACGTTGCCTTTATTCCAGCACGATCTCTCCCAGGTGATTTCGGCTTATCCCGTTTCACACACGTGCATGTGCTTTCTATTGAACATTATTATTTTGGCGGATCATATCATTTCATTGTGCATTGTTGAAAAAACTCTTAGAGCATTATCGTTGTGCCAAATACCACAATTGCAGTTGATCATAAAAACGTCATCCACAAGTTAATCTGACTGTGTAAGTAAGTACATAACAGGCGTCGTGCCAAGGCACCTTGGCAATATCTGTTAACCCTACATGCAGAAACAGAAATGACTAACACTCGGTTGTTTCCTCCGTTTGTGCTGATGTACCATCTCTCACGCTTACAGAGGAACGTATTTGCGTTACACACCAGCCAAACACATTGCTGAAGTCTTTTTTACATGAAAGAACCCACCCAGATAACAAAAACATTTCCTCACTCAAGCCAGAGCTGTGCTCGAGACCACCTAAAGCGAGACCGAGACGAGACCGAGACCGAAGGGGGCCGAGACCGAGACGAGACCAAGACCGAAGGGGGCCGAGACCGAGACGAGACCGAGACCGAAGGGGGCCGAGACCGAGACGAGACCGATACCGAAGGGGGCCGAGACCGAGACCAGTCATATCAACACTAAATAATATTACATGTTTTTGGTCCAGTGACCAATGTAAAAAAACACTTGACCAACAGCATCAGATCATCTACTGTGTTGTCATCCTGAATGAAATTAATTACATTTTATTAAAAGAGTATGTAGGCCTATTTATTGTCTTATGTAACCATAAAATACGAAAATAAAACCATGATTTTAAAATGCACAGGCTATGATATAAAAATGTCTAAAAATCGAATAAATGAAAATCCATCAAACTGTATGTCCTATGTTGATGTAGTAAATGCTAACACATTTTAGATCACAAGTGACTTGCAATCAAATGATTTGCGCATGATTGGCCGATAAACAAATCTATTTATAATTATTTATCCGTCCACAGGCACGCAGCTTCAGTTGTTTGTCTGCTTGAGCAGGACACGCAAACGAACCGGTTGCATTGCGCACAGTGTTCATTATTGTTACTAGTGCACATGAGACAGCAGCAAACTAACCCGGTTGAACTGCGCACCGTGTTCAAATAGATCAGACCAAAACCTGTCCAGTTTAATAAAGATCGGACCATAACCGTTCCAGTTTTATGCTCTTTCTGCCGTATGCCCCCCGGACTTATGTATGTCCCACGTCCTTCTGTGTGCATGAGTAATTTCATTTATCGCCCATTTGTAGTTAGCCTATTAATAATTATTGTTTATATTCGTTTAATTTCGATACAAAACAATATTTTGTTGAAGTCTCTTGTAGGCTATATGAATACACTGTGGTTCATTCGTTATTAATTATTGAGTGCAATAGGCGCATGACACATGAATGGGGCTGTATGTATTTGGCGGAATTCGTTCTGTGTATTTAGTGAAACATATTTCTTTATGAACGTACCTCTTTTTGTATAGTTCAACCAAGCCAATCAGACTATTGTCTATATGTGTTCTCGTAGTATTTGTCTGTGTATCGCCCATTCAACCATTGCCATCATAGGCTCAGTGAAGTGTGATCGGTGTCTGGGTACCGCAATTAGGGTACCAACGCCCAGCGGCGTTGGATTTTGGCAACAGGAAGGCAGTTTAGGTATCAAAAAACATGTAAATAGTAGTTTTATATATTGTTCGGTTTGTGATTTTGCAATTCTGAAAACGGGACAAGGTAAAATGCACGTATTTAGGAAAAGTCATGGAAGGACGTCGGCTGTAGCTTTTCAACATGATATATGTATTTTAATTACTAACCGCTGTGTGTTTTCGGACAAATTATTTATTTGTGCTCACTGTACTGAATATAGGCAAAACGAATATAATGGCAGATTGTGCAGACATGATCGAGCATATGTTTAAGATTGAAGTATTTACGTGAATGGGTGCACCCTCTAGCGACGCTGGGGGTGGGCTTTTCTTCAAAAGTAGATAGCCATTGGCGGGATAAGCCACATCAGAAAAAACAGTCTGACTCTGGACGAAATACAGCCAATGGAAATACAGCCTCTACATGTCATACTTAAATATTTTGCTAGAAAAAATTGTGGGCGATAATTTCTACGCTGGTCTCGACTGGTCTCGGAAGAATTTACGAGTCCTTACTGTCCGAGACCGAGTCGAGACCGAGTCCAAATGTAACCGAGACCGAGACGAGACCGAGACCTTAAAAAAGTGGTCTCGAGACCGGTCTCGAGACCGAGACCGGTCTCGAGTACTACAGCTCTGACTCAAGCTGTTTACTGTACCTCTTTTGCGAAGCCTTTGGCTATATACTTACACAGCCAAATTTGATTTCGGTCTTTAAAGGGTTCAAATGACGTGAAGTTGACAGTTTGTCAGATTCCACTGTGCCTTCTGTCTAACCAGCTTGCCAACAACCCAAGCGTCTGAAACGAAGGGATAACGATTATTTTAGACACTTGTTTCTAAAGACCATTCTTCATTCTATTTCATGTTTTTAATAGGCCGTTCTTTCGGAAAGTGTCCAAACCTTTCATGGGGTGTTATAGACTCGTATTCGGAACAGATATTTTCACGTACAGTGTATATGCATTTAATCAATTATAAGTTCTTAACATAACATATTGTGTGAATCGTGAATGGATCTGAATACTATCACTTACATGTCTCTGTTGAAGCTAACTGTGTCATACAATTTGCAGTTCAAATGTAGTATAATGTTTTTCGTTGTTGTTAAGAGCTGTTTGTAAAACCACGTGTAAATTCACCCAACCTATGACTTCCAGGGGCCTCTGTTAGATGAAACCTGGGCCTCAGATGCAGGACTCTCACACCTTTCCTCAGACCTTAGTCTGAAACGGAGTAATCGAATGTAAGGTAATCAGATTTGTGTACGTCTGTGGCAAAACATGATTGCATGTTATATAGGCCATTGTTTCCTTCGTTTCTTTAGTTGTATTTCATATTGTTTTCTAATTGGTTTGCTTTGTCTACTACGTCAGGTCATTTTGTTTCGATATTCCTTTTTTTAATGAGGCGATTTACAATGATGCGTAGGTTTTTTATATTTTCAAAATAGTTCCTGCATGTGTGAAATGCTTGCATTGTAATACAATAACATTTAATTTGCCTACATTTCCTGAATATCCATTTATGCTCAATCAGACAGAACCAAAAACAAGGAGCTACATTTTTTTTAAAATTTGAGATGAAAATACCCAGCTAATAGTTTATAGCTAATAATTGTTAATGTTTCCTATCTAGCTTACTTGGTATGTATTGCTGGTCGAGAGAAGAGTCAGAGAAAGGGCAGTAAGGCAATGTGGCTGATTGGTGTGTAACTGTCAACTGGCGCTGGTTATTGTAAATGATTACATGGGAATTACCTGCAAGATATTAAATTAACTACTGCTACTTGCTGGTACTTGTTTTGCTTTGGCATAGATTTGCCAAAACAACAATTTACCACATTTCTTTCCCTGATTACAAGTATTGATTACAAGTATTGGCTTGATCTGTTAACACATTTATTAGAGTATGATCTGTTAACACATTTATTAGAGTATGATATGATAACGCATTTATTAGAGTATGATATGATAACACATTTATTAGAGTATGATATGATAACACATTTATTAGAGTATGATCTGTTAACACATTTATTAGAGTATGATATGATAACACATTTATTAGAGTATGATCTGTTAACACATTTATTAGAGTATGATATGATAACACATTTATTAGAGTATGATATGTTAACACATTTATTAGAGTATGATATGATAACACATTTATTAGAGTATGATATGTTAACACATTTATTAGAGTATGATATGATAACACATTTATTAGAGTATGATATGTTAACACATTTATTAGAGTATGATATGATAACACATTTATTAGAGTATGATCTGTTAACACATTTATTAGAGTATGATATGATATACACATTTATTAGAGTATGATATGTTAACACATTTATTAGAGTATGATATGATAACACATTTATTAGAGTATGATATGTTAACACATTTATTAGAGTATGATATGATAACACATTTATTAGAGTATGATCTGTTAACACATTTATTAGAGTATGATATGATAACACATTTATTAGAGTATGATATGTTAACACATTTATTAGAGTATGATATGATAACACATTTATTAGAGTATGATATGTTAACACATTTATTAGAGTATGATATGATAACACATTTATTAGAGTATGATCTGTTAACACATTTCTTAGAGTATGATCTGTTAACACATTTTATTAGAGTATGATCTGTTAACACATTTATTAGAGTATGATCTGTTAACACATTTATTAGAGTATGATCTGTTAACACATTTATTAGGGTATGATCTGTTAACACATTTATTAGAGTATGATCTGTTAACACATTTATTAGAGTATGATCTGTTAACACATTTATTAGAGTATGATCTGTTAACACATTTATTAGAGTATGATCTGTTAACACATTTATTAGAGTATGATCTGTTAACACATTTATTAGGGTATGATCTGTTAACACATTTATTAGAGTATGATCTGTTAACACATACCTTAAAAATGGAGATATACGTAGTCACAATAATGTGTAGAACTTGTAGTATGTTTATTATCACTACAGTGAGATTTATGTAACAACATTTACTGAGTAACTGTTATTTCTCTTTATTCCTAGAACCACAAACACAAACACACACACACACACACACACACACCGGTATGTGCAAGCCAACACAACGTAGAGGAGTGTTTCTATTGTGGTCACTGCGTTTTCACAGCATCTATCCATTTCACCAGTTGCAGCCCTTTGCACGCCTCCCTGCCCCTGATTTCAATTGGAACCGGAGCGTAGATTTTGATTTAAGCTTTTCTCAAGTCACTGCCACCGCGCCCCTAAGGCTTGAGTCGAGTCTCGCTTTAGTCCACAGCGGTTCTCGCTGAACCGGTATAGATTTACCTGAGAACGGAAACACAGGCCCGGGCATCTGTGTCGGCCGGGCACCTCACTGCAACCGTCTGCCCATGCCCGCTGGGTGCCATGCTTTGTCTTATCGCTAGGCAACCTGGTCGGCATCACTGCAAGTAACTGTGACAATAAGAGTGCGGTGCTGTGGGGTTTGTGCGGGTCGCTATCCAACTGGGAAAAGTCATGTTGTGTTGCTTACATTTGCACCATGTGCCTCTGAAAGCCAGACATTTACGTGGGTGTATTATATGTCCAATATCTGTAAGAGGTGGTATCACGGCACTGTTTGTTTGAAGCCTGCTGTTTCTCTGCCTTGGTCTGACTGTTGAACAGGCTTGTTTAACAACGCCTATCTGACCCCCTTGTGATGCATTAGTCCTTGTTTTAGACTGTTCCCTGCGTCTGCTGTAATCCACATATCTACCGATTTGTGAACAGCCATTTCAAAAGAATGCCCCTTTTGATCCAATAGGCTCAGGAAATTACTGTACATTGATTTAAAAAGTAATAATTTCTTGTCCTTTTAGGTGCTTTATTATTTTTCAAGTTGGAAAGTGGGGAAAGATAGATAGATTTGTCTGATAAAATAAATATGTAGTTTAATTTAATCATCAACTCTCTTCAATCGATGGGTATGTTTTTTTGCCAAATTTTCTCCTTATTATCTGTAATTCATTTTAAACGTTTTTTGTTACTTTGACATTATGAACTTTCTAACCAAAAACCAAACCTAATCTATTTTCTGAAGCAGAATCAGGTTTATTTACCAAGTCTGTTCACACACACACAAGGAATTTGATCCGGCCCCTAGCTGTGGCGTTAGAACACACATTTTAAGACGTACACAAACGAGTGTAAACCGAGCAAAACCCACAACACGAACAGTCAAGAGACCCTGCCAATTTGGCATATGTACTGTGTAAATATAGAATGTATAATATGTATCTGAATAGTGCCAAGGAGCAATGTCTAGATGTGTGTGTGTGAGCAGATTGCAGAAAAAGAAAGAGCAACGTCTAGGTTCAAGTATCAAACTGTGCAAAAGAGCAATATCTAGTTATATATTCAGTTGTGCAAAAGAAGGACAATAACCAGTTCTAGTACAGGATGCAAAGCGGATGCTGTGTTGCCGTCTGTCTTTATCTTTGACAGTGGCTGCAGTGTACCAGACGGTGATGGAGGAGGTTAGGATGGACTCAATGATGGCTGTGTAGGCATTATTCATCATGGACGTTGGCAGTTTGTTGACAGTTTTTCATCTTATTGTAACAATAAAACGGGTACAAGTCCTGTTATTAATATGTTTGAGAGTCACTGAACTCCCAAACTCACAGTGATGATGTATAGACGCATCTGGGATATTCATACATTATGATGAGCACCTATGTGAAACAATGCGTTTCATTATAAGGCTTTATTATTTCCAAAATGAATAATGTTAAGAATTTTTCTTGATATGAATTTGCTGCAAATATGACATTATATTAATTTGCGACAGAGCATGACATCACATGAATTTCCTACAAGGTATGACATGGAATGAATTTGGTTTCAAACCGGTAAAAAACGTAATTCATCCCAGTTTCCCTTCGATAGAAATATGCTAATACACTTATTTCTCGTTTTCTCTTTTTTGACTGTAGTCCGTCATTCTGAGTCCTACCATGTTTTAGCCTCAAGAAAGCCACAGTTGTCCTGCTGGGTTTTTCCCTGAATTGTCTTGTTTCCTGCTGACCAATAGGTATTAACCGAATGACAACACACGGGGAAATAAATCTGATGAGGGGAAAACAGGAACAGTAACATCTCTTTTTATAACACAGACTCCCCGGGCATCATTTATCAAGGTTGTTGGTTTTTCCGTCACCTTCAGCGGCGTTCCTCTCAGCAGCACAAGGGCAGGTCTCCTACACAGGGACACCCAGCCGTCCATAGGGCCCTCAACCGCTCGTTTGTCCCGCTCCTTCAATCCATTACATCGCAGTTGTAAAGGGTTCAACATGTCTCCGTGTCTCTACGCGGCAAGAGGCAAAACCTGAGGAGGCGTCGGCTAACAGAAACACGCAAACAACCGGGTTAAATGTGAATGTAAATGTTGTATATATTTTATCAGGATTTCTTTGATTGATTTTATCTACCAGCTTTAATGTGTCTAAACATTATTCACCCCTAGACATACCTACATATACATACGCATACGTAGTGCACCTGTATACAAAAGGCTTGTTCACACGTGTCTGTCAGAAAAAGCCCATGGCGGCTCTCGTGTGTGTGGGTCGGGTGCTTTACAGCCGTGCACTCTCGTGTGTGTGGGTCGGGTGCTTTACAGCCGTGCACTCTCGTGTGTGTGGGTCGGGTGCTTTACAGCCGTGCACGCTCGTGTGTGTGGGTCGGGTGCTTTACAGCCGTGCGCTCTCGTGTGTGTGGGTCGGGTGCTTTACAGCCGTGCACTCTCGTGTGTGTGGGTCGGGTGCTTTACAGCCGTGCACTCTCGTGTGTGTGGGTCGGGTGCTTTACAGCCGTACACGCTCGTGTGTGTGGGGTCGGGTGCTTTACAGCCGTGCACGCTCGTGTGTGTGGGTCGGGTGCTTTACAGCCGTGCGCTCTCGTGTGTGTGGGTCGGGTGCTTTACAGCCGTGCACTCTCGTGTGTGTGGGTCCGGTGCTTTACAGCCGTGCGCCGGCACTCTTTGTTCTAATACATGTTGTTGGTCACTGGTGTGAGATGAATGATGCCCACATCAGGCACAGCAACAAATCATCCTCCCCACAGACAGCTTCCAGTTTCCAGTGGACAAACATAAACAGACAAGCACACGCCCAGGCTCCTCGTCCACACAGACACACACAGACACACACACACACTGTCGCCCAGTGTGTGCCGAGGTGCCTTGTCAGGGCGTTGAAGCAATTGATTCAGACTGGGGCGCAGTGAGGGCTGCTGGGTACTGCTGCTGTGTCGACTTAAATCCCTCTGATGACCTAAAATGACTGAGCTCTGTCAACAAGTTCTCCCCACTGAGTTGAATAAATATCTGTGGACTGAACAGATTGGGGCTGTAGCCAGACATGACAGACTGCACGGCACACTGGCACTCTGCTTACTACTAAAGTGCAGCGCTTCGACCGGAGAATCTGGGACTCTGAGTCCAAGGGAACAGCAGAGGAAGACACTGAGAAATCACCGGGAAATCACCGGGAAATCGCTGGGAAATCACCAGGAAATCACAGGGAAATCACAGGGAAATCACCGGGAAATCACCTGGAAATCACCAGGAAATCACAGGGAATTCACCAGGAAATCACTGGGAAATCACCTGGAAATCACCTGGAAATCACCTGGAAATCACCTGGAAATCACCGGGAAATCACCAGGAAATCATTGGGAAATCACCTGGAAATCACCTGGAAATCACCGGTCTATCCTCGACATAGCAGAGTCTGATAGACACATTTGGCAGCAGGACAGTATGCACTTGAGATAAACATGTTTCTGAGTGCATGCGGTACTCACGCCATCCACCGGGTATCGTACTGTACATCAGGTGGAGTTTCTATGTTCAGTTACACCCATGAGCCATAACATTATGAGCACCCCACATTCATTGCCATTCCAGAGATGCTCTGACTCAATCATCCGGCCATAACAGTGTGGCCTGTCGCTCAGGTCTTTGCTCCCGCCCATTTCTCATGCATGCAACACGTTGACTACGAGAACCGATTGTTCGCTTACGATCTAATCCGCCCAGACCTTCACATGTGCCCTTGTTCGGAGATCGCTTCGTCGTGAGTGGACATAATGTTTTGGCTCATCGGTGTGTGTGTGTGTGTGTGTGTGTGTGTGTGTGTGTGTGTGTGTGTGTGTGTGTGTGTGTGTGTGTGTGTGTGCGTGCGTGCGTGCGTGCGCGTGTGTGTACACAAGGCTAATGTGATTATCTGCCCACATATCAGGTGAACAAGCCAACCTGGCACATAATTGCTCATTAGAGTAGGTTGATTCACTCATGTTTGTTTTCTTCAGGCAGAACGAACGATGTTAAAACCTTTTCATAGCCTATATCGCAGTCCCTGTAACCACTATAGGAAACGCAGACATGCATCGCAGCATTTCGGACGCAAGACGAAAACCGCGTAGGTCATCAATCACTTAAGACAGAAATCTCCAACTGCCAGGAAACAGAACTTGAACAACTGGCAATTTTCCAGATACCCCTCAACGGAAGCGGCCATGGCCAGGCTGGGGGATTCCACTTGCTGCTTATCATAGCTCAAATAGAAGTCAATTTAGATTAATGTGTTTTATGGATTGGACACTATGCTTTTTGTGAGCCCAGACAATTCAATATCTCCCCCGGGTGGGCGGGAGCTGCTGCTCATCGGCGCTCATCACGTTCCTTCTGAGCTCATAAAATTACTCGTGATTTGTACTCTTTCCAATGTGTCCCGCAATTAAGTGGCGGATTGAATAAAGTGTTATAATTACTGGACAAAATTGTTTTTAAGGACGACGCGCGACGGCGTGCAAAGTCTACCTTCAGGGCTTACGAATTTGAAGCGTAAGCGTTGTCTCTCTTGCCTAGTGATATATAGCTAGCTACACATCGTGGATTTCATCAGTAAAACTATTATTAAACACAGTTATTGTATCACTGGAATTAGCTAGGGACGTTACACAAGCTTTTTGGCAATGTTAGTTTAGTAGGGGAGAGGCAAGCGTGGGTGATTAAATGTTCAATGTGATTTATTAGGAAGAATACTACATTGAATTATACACGTTAGCCTCAAAGTGTTTCTGATAGGTGGAGAGTTTGGCAGGAGAAGATAGAAAAATGTGTTTATTTTTTATACTCAAACTGATGAGGGGATGAGAACCAGGTGTGTGTGGGTTGACTGGTCAGGACAAATGGAACGAGGAACAGAGGAGCGCGCTAGCTAGAAGGTCGGTGACGACGAACGAAGTCTGCTCGACGAAGGAGAGAATTTTTGATATAAAGGTTAAAAATGGCGTGCAGAAAACATCCAGTTTATTGGAGCATGTTGTGTTTACTGTGTCATATCAGGATTTTTTCCAAAAGTTCTTCAGGCTGTGTAAAATTGCAGTAGCAATTCCTGTCAGTAGTGTTGCGTGTGAGTGCAGCTTCCTGCCTGAAGCGGATCAAGACACATCTCAGAACTACCGAGTGAGAAGATGGATTGAGCGATCCGGGCATTGAATGTGAAAAGAGGGAAGTTCCACTACATAGATGAGTTAGTGGAAACCTTTGCCAGAAATCACAAGAACTGCAGCATTCAGCTGCTATAATCTAGAGAGGGTCTAAGAGCACCAGTGAGCTTGTTAGCTAAGTAAGTTGGGGTAGAGCGTATTCTGTATTGATATCGGTTTAGCAAGTAGCCTGTAACGCTAAACGTTTCAGCTAATGTTTAAAGAGGTGCGGTTACATAAAAACCTGTTGTTTCAGAAAAGTCGGTACTGAAGTGCACGTTTTATAGATGCCATAGGTAAGTGTGTGCCTTTTATATTCAGTGGGGATTCTATGGAGACTACGTATGTTTATATTATTTTTACAAGCCCCATGAGATGTTTTGTTTGCTGCCTTAATTAAGCACATTATCACTTAATTGTGAAACTATCTGGGTATTTGTTTTTGCTTTTTACTATTGACTCAGAGATACTTAGGTGTCCTGAGTTTTTCAAGTGAATTGTGAACTATGAAATATCATATCTATGTAGTGTGTTTGTTACAGAAGTGTCTATAATACAGATACCTTAGGTGTTTGCTTTTGTCTTCAGTGGGGATTCTACAGTCACAATACATGTGTTCATATTCTTTTGTCTTTTATTTTATTTTGTGACAATACATTGGTAAATTGAGCTTCTCTTTTTAATTGTTATCTGTTAAATATCATTCTAAAGCCAATATACTTGCTCTGCAGTTACATAACAGTCCAGGATTTCACACCCTTCCTGGATCACAGTTTCACTGGACCCCCCTGTCTCAGTTTCAGGATGTACGCTGCTATGCTATTGTGCCGGGGACGTAGGGAACTAGGGTGTCTAACCTTTCCCTGTGTCTTGTTTCCACTTCCATTAAGGTGGACCCGTGCCTGCTGACCACTCTGTGGGACTGACCGGCCCCATGTAGCTGACCCCTCCTGGGGCTGCTGGTTGTGTTGCAGGACGTATGATAGCAGCGAATGACACCTGGCAGTTTAGGCTTCCAATCTGCCGAACCCTCAACCCTCCCGGTTGTCCCTTTCTGACTGATCACGTATTTGACCTGGACTATTTTCTGAGACTCTCAGCATTTAAAAACAGTATTTAATAATTATTCAACTACTATAAGTTCACCCAGCACAGCCGGAAGAGGACTGGCCACCCCTCAGAGACTGGTTCCTTTCTAGGTTTCTTCCTAAATTCGACCCATTAGGGAGTATTTCCTAGCCACGGTGCATTGACTTGTCAACTGGTTGATGTGTGCTCTGTCAGGTTCAGGCTGGCTGTTTGTAAAAGCACTTTGTGACAACTTTCCTGTGAAAAGGGCTTTATAAAAAACATTTGATTTATTGATTTGTTACAGAACAGTGACACCAGTAGAAGTGTGTGCCTTCGGATGCTTCTGATGTTTGAGACGGATTCCACATACGCCATAAACAGACGGTGGCAGCCACACATAGACAAAAGTCATTTTCTGTCAAGTTTGTGTAAGCTAGTTATTTTGGCCACCCCAATAAAATCGCTGTGTCTTCCTGGTAACCCCAGAAGAAATATTTTGTCTACGTCCCTGCCAGTGTGATTGCACGTAAGATGTGCCAATCAAGGCCCTCTAACTTGTGGGAGGTGCTTCGGGAAGCATGGACGAAATCTTATTATAATACCCCAACATATCGAATACACAAATGGCAAACGTCTGCAAAGCTGTACTTGCGGCAAATGGCGCAGTGTTCAAAGGACACTGTTATTTCAATGAGAAATCATTGTTTATTATCAATTACTCTATTTCCTCTTCAAACTAATTTAACAGATGTTTTCATGAAAAACCAAGATGTTTCCAAGTGACCCCGTACTTTTAAACGATAGTGTGGATACATGCGTTTACACACACACACACTCACGCACACGCACACACCAGAGAGGCCTGTGTGTCCGTGGCAGGAGATCCCCACCGGTCCTCAGCAGGACACCAGAGGACAAAGGGAAGGACTATGAATCCATACACTACCAGAGAACAAGGATAAAAATACTCTGCTGACAAGTCAATTAATCAGGTTTGAACCGAAGGTGCTAGTTGCACTGGAAAATCCTCTGCGAGTGGTTGGAGAACCCTATGGTGAGGTATGTTGTTTACATCGCAGAGGCTATATCAGTGGCCCTGCTGAAGTGGACTGGGGGGAAACAGACTGTCAGCTGTCATTAATCTGGTGTAAAACAGGTGGAGACTATACTGTAGACCTTATAGGCTGGCACGGCATGTTTCAGTGAATACTGGAGCTGTTTTAACATATATTAGGTTGGATGTGAATCGGTGCATCTGGTTTGTAAAACTAAAGATCCATGAGCTGGCTAAGCAGTACGTTTGTAAAGAATCACTCCACGAAATGCTGACGTTTCATTCAAACGATAATGTCAATCCACAGTCATAGGCTGGCTGAAATCAGTTGATGTTAGGATTTCAATCAGTTGATTATGGAACTAAAATCAGTTGATGATAGGACTTAAATCAGTTGTTTATAGGAATAAAATCAGCTCATGATAGAACTAAAATCTGTGGATGATAGGACTTAAATCAGTTGATTATAGAAATAAAATCAGTTGATTATAGGAATAAAAACAGTTGATGATAGAACTTAAATCAGTTGATCATAGGAATTATAATAGGACCATCTCATGAATATTCATCACTTGTAGGTGTGCACTTTAGGCAGAAATCCTCATTTGATACACTGTAGGATGAGCTGTCAGGTCAATGTGATCTTGTCATCAAGAATAAGAAGTCTAGCAGTGCGCGCACACACACACAGCACACAGCACACACACAGCACACACACACAAACACTAAACCCCATCCACACACACAGCACACACACACAAACACTAAACCCCATCCACACACACACACAGCTCTCCAATGACAGCCCCCAGGCAGCGGTGGGCACGGGCATCTATCCTGTCACCACTCCATCACATTGGCCAAGTCTAAAAGGAAGCCACTTATACAATATGCTATTCTCCTGGAGATATGCTGCCCATTCTGCGGTCACGCCGGCATTTACACTGGTGATAATATTTCCCAAATATACTACTGTATCACTGTTCGAGGAGGTTCACGTGTGGATCGCATGTCTCATTAAATTACATGTAGGCCTAACACTGCATGTCTCATCTAATTACATGTAGGCCTAACACTGCATGTCTCATCTAATTACATGTAGGCCTAACACTGCATGTCTCATCTAATTACATGTAGGCCTAACACTGCATGTCTCATCTAATTACATGTAGGCCTAACACTGCATGTCTCATCTAATTACATGTAGGCCTAACACTGCATGTCTCATCTAATTACATGTAGGCCTAACACTGCATGTCTCATCTAATTACATGTAGGCCTAACACTGCATGTCTCATCTAATTACATGTAGGCCTAACACTGCATGTCTCATCTAATTACATGTAGGCCTAACACTGCATGTCTGCATGTCTCATCTAATTACATGTAGGCCTAACACTGCATGTCTCATCTAATTACATGTAGGCCTAACACTGTGTGTCTCATCTAATTACATGTAGGCCTAACACTGCATGTCTCATCTAATTACATGTAGGCCTAACACTGCATGTCTCATCTAATTACATGTAGGCCTAACACTGCATGTCTCATCTAATTACGTGTAGGCCTAACACTGCATGTCTCATCTAATTACATGTAGGCCTAACACTGCATGTCTCATCTAATTACATGTAGGCCTAACACTGCCTGTCTCATCTAATTACATGTAGGCCTAACACTGCATGTCTCATCTAATTACATGTAGGCCTAACACTGCATGTCTCATCTAATTACATGTAGGCCTAACACTGCATGTCTCATCTAATTACATGTAGGCCTAACACTGCATGTCTCATCTAATTACATGTAGGCCTAACACTGCATGTCTCATCTAATTACATGTAGGCCTAACACTGCATGTCTCATCTAATTACATGTAGGCCTAACTCATCTGCATGTCTCATCTAATTACATGTAGGCCTAACACTGCATGTCTCATCTAATTACATGTAGGCCTAACACTGCATGTCTCATCTAATTACATGTAGGCCTAACACTGCATGTCTCATCTAATTACATGTAGGCCTAACACTGCATGTCTCATCTAATTACATGTAGGCCTAACACTGCGTGTCTCATCTAATTACATGTAGGCCTAACTCTGCATGTCTCATCTGTCTCAATTACATGTAGGCCTAACACTGCATGTCTCATCTAATTACATGTAGGCCTAACACTGCATGTCTCATCTAATTACATGTAGGCCTAACTCTGCATGTCTCATCTAATTACATGTAGGCCTAACACTGCATGTCTCATCTAATTACATGTAGGCCTAACACTGCATGTCTCATCTAATTACATATAGGCCTAACACTGCATGTCTCATCTAATTACGTGTAGGCCTAACACTGCATGTCTCATCTAATTACATGTAGGCCTAACACTGCATGTCTCATCTAATTACATGTAGGCCTAACACTGCATGTCTCATCTAATTACATGTAGGCCTAACACTGCATGTCTCATCTAATTACATGTAGGCCTAACACTGCATGTCTCATCTAATTACATGTAGGCCTAACACTGCATGTCTCATCTAATTACATGTAGGCCTAACACTGCATGTCTCATCTAATTACATGTAGGCCTAACACTGCATGTCTCATCTAATTACATGTAGGCCTAACACTGCGTGTCTCATCTAATTACATGTAGGCCTAACTCTGCATGTCTCATCTAATTACATGTAGGCCTAACACTGCATGTCTCATCTAATTACATGTAGGCCTAACACTGCGTGTCTCATCTAATTACATGTAGGCCTTACTCTGCATGTCTCATCTAATTACATGTAGGCCTAACACTGCATGTCTCATCTAATTACATATAGGCCTAACACTGCATGTCTCATCTAATTACGTGTAGGCCTAACACTGCATGTCTCATCTAATTACATGTAGGCCTAACACTGCATGTCTCATCTAATTACATGTAGGCCTAACACTGCATGTCTCATCTAATTACATGTAGGCCTAACACTGCATGTCTCATCTAATTACATGTAGGCCTAACACTGCATGTCTCATCTAATTACATGTAGGCCTAACACTGCATGTCTCATCTAATTACATGTAGGCCTAACACTGCATGTCTCATCTAATTACATGTAGGCCTAACACTGCATGTCCCATCTAATTACATGTAGGCCTAACACTGCATGTCCCATCTAATTACATGTAGGCCTAACACTGCATGTCTCATCTAATTACATGTAGGCCTAACACTGCATGTCCCATGTTTTGATCCACTAACTGTAAGGAGAACTGTAACAGTACAGGCCAGGTGTCTCCTTGTCAGACCGGACAACCAGCAGACATATTAACGTATTATCTAGAGCCACCTCAGGAACAGTTCCCTATTTCTGAAATAATGCTTTACATTTGACCTACAAACAACGTGGTTACATTTGGGATACGGACTTGGTGGTCGTTCTGCTGCCAGTACAGACGAAGAAGAGGAGAGAAGTCCTGGAGCCAGTGTTCTATTCCCTGATTGGTTGGTTGGTTGAAAAGCCCTTTAGAACAGTGTGAGACGTTCCTGTATTGATCTCCTCCTCACAAAGTGGGCAGGCGGGTCAAACTGCACCCAGCACACTAGCTGTCCCTGAGCCCTTATGGACGCCGCTGACTGGTGGCGAGCTTTATAGGGTGCCGATTGGGACACGCCCCAGGCTGGAAGGCAGACAGACAGTAGTTCAGCCGGTCTGACTAAAGGGATCGATAACAAACCGTAGTGCTTTGGTTTTGGACCTGGTGTCTGTCTGTTTTCACGTACTCCACAGCTGCTTGGTAAATGGAAACCCACTGGAAATAGGGTGTCATTTATAACTGGAAGTAGGGACTAGGGTGTCATTTATAACTGTAATTAGGGAATATGGTGTCATTTATAACTGGAAATAGGGAATAGGGTGTCAATTATAACTGGAAATAGGGTATAGTGTGTGAGTTTTAACTGGAATTAGGGAATATGGTGTCATTTATAACTGGAAATAGGGAATAGGGTGTCATTTATAACTGGAAATAGGGAATAGGGTGTCATTTATAACTGGAAATAGGCAATAGGGTGTCAATTATAACTGGAAATAGGGAATATGGTGTCATTTATAACTGGAAATAGGGACTAGTGTGTCATTTATAACTGGAAATAGGAAATAGGATGTCATTTATAACTGGAAATAGGCAATAGGATCTCAATTATAACTGGAAATAGGGAATAGGGTGTCAATTATAACTGGAAATAGGGAATATGGTGTCATTTATAACTGGAAATAGGGACTAGTGTGTCATTTATAACTGGAAATAGGAAATAGGATGTCATTTATAACTGGAAATAGCGACTAGGGTGTCATTTATATCTGCCCTTATGTGTGTTGGTCTTACAACCCACTCAATGACTGGTCCATGTGACCTCCTCGGTAGACATTACAGCCCCTGCTATTGGCTGCTCCTCTGTGTTGATGAAGAAACAGAAATGCTTTAATCATGTACTGTTTCGTGTGAACCTAAATGATCTTCTCACTTGCAACAGGTTCTCTTAGCTTCGGCTCTCCGCAGAACTCCTCCGGATCTGATGTCTTTCCTTAAACCCATACGTGCTTCCTCTTGAACCGGCGTACTCGTGTTGAGGTACCCAATGGAGGATGGAGGTCTATCGCATGTGGCACAAACCCCTCTGTGATTGGACAGTGTCTCTCGTGTTTGACACATCGCACGCAGCTCATGTCTTGAACAGTAGCACAACACAGTTGCTCCCACACACACAGTAGCGTTACCCCCCCCATAGCCCTCTGAAGGTGAGCCACCGGTTTAATAAAGATACGGGGGTGTGTAGAGGACTTGGGAAAAACCAATTTGCAGATGTTCTCTCCGGTTGTAACACTCTATTACAGGCTGCAGCCCCAGTCACCAGAGGGGGAGTTTACACCCGAGATGAGGTGAGGAGTTCCTCCGTTAAGCCCGAAGGGGACGGTGACAAAAATTGACTGAATGCCCCTGAATTGTGTGGACCATCTAACAAGCGAAATCTGTAGCAATTTGCAGCTGATCTGATGTAGCGGTGCAAAAGAATGTCTCGCCGTGGCCTGCGTCCATCGACGCGGCCTGTTTCGTCCTGAAAAAAACACGCCCGGCTAAAAGCCCGTACGCGCGTTCCTCTCTCCGAGTCTCAGGCGCCTCTAGCGACGGGTTTGCGTCTTTGCTCGGGCTGTTCGTCTCCAATTGAGTCCCGGGGTTTCATGGAAGACTGTGTCTGGTCGACTCAACTGTCTGTTTATTTGGGCGTGACAGGCAAATTGACAGCTGCACAGGAGAGCGTCTCAGTATGACTGACAGCTTTTTTTCCGGACCCAAACCGACGAGGCACAGAGGAAAATGATGCGCCGTAACAACTGTGTGTTCTTCAGCGCGAGTCCATTTCTATTCAAAGCGCCCGAGACGTAAAGGTGACCTTGCGGGTGTCCCGACTCACACTTCTGCACGGACTCCTGGCCCCTCCCGGGTTCGGCGTCGGTCACCGCATTCACTTTGCGCTCGGCGTGAGTCTGTGCCGCAGAGTGCCAACATCGTGACGCATTTCACACAGGGGGCGCCAGCTCAGATGTCCTGGCCTATCAGGAGAGAGCGCCGATCGGCCCTGGGTCAGAGTGACGCCGCCCCTCCTGGGTGAAAGTGAATATGTCCTTTTACTTTACTTTTTTCTCCCCAATCCAGTCCAGCCTATATAATAGCGTAGCTATTCAAAAACACCCCGGTGCTCTGCTGACAAGGTTGCCTCAATCTCAAACAGATCTCCACAAGGTCTTCAGGGGACCACCATTTTTTTGACATTATTAAGACATTTATTTTCACTAACTGACCAGTGGGATTGTTACCACTTTGGAGTTGGTTGTCCAACTTGGAACCGGGCCTGTCTGAATGGCCTGTTCTTTTTGGTGCAGTGTGTTGTAGTCTTCCCAAGCTCCAACTGCCCTTCTGCGTCAGTCTTTGGGAGTCTTGACGTTTTTTTTTTTAAATGTCCAATGTTGCAATGTTCTCTCTTGCCAACAGGCACAGGAAGGTGTCCATGTTTCAGCAAATGAGTTGTTCAATACAACAGCAACGTCAGAATTTTCCAGACCCAAAATCTTCCCAATAGAGGATGTTAGCAAGTGTCTCAACAATGATCGTTGGGATAGATCTGGAAAGGAACTCTGAGAGGAACTGCTACCACTGGTCAGTGTTGGGAAAGTTCACTTTCTGCATGAACTAGTTCAAAGTTCAGTTCACACATTTTAAAATGAACTAGTTCAGTTCATAGTTCATAGTTCAAATTTTGAACTAGTTCATTTATAGTTCTTTTTTCCATATTATTGCCAGAGCCCATATAGAACCACAGACACGAAGAACAAGAAATATTAACATCATGATTATCATGGCAAAAATGATCACAGTAATATCTATTAAAGCAATTGTGAGCTGAGGCAATCACTGAAATAATTGGACATGTTTATATTGAAAACCAGAACTATAATAATATCACCAATAACTATTGATTGAGACTGGGTATTTACTGTAATTATTATATTGTAATATAATAACTGTTTATTCCTACCTGAATATTAGACCAGCGATGCTGAGGAGCCTCTCTACTGGAGCGCTTGAGGGCAGGGCAGTGTTGTGTTTTATGGGTTTAACAGTGTTGTGGGTTTAACAGTGTTGTGTTTTATGGGGTTAACAGTGTTGTGGGTTTAACAGTGTCTGTACCTTCTTTCTTGATGGCACGTTTTTGGATGGCTGCAACCCCTTAATTAAGTTAACGAAAGCTGGGCTTTCCACTTTACTCAAAGGCTGCAGGTCTCCGACTGCACCAACAGGTTGTCCAGCTGCGGCTGGGAGATGACAACAGAGCCGCTACTGTAGGCAGTTATCGGGATCTGGGTTGATTGGGTCGAGGATCTGTCTTTGGTTTTTGTCGTTGATTGTACTTTAATTCAATATGCCGTTTCAGGTTGCTTTGGATGATATGTTGCTCATAGATACTTTTGGTTTTTATTTTAATGATGATGCGGCGGTGCGACACTGGTGGTTGATGTTGCCAGATTGGGTGTTTTTTCCGATACATATTAATATCTGTTGTTGCCGGGTTTGCGCAAAGAAGGGACTATAGAAATCTGGCATCATATTAAACGAGGGTAAACTAAGAGAACGTGCCGTTCAAAGACACCAGAATGAACGTGTTCACAGGAACTTTCATCAGCCAGTAAAGCAGTACGTTCAGTTCACGTTCGCCCAAAATATGAACGCGTTCATGAACTATCGTTCAATGAACGCGTTCAGGCACAACACTGCCACTGGTATTCAAACGCATCTCTGTCAAGGTGAGCGCATCTCTTGACTTGGATACTGTCTACATACATGGCTGCCCTTCTGTTATGTTAAGGAAGGGATTTATTTGGTATTATATTGTCTGAACTACTACAAAACCATGTTTACGGATTCATCTCGAATGTTCTGGTATGCCCATGTTACACAACCCATTTCAGCTCAGGCGGATCTGAGCAGGAGTTCTGTCTCATCCACGTGATGTAACTTGAATTACTGGCTAACATATTATATGGCAGACAGCAGGACATTTCTAGACCTTCTGCTTTCTTTAATGCATTTAAGACTCTGTCCAACAGCGCTTCTACTTTGTTGTAGCGTGTTGTTTTTCAGAAATGTCTCGTGGAGCCAGAGGTGGTGTGGATTTCCTAATATCCCAGAGGCAAACTAGTCAATATACACACATGTCTGTGGCGTCCATTTGCATGAAGTTCCTGAAATGTTTTAGAAAATGTCCAAATCCTCCAACAGATCTGAGCACACAGGCAATATAACTATGCACCAAAAACAGATGGAATAAAATGGGAACTTTCGTAAGGTTCGATGGTGTCTGAGCTCTCCAGACGTGATGCACAGTATAATAAAATCTCTGGTCATCATATAAAATGATATCGACTATGTATGTTAACACAGCATGATCAAATAAAAATCAACGATGTGAAGATGAAATAGTTAGTTGGATATTTGCATTGTTGCTACATTAAAGGTTGACGTTGTTTGAATCCTGGCGCCGCCAAACCGATGACGCTTGAGGATCCAGCAATGGTCGGGGCAAATCCCGAGAGGGCTCGATGAAAAGTTGGAAAACACTGACTTGTCGCGCTCCAGCGACTCTTCCTGTGTTAAGGTCGGGCACCTGGGAACTTAATTGTGGATGTGTAGTTATCTCAGCATGTGTGTACCAGCTAAAGCCTTCTGGGTTGAGCGAGCAGTGTGATAAGTATCGGACCGGCTCGGCGAGATACGCTTTGAAGAAGAATGAGACGATCTTTGACCATTCCGCACCAGCGGGATCTCTAATGTACGCCAGTGGGCTCTCAAACAGACCATTACTGAAATATCAATTCCTGATAGAGGATGATGTCCCCCCGAATAGAGGATGATGTCCCCTGATAGAGGATGATGTCCCCCCGAATAGAGGATGATGTCCCCTGATAGAGGATGATGTCCCCCCGAATAGATGATGTCCCCTGATAGAGGATGACGTCCCCCTGATAGAGGATGATGTCCCCCTGATAGAGGATGATGTCCCCCCGAATAGAGGATGATGCCCACCTGATAGAGTATGATGTCCCCCCGAATAGAGGATGATGTCCCCTGATAGAGTATGATGTCCCCCCGAATAGAGGATGATGTCCCCTGATAGAGGATGATGTCCCCCCGAATAGAGGATGATGTCCCCTGATAGAGGATGACGTCCCCCTGATAGAGGATGATGTTCCCCTGATAGAGGATGATGTCCCCCTGATAGAGGATGACGTCTCCCTGATAGAGAATGACGGCCCCCTGATAGAGGATGATGTCCCCCTGATAGAGGATGATGTCCCCTGATTGAGGAAGACCTCCCCCTGATAGAGGATGACGGCCCCCTGATAGAGGATGACGTCCCCTGATAGAGGATGATGTCCCATGATAGAGGATGATGTCCCCCTGATAGAGGATGACGTCCCCTGATAGAGGATGATGTCCCATGATAGAGAATGACGGCCCCCTGATAGAGGATGATGTCCCCTGATAGAGGATGATGTCCCCCTGATAGAGGATGACGTCCCCTGATAGAGGATGACGTCCCCCTGATAGAGGATGACGTCCCCTGATAGAGGATGATGTCCCCCTGATAGAGGATGATTTCCCCAGATAGAGGATGACGTCCCCTGATAGAGGATGATGTCCCCCTGATAGAGGATGATGTCCCCTGATAGAGGATGACGTCCCCTGATAGAGGATGACGTCCCCTGATAGAGGATGATGTCCCATGATAGAGAATGACGGCCCCCTGATAGAGGATGATGTCCCCCTGATAGAGGATGATTTCCCCAGATAGAGGATGACGTCTCCCTGATAGAGGATGATGTCCCCTGATAGAGGATGATGTCACCCTGATAGAGGATGATGTCCCCTGATTGAGGAAGACCTCCCCCTGATAGAGGATGACGTCCCCCTGATAGAGGATGATGTCCCCTGATAGAGGATGACGTCCCCCTGATAGAGGATGATGTCCCCCTGATAGACGATGACGAGCTCTAGAGCTTGCCAATTAGCAATGTACTTGAGTGAATATTCTTCGTGGGCACTTTGTTTATTCCTAAAAACACTGCTGTCACCTAACTTAACTGCATTCAACAATCACATAACAGAGGGAGTTAAGAACTTATGTCTAGGAACAATGATGTTTAGAGAAAAGTAGAGTCAGGTTTGATGCCAGAGACAACAGCAGAAACTGAAGAAAGTGTCTGTAATTGAAGGAGCACTCCTCTTAGCTCCCCCTCTGTTCTCCTGTCCTCCCCCTCTAATCCCCTGTTCTTCTCTCCTCCTCTCACTCTGTTTTCCTGTCCTCCTTATGTCACTCTGTTCTCCTGTCCTCCTCCCCTCAGTCTGTTCTTCTGTCATCCCAATCTACTCCTGTCCTCCTAGCTACAATAAAGACAATACTCCAGCTCCCGTGCTCATTTGACAATGTCCACAAGCAGCCATATCTCCCAGGTAGAGTATACTCCAGAAGACGAATGATATAGAGGACAGGGGGGATGGAGGAAGGAGCGTCACAGCTGAGGGTGTGTGTGTGTAAGACAGTGAGAAAAGAGAGAGACTCAGACACAGAGAGACACAGCTGAGGGTGTGTGTGTGTATATGTGTGTGTGTAAGGCAGTAAGAAAAATAGAGTGACTCAGACACAGAGAGACACAGCTGAGTGTGTGTGTGTGGGTGTGTGTGTGTAAGACAGTGAGAAAAGAGAGAGACTCAGATACAGAGAGATACAGCTGAGGGTGTGTGTGTGTGTGTGTGTGTGTGTGTGTGTGTGTGTGTGTGTGTGTGTGTGTGTGTGTGTGTGTGTGTGTGTGTGTGTGTGTGTGTGTGTGTGTGTGTGTGTGTGTGTGTGTGTGTGTGTGTAACGCAGGAAGAAAAGAGAGAAAGACTCAGACACAGAGAGACACAGCCTACATCCAGAGATTTATGGCATACTAGTTGGTTTTGTGACAGGCGTACATTTGTTTCGCCGACTTATTTGCAATTCACCAAGGTAACTAGACACAATCTGCTCTCCTACTAAAGGCACCCATCATAATGTTTCCTTTATAGCCTCTGTATCTTTCTGTTGTCGGCGTGTGTATTGGTATGGCTCTTTGAAGTTGACACATCCCTGCTGTTAGACATATTGTGCTGGACCACCTGTTCCATCTGGATAAGGGTTTCCTTGCGTTCCAAACGGCGGCCTATCCACTATTTAGTGCACTGCTTTTGACCAGGGCGCACCCGAAGGGCGCACTAGGAAACAACGGGGCCCCTTGGGACACGGGCTGTGTCATTTCGTCTGAATTGAGGAACATCTGAGAAGTAAAGAGGCTTTATTTATTACAGCCCTGGATGGATGCAGAGAGATGAACAGCTCGGGAGAATTACAATGCATTCCTCTAACAGAACTGTTAGGTTAGTGTCACTTTGAGAGGTGACTAATACCGGAGAGACACATAACGCAGACAAACTCATTTCACGATTAAAAATCAAAACCTCACGTTCACACAGTTGAAGACAGTCTGGTAATGGTGCTGAATAATCATTTGTTGTGCCTCAGAAAGGTGAGATATGAAACGATACGTGAAGCATTGCCATTTGTAGAGGACAAAAAATATGTCAATACGTGGCAACTTTCTCCTGCGCGCGCGTGTGTGTGTGTGTGCGTGTGTGTGGGCGTGTGCGTGCGTGCGTGCGTGTGTGTGTCTGTGTGTGTGCGTGTGTGTGTGTGTGTGTGTGTGTGTGTGTGTGTGTGTGTGTGTGTGTGTGTGTGTGTGTGTGTGTGTGTGTGTGTGTGTGTGTGTGTGTGTGTGTGTGTGTGTGTGTGTGTGCGTGTGTGCGTGCGTGTGTGTGCGTGCGTGTGTGTGTGTGTCTGCCTCTCAGCCAAGCAGCGACGGAGAGAGAAACCAGGGACAACTTTGCCATTTCATCTCCCAGGAGATAGAGACGAGAGACGAGAGGGTGTAGGTTTGTTCAGTCTCGCTGACTCCTCACTGAAGTTCATCCTAATTGTGTGTCTCTCACTTGAACTCAGTTTGGAGAAGGTCGGGTGGTGGAGGTTGGGCTTGGAAATAAGTCCGGGCTTTGATTCCTCTATTTTCCCGGGTGACGGAGTGTGGCTGTGAGAGATACCCATTTGATCCCCAGCCTTAAATCACTGAGCCAGTGGAGGCAGAGAGAGCAGCACGAAGCTGTTCAAGGAGGTTTGAAGATCACCAGGAACTTTATCATTGCCTGTCTTCACTGGCTGCTTCAACTGCTTCAACTGCTTCAACTGCTTCAACAGTGTTACGACTGCTTCAACTGCTTCAACTGTTTCAACTGTTTCAACTGCTTCAACTGTTTCGACTGCTTCAACTGCTTCAACTGCTTCAACTGCTTCAAATGCTTCAATATTACTGCAGCAGAGGAAACAGCGCTGGCTCCTCCCAGTCTCTCTTCATGCTAATCTCTCAGGGAGACAGACTAATGACCCAATCTGATGGTCCCCTGACAGAGCACCTGTTCACCTGGCCATAAGCCCACCAGCTAACCCACCTCCTGCCTTCATCTTATGACGTAGATCGACTCTGAAAAATAACCTGAACACAAGTTGCCTCTCCTCAACCATTCAAATATCCACATTTCACCTAAATAGTGTCAAACAGTGTCAGACCGAGGAGGAATAGTTACATGCTAAACAATGACAGGAACAGCCTCCAAATCAAATTAAATAAATTTGAATGTTTGGCATAATTCGCCAACTACAGACTGGCAGTTAGTTGCTGAGGCACACAACCTTTTTGGGATATGAAGAGCATGACATGTTGACTGTCTTATGGCTTTGGGACATTAGATGGGTTTTGTTCCGAGTTCAGCATCAGCTAAATGACTGACAACACCCCTGTGAGGACCGGCATGCCTGGAGCTGCAGAACAGAGGCTGCTGAAAGCTTTGCAACTTAACCTTGATACGGCTTACCTGCGTACGATATAGCCTCGTCAGGGGAGGCATAAAAGAGCCCCAACGGCACAGAACATGGCAGAGGATAGTAGGAGATAGAGATGTGATGTCTGACTTCTCTATTCTAGTCGTTTCTTTACCCTGATGCTACAGATGAAGACGACAAAGAAAAAAGCGCTCACGCCTTGTGGTTCCGATCTCCAGATACCACAGAGCCATCAGCTGTGGAAGCTCAGCTCTAAGGAGCCTGGCTTTCAGCGACCGCACACAATATAAGTTATATCTTTTGTGTTTGTTTAAATAAAGGCCCCTAGGGCCCAATGTCTGTTTCCTGTGTCACCCAGTGTCTGTTTCCTGTGTCACCCAGTGTCACCCAGTGACTGTTTCCTGTGTCACCCAGTGTCTGTTTCCTGTGTCACCCAGTGTCGCCCAGTATCCCCTGTGTCACCCAGTGTCTGTTTCCTGTGTTACCCAGTGTCACCCACTGACTGTTTCCTGTGTTGCCCAGTGTCTGTGTCCTGTGTTTTTCTGGTGTCGTGTCATTTATCTAGACTTGAGGCACTGATTCTGCCTGCCTGGCATGTAAACACACCCACATTATGAGCACCTGCCTGCACACCAAAAACATGTTAACTAACACACAGACGCACACCATCAGGTAAGGTGCCAGCGCAACCATGACACCTTCTCAGATCATCAGGTGCTACCTTACATTCTGGATCTCCAGTGGAATAAACCGACCACAGCATCTGCTGGCTTCTGGTATATCGGGTATCGCGCCCAGACAACTGCGGGCGAGGCATCAAATCCGAATTATTTTCGAATGATAAAACAAGTTGTTGTGGAGATTTAGACAACGTATCCGATCGTATCCATCACACAGTAATGCAGTGTGCTGCTAAATCTCCAAGGCTATAGAATAAATATAACACCAAGTGCAAGGAATTCACCTTCATGGAGACCTGAACATTGTTATTACATGCAAAGTGATTCCTGCCGTGGGGGGGACAAATCTGAGTGGAAATGAAATCTCACCAGGAAGCAAGGTGAAAACCTGGATAACCAATGAACATGCAGAGGTCCAAATGAAAGATGAGAGTATTGACGCCGTAATAATGTTGCATAAGAAGAAAAAACATGAAATATTGGTTTGTTGATTTTATTGTATCTCTATAAAAATGAATGGGAATTCTTGGGGTCACTTTGAAGAAAAGCAATTTTTTTTATCAGAAATGTTAGTGTATATATTGTTGCTGTTGTAAATTACTCCTGTAGCTGTAAACTGATTTTTTTAATGAATATCTACACACAGAGGCCCATTTCTTCAGCCATCAGTCCTGTGTTTTAATGACTCATTGCGTTTGCAAATTTAAGTTTGTCATTTTTTAGAACATTCACTGAATCTCTACCTAATTGAGATGTTAGGGGAGCAGCTTGACGTGTGTTATGTAAAAGGTGACTATCGAACAATACAGGCCCTACAACTCCATTTAAATTTGCCAAATAATTGAGTTAACAAATGTATAAGTTAACTTTTCCCACACCTGAATTTTTTATTTTAATGTTTTTTTTTAATGGAGCTCTGGGTTTTTTAAAGGACAAGAACAGTTGAAATCTTTAGTGTCAATCTCCCTGCTGAGGAAGGCGAGTCCACCAAAATAGACCAGTCGGCTGGTCTGAAACATTTGTTCAAATTGATTATGGTACTCCTATTATATTCAAAACTTCAAACCCGCTTCCCAGTACAATAACTCTGGCGAAAAAATAATGAGCCGTTCCTACAGCGCAGCCATTAGCGGCTAGCTGCCAAATGCAAACCGCGTGAGCGCAAGAACATTGGTACGATCAACTGGGTTCCGTGGACAGGTCCGTATCAAAACCCCTCGTCTCGTAAACCCCACTCCATTATATTAATGATACATTTCCATAAAGTTCTACTCCAACCGCTTAGAAATGCCGTACAAAGGCTCAAGCCATTGGGTCAGGGGAGTCGGAACGAAGTTCTATTGAGGAAGACGAATTCGTTGAGATGATTGGGTGCTCTTATTGTGTCGTTCAGTCCCGTGGTTCTCCTACATAATCGGAGAGCAAATTCACTCCTGTGCATGAGCTCGTTCTGTGTACCCACACACACACACACACACACACAAACACACACACACACACACACACAGGACAAACACACTCTGTAATGCCCCTAAATGAAAGAAGCCAATGCTACACATGGCCCGTCGTTAATAGGATTTTAAAGGAGGTTACGAGTAACCATGCAAAACACTCCAAAGGTCACCGTCACAATGACTGCAGGAGGAAAAAAAAGAAGCTAGACCAGGGGAAGGAAGAGAGTGAGAGAAGAAGTGTGTGAGAGAGAGAGAGAGAGAGAGAGAGAGACAGAGAGAGAGAGAGAGAGAGAGAGAGAGAGAGAGAGACAGAGAGAGAGAGAGAGAGAGAGAGACAGAGAGAGAGAGAGAGAGAGAGAGAGAGGGTGAGACAGAGGGTGAGACAGAGAGAGAGAGAGAGAGAGAGAAGTGTGCGTGAGAGAGAGAGAGAGAGAGAGAGAAACTAAAAATACAGCAGGAGGGAGAGGGGCGAGAGAGGCTGGTAGGAAATAAGAGAAAGGGATGTAGAAGTGCATACATCAGGCTACATCGGGTCAATGAGCTGTTCAGAAACTGAAACTGATTACCCGATGTTCATTGATTTGTCAGAGAGCGAAAAGGCGTCACTTCACGTTCGTATGATGACTGTACATTTAAGAGGTTGTGAACAACAGGTTAAACATGTGCCACCTCACAACAGACAACATTTGACCCTGACACTCATCTCTCATCTCATCTTCAACCGCTTATCCGGGGTCGGGTCGCGGGGGTAGCAGCTCTAGCAGGGGACCCCAAACTTCCCTTTCCCGGGCAACATTAGCCAGCTCTGACTGGGGAATCCCGAGGCGTTCCCAGGCCAGTGTGGAGATATAATCTCTCCACCTAGTCCTGGGTCTTCCCCGAGGTCTCCTCCCAGCTGGACGTGCCTGGAACACCTCTCTAGGGAGGCGCCCAGGTGGCATTCTTACAAGATGCCCGAACCACCTCAACTGGCTCCTTTCTATGCAAAGGAGCAGCGGCTCTACTCCGAGTTCCTCTCGGATGACTGAGCTTCTCACCCTATCCCTAAGGGAGAGGCCAGCCACCTTTCTGAGAAAACCCATTTCGGCCGCTTGTACCCGCGATCTCGTTCTTTCGGTCATGACCCAGCTTTCATGACCATAGGTGAGGGTAGGAACAAAGATTGACCGGTAGATCGAGAGCTTTGCCTTTCGGCTCAGCTCTCTTTTCGTCACAACGGTGCGGTGAAGCGAATGCAACACCGCCCCCGCTGCTCCGATCCTCCGACCAAACTCCCGCTCCATTGTTCCCTCACTCGCGAACAGGACCCCGAGGTACTTGAACTCCTTCACTTGGAGTAAGGACTCATTCCCTACCCGGAGTAGGCACTCCACCGGTTTCCTGCTGAGAGTCATGGCCTCAGATTTAGAGGTGCTAACCCTCATCCCAGCCGCTTCACACTCGGCTGCGAACCGATCCAGTGAGTGCTGAAGGTCACCGACCGATGAGGCCATCAGGACCACATCATCCGCAAAAAGCAGTGATGTGACCATCAGCCCACCGAACGGGAACCCCTCTCCCCCATGACTACGCCTTGATATCCTGTCCATGAATATTACAAACAGGATTGGTGACAAAGCGCAGCCCTGGCGGAGGCCAACCCCCACCGGGAACGAATCCGACTTACTGCCGAGGACACGGACACAGCTCATGCTTTGAGCGTACAGAGATTGGATGGCCCTGAGAAGAGACCCCCTCACCCCATACTCCGCAGCACCTCCCACAAAGATCCCGGGTACCCGGTCATACGCCTTCTCCAGATCCACAAAACACATGTAGACTGGATGGGCATACTCCCAGGCCCCCTCCAGGATCCTTGCGAGAGTAAAGAGCTGGTCCGTGGTTCCCCGGCCAGGACGAAAACCGCATTGTTCCTCTTCAATCTGAGGTTCGACTATTGGCCGAACCCTCCTTTCCAGCACTTTGGAGTACACTTTACCAGGGAGGCTGAGGAGTGTGATACCTCTGTAATTGGCACACACTCTCTGGTCCCCCTTTTAAAGAGGGGAACCACCACCCCGGTCTGCCACTCCTCTGGCACTGTCCCAGACTTCCATGCAATGTTGAAGAGGCGTGTCAACCAAGACAGCCCTTCCCCACCCAAAGCTTTTAGCATTTCTGGACGAATCTCATCAGTCCCTGGGGCTTTGCCACTGTGGAGTTGTTTGACTACCTCAGCGACTTCCCCAGGGAAACTGACGATGACCCTCCATCAGCCTCCAGCTCTGCCTCTGTACTAGAGGGCGTGTAGGTCGGATTCAGGAGCTCCTCAAAATGCTCTTTCCAGCGCCCGATCACATCATCAGTTGAGGTCAACAGTGTCCCATCCTTACTGTACACAGCTTGGATGGTTCCCGTTTTCCCCTTCTGAGGTGCCGAACGGTTTTCCAGAAGCATTTTGGTGCCGACCGAAAGTCCTTCTCCATAGCTTCTCCAAACTTCTCCCACACCCGCTGCTTTGCCTCTGACACGGCAGCGGCTGCAGCCCTTCGGGCCTGTCGGTACCCTGCAACTGCCTCCGGAGTCCCCAGGGCTAGCATATCCCTGAAGGCCTCCTTCTTCAGTCGGACAGCTTCCCTGACCACCGTGGTCCACCACGGTGTTCTAGGGTTACCACCCCTTGAGGCACCTAGGACCTTGAGACCACAGCTCACCGCCGCAGCTTCAGCAATAGAAGCTTTGAACATTGCCCACTCAGGTTCAATGCCCCCAACCTCCACAGGGATGCCTGAAAAGCTCCGCCGGAGGTGTGAGTTGAAGATCTTTCGGACAGGGGCCTCCTCCAGACGTTCCCAGTTCACCCGCACCACCCGTTTGGGCTTACCTGGTCTGTCCAAAGTCTTTCCCCACCCTCTGATCCAACTCACTACCAGATGGTGATCAGTTGACAGCTCTGCCCCTCTCTTCACCCGAGTGTCCAAAACATGCGGCCTTAGATCAGCCGATACGATCACAAAATCGATCATTGACCTTCGGCCTAGGGTGCTCTGGTACCATGTACACTTATGCGCCTCCTTATGTTCGAACATGGTGTTTGTTATAGACAATCCATGACTAGCACAGAAGTCCAATAACAAACGACCGCTCGGGATTAGATCAGGGAGGCCGTTCCTCCCAATCACGCCTCTCCAGGTGTCTCCATCGTTGCCCACATGTGCGTTGAGGTCTCCCAGCAGAATGATGGAGTCCCCTACTGGAGCCCTATATAGGACTCCCTTCAGGGTCTCCAAGAAGGCTGAATACTCCGAACTGCTGTTTGGTGCATAAGCACAAACAACAGTCAGAGTTTTCCCCCCCACCACCCTTAGGCGTAGGGAGGCAAACCTCTCATCCACCGGGGTAAACTCCAACACCGCCGTGCTCAGACGTGGGCTCGTGAGTATCCCCACACCAGCCCGCCGCCTCTCACCCTGGGCAACTCCAGAGAAGAACAGAGTCCAACCCCTATCCAGGGGTAAGGTTCCAGAGCCACGGTTGTGCGTAGAGGTAAGTCCCACCAGATCCAACTGGTATCGCTCCACCTCACGCACAAGTTCTGGCTCCTTCCCCCCCAGTGAGGTGACGTTCCACGTCCCCAAAGCAAGCTTCTGCCGCCCGGGTCTGATCCGTCGAGACCCCCCACCTTCACTGTCACCCATATGACAGCGCACCCGACCCCTGCGGTTGTTCCTGTGAGTGGTGGGCCCACACACAAAACATTCAATTGTGGAATTTTAAGAGATGCCCACTAAACCTGTTCTATATTCAGCATTTCAGAGACCTCCTCCGCTCCACACACAGAGTTTCAACCCAAACGGTGATTTCACACCAATTTCCGAGGGAGTGGCTATTTTCTGCCCTCGAAGCGGTTTCCAAGTCTCCGAGTATTTGCCGTCCCGTTGAGACAGGCCCCAAAATACAGGCTGACATCCCTCTCTCAGCGCCCGAGCATATGCAGCGCCGCTGGCCCGCGGGGGACCCCCCGAGGAGCGGTCGGCGCTCACGACATTGTGTTAAATGTAGAGCTGGCAGACACACGCCGGGCGACCGACACACAACACAATACACACTCCCTCCTTCCATCGACCGGCGCAAACACACATTCAGGTCTGCGGTCTCAAACACGCTGTGGCCCGCGGAGGTTTCGCCGGGGCTACAGGTTCGACTCAGCGGCGTGCCGTTTACGGGGGCCGCGGAGAAAATGGCGGCTGACATTTCCTCTGGTTTTAAAGGTCACTGACTCTTTGACCTCGTCTCCGGTCGCGGCGATCCCAGCAGGAGAAGAGTCGGAGGGTCTGTCTACTTGAGCCGGGCCACATGAATAGAGAGATTATAAATAATTCAGGGCGGTAGAATTACTTTTTAAAAGGTGAACCTGAACATCTCAGTTATTTATACGTCTTGTATTTAACTTCAGAGACTTTACAAACTCTCGGTTTAGATTGAAACCATTTGAAATCGGGTCCAGGATGCCAGACTCGGCACCAGACCATCCATGGGTACTGTTTTGTGGATAAAGCCTCGTGCCCTTTGGGTGGGTAGATGTGTAGAAACTTATAGTGTTAAAGGCACTCCATTGGCCTTTCCCGCCCCTAATCAGATCCTAGATCAGATCCTATTGTTTATTGGTTCTAACTTGAAATTCTGACAACGGTCCCTAACACATATTCCCCAAATGGGTTCTGGTGCCCACGCTGAGGGGAACCGACCACAGGAATAAACGACGTTAGCTTTTAAGAGGCATCTCAGGCGTAGAGGGTTGACATTTGTCTGACTCGCGCTGTTTGATAATTCCACCGAAACTGGGTTAGATTCCAGAGATAAGAGTCAACATTTGGAAATGAACACGGGCATAAACCAATAACCTATTCTCCGTTTTCTCTGTTATCCTCGTGGCATTTTAGCTAGCCACTGTAGGCCGATGCCTTATCTAAATCACAGTTGTACGTCAGCCAGAAATTCCAAGCAGGATGTGGAAAACCTGTACTGAATTGCATTGCTACGCGTATTGTCTTGTTGATCAGATTCAACTTCATTGTCATTGGACGGTACAAGTACAGTACAACGAAATGCGGTTTGCATCCAACTGGAAGCGCGTAATAAGAATATAATAACGATATAATAATAGAGACATTAGCCTAACAGGTGTGCCCCAGGGCAACATGGGACATGTCAAACAAACACACGTGTTTGTGGTCAAAACAATTAATCTCGAGGCAAAAAGGGGGACAGGTTTCAAAACAAAATAATTGATTCCAATTTCCCGATAAATAAAATTGATTAAATACATTTTTTTCTTCCATATGTACTAGTATATAGATAAGTGAAACTTTCCAATTAGCCTTCGGATCCCAGCAATTTGACAGTAAAATAAGAGGTGCTGCAAAAAAAGCACGCCCGCACGTTCTGTCCTATTTCAGTTCGCTCCGCGGCATGTGAGGAAATGTAGCCTTTGGTGACAACGCTATTTCTGATTAATAAACATTGCCATGCTGTTGGGTCGTAACCGTCAAAATAAAACCCTGAACCGAAACACAGAGGAAAAAGATTGTGCCTCTCTCACGGAAAGACACAGCGTTGCCACTTCAAGGCCAAATACTGTAAATCATCCTCTGACTAAAATGATGACCTATTGACGTAAATCGTTGTACAACATCATGGGTAAGCTCTGGCCATCATTTTTCATGTCAGAAAAAAGTAGATTTCCACCGTGGTGGGGCTTCGGGAGAAGAAAGGGAGAGTGAGAGAAGGAGAAAGCTCATTGACTCAGTTAAAGCAGTCCCATAAATCTAATTTAACACCAAGTCAAGCACTGTTTCATTCTCCATACACATTCCACCACCTGTGTAGCCTGAGAAATAAGAACATTAAATGTATTGTATTGTTTTGTGTTATGATTACACAATATAAAATGAAATATCCTCATTCCTTGATACCAGTCATTCTCCTGCCGCCAACGTTTCCTATTGTCTCGATTGCATATGGGAAGCGATTTGGCCAGCGGAAGGTAAAATGCAATGCCATCTAAATAAAGAATGCGTCAGTGTACACAATATTCTCTGTGAGTAGTGAGTCAGTGAAGAATGTTGGCGTTTTACGGTTCTATAATCCCAATGTCGGATTTAAAATTAAACAACTGCAGCTCTGATTTTGGAGTGTGCCGATTGTTCACCGTCTGATATTGACAGCGGCTTTTATACAGTTGGGCGACGCGTGTATCTCGTTGTCAGGTGTGTTTGATCACAATATTTAAGCAGGGACGTCTATCCTACGATGTAGTCTGTGATTCTAGGCTTTGCGTTTGCATTTGGAGCCTGTTGAAGCTATCATTAGCATGGCAGAAATTCAGGAAAAAGGGAATTCGAAACAACAACATGGAACGTCGTTAAATAAAAGACAAGATTTGCTGGGCACAGGATTGATAGGTAGAACACGATCTCTGCAGCCCCGATAACCGAATGATGCTCACCAAATAAAATACAATGCCGGAAAAAACCCACATTTACAGCAGCGTTTAGGGCAGCGCAGTATTTTCGACAAAGCCCTTCATTCGTGCTAATCCAGCACACAATCTATTGGGTAAAAGAAAGAAATACCTGTAGCGATTATGTCACATTAAAGATACACACATAGAAAAGAGAAAGTGCGTATCTACGCCCCCTTCAAACGATAATCCCAACTGTTATAAACCCTTAATGAACGCAGAGTAGCTTCAGTTGAGAATTTTCTGAAAGCGCTAACTAAAATAGAATCGTTTCTTTTATGTCTTTTTTGTTGTTTGAGTACAAAACGGAATTACAGAGAAATAAAACAGACAAAATATAATTGTTAAAAGAATAAAACGGAATTGGCCAAAATAAAACAACAATTTTACCTAGAATAGGTATTGTGGACAGATGAGAGCGAGATGAACACATGCCAACGCGATGTGAAGAGAAAAGCGTGGAGAGTCCTCAGCTTCTCACTTCGTCTGTGACGTAACGTGTGAAAGTGTTGGGTATTTATGGTCGCCACTGGAGGTGTCCCACTGTACATTTACATTTGAGTCACTATAGGCAGAAGCTCTTATTGAAATACTCGCATCCGTAGCCACTTACAGATAATGTGTACAGCTAGGTGGGACCACTATGTACCTCACTTACAGCAAGTATACCCTCACGGATGATGTAACGGTTGACTGCTTTACTGCAGTCACCAAATGATTCCTGGCTTGTGCACTGAAACATCTTGTCTGCTGAAGTACAAGCAAATGCCTCAGAAATCAACGATACGAACATAGCAACCGGTTCTCAAGGTCAAAATGTTCTCGATGTCTTCCGCAACTATATCTTCAGATTTAAATTCGACAGGAAATGCATTTTGTTTGATGATGATGTTGATGTGATCAAGTTCATTGGGTCCCAGTCTTAAGGCAGTTATTGCCTTCCGAAGGATATGCAACAAAATGTTACTCAGAAATGCTACATTTGGATGTAATATTATTCAGTCCCAATACTGTCACTGCCCTTACATAGAGTCTTTGCAAATTGTCATATAATTTCTGAATAGTAAAACCAATAAGTATACAAAATAAAAGTTGAGAGTCTGTGTTTTTCCTGAAAGTAACAGTTTAAGCATTTAGCGGCCAAAAAAACAACAAATGTTCAGTCAAAATACATACAGACTGTACGATATATACTATTATGTTGTTGGTTGGCAGAATGCATTTCATTGTTGGCTGCCAAAAACGGTTTCACATCTTGTCCAGACAATAGAAAATTGCAGCTAGACTACAGATGTCTTCCCACACAAAGCAAAGTCCTTCTGCTTCATCAAACAGCTGCTTTGATCTTATCTCTCAGCATTCACTCTCCCAGGCTGTGCACAAACAGAAAACACCTCAAAACTCAAGTGTCAAACTCAAGATTATCTGAGCTCCCCATCGCGTGGGTCTGGAAGAATTTCCCTTTCATAATCATATCAGGATGGCAGAGAGCCGACGAACTCTGACGATTGTACCAGAGGAGACTGCTGTTTCTGCACTGTGGCCGTGGTGAACAGTTAGCACGCATGGTAGGTTTGTCTTCTAGATGCGCTCCAGGTTAAAAATATAAATATATATATATATATACAGCACACTCAGCACCAGAACTGCTGAGGCAATACACGCGATCTGAAGTCACCTGGTTCTAAAGACCTGAAAAGGCTCTGAAGACCTGTTGAATAAAATATACACAGTTAATTCTAAGATGTAATGTTTTAAATGTACTTGATGCCAGAAAACAGGTTGCTATGAATACAAAATGCATGTATTTTATTATTTAATTATTATTTTCCTCCGTAAAGCACATTGAATTGCTTCTATGTATGAATTGTGCTATATAAATAAACGTGCTAGCTATATATAATATATACATATTTACATATAGGCTTCTGAAAGGCACTGTGGTGTAAGTCATTACATCACAGCTGCGTCAGTTAAATCCTCGTCCACTCACATGTAATGGACGTCGTGGATGTTGAGGAGATGGAGAACTCAAGAGGCGCATATAGCGTCCTGTGCTAATCGCCAAACAAACCGCTCATTCTCTTCAAAGGACGTGTGACATGGCTCTAAAACGATACAATTTCGCCGAAACCTGGTTAAATAATATCACCGATCTCTGAAAGCATATCACTTTGACAGGCGTGGAAACGACACTACAGGCAACGGTGTTGTATTTAGTGCACGCTGCGTTGTCTCCGTCAGTCTGGAGCAGGTGGTGTACGGACCCACGGGAATATCCGTTAGGCCCCATTTATTAGACGCGCTGCACACAATGTAAACGCGGATGCTTGGTATCCTCGCGCATTTATCTACAGGTAAATATGTTTATCATCTTTGGGTTTTTGTAAAAGCCTTCGGTAAGTCGTTTTTAAAATGGTTAACCTTTGCGACACACAACACCGTCGGAAGCCCGCTTTGTGGCTTTTCTTCTGTTAGCGTTTATATTCTTTATTTGGGCAGTGTGAGTAAATGCAGCGGCGTCTCAAGCCCGTCCGCTCTGGCGTATCCTCTTCGTATTGTAGGCGACACAACATACTGTGTTGTCAAAACACAGCCTGCATTCCAAATGCCTCTCCATTCACTATGACGTGAACGACTTGTGTCCGGGACGGCCATGTGCTACAGTCGACTGCGTAGTGAATAGGGCGCTGTTTGCGACGCGTCAGCGAGTTGAGATTTAGATGCTGGATGATTGATGGGGTTGGCTCTGGGCCCTGTGGACAACAGATGCAGGGTGGGCCCCTCTGTCAGACAGACTCCCAGAACCATGATGGAGGCCGGCGGGTGTTTAGGGCCCGTCTCCGAGCAACTCATTTTGCTACTGTAATGAACAGTATTGATTCTCTTAGACGCCGGCAAATATTGCTGACTAATGTGTTTATATGCCAAATCAAAATAACTACAGCCAATGAGGTAAAGGAATTGACTTTATGAACTAGTAGATCACACTCGTAGAATCTCCATGTTCGCCCTTAATCACATTAAGACAAGTGGCATCATCGCATCGCATCATCGCGGCTTCAGTTGAAAATGAGCAATTACCGTACAGACCTGGAATGGAGTGTCTAAATAATACGAGTCTCACAAATGAAACTATGGGCTGTTAAGTTTGTTTTAATTTTCTTTTCATGCTTTTATTTGTTTTTATTCTGATACATGGCATAAATTAAAATCTGTAATGTAGTCATAAAAGATCTGAAGTTCTAAAGACTGCTGGGCCAGGTAATAGACACCTGGAACAGTTCACCAGCGGAGCCGTAGGGCGCTGGTTCGATTCCCCCCGCCGGACGCTACATTGGTGTGGGATTGGCAGCGAGGGCCAACGGAGAGGCGTAATAAGTGAGGACACGCTCTCCCGTTTGGTGGGGGTAACGTAGCGACCCTGGTGGTAAACAGGTTTTTTTGTAGATGGCTCTGCCCAGCGTTCTCCCACAGGTGTGTATGTAAACGTCTCACGAGTGTGTAACTGGGACACACCATCAGTAGGCGGGAATTTGCTGTTCACATATCGTTGGCTTCATAAAATCTCACATATACAAAGACAATGAAAACCTCACATATGCTTCCCTCTTGCTAAAAGGTTCATTTCGGCATACGTGAATCATTTCAATGAGAAGTTAACTTTTTTGCTTTGTTAATTACTACGTCCGTACAGAAACGGGGGCGTGACATCTGTCTTCGGTGTAGTTTCTGCAGTGCTAATGAGACCAACTCAGACGGACAGTTTGTAATGACTGAAATGACGACTGCCCTCGGCCCAGCCGGTCGTTGTGCTGTACGGACACGGGGGCCCCACCGCGGGGGGTAGCCATTCCACCTTTGTGTTACTCCTACAATGACACACAAAACATGAAGCCGCACGGAGCGAGGGAAAGATTCATGTCCGACACAATTGCATTCGATTCAGCCGTGCGGAAAGTAATCTTCCTTCGATCGGGTTTGAGAATCAGAATATGCATCGATAGATAACCCCCTGGCGTCGTCATCGCAGACCCGGCTGCGTTTCACCCGGGTACAAAGGGAACGTTGGAGGTCGTTCGGGAACACAGTGGGAAATTTCTGCACTGAATTGCGTCGCCGTATCAGAGTGACAGAGTGGGTTTAACCTGGTTGTGACTGCTGAGTGTGTTTTACACACAATAATTCACAAATGTTACTCATATTGTTCCTCCTCACCACCACTCAGACACAACCACTCTATACCACGCTTGGCTAGCTTTATGCAGAGGGTGGCCGGGGTCCAAATGGCTCGCTTTTCCCCATATTTGCCTTTCTTTTGACCAGAGCCGAACACAAAACATAAAGACCACCTGCCTAATGTGCTGTTGCTCCTACATGTTCCGCCAAAACGGCAGCGACACGCCGAGGTGTGAACTCTACATGACCCTGTGGTATCTGGCGCCAAGACCCGAGCTGCAGACCCGTCTTGGATCGGAGATGGATCTGACTTGTTGGTCCAGCACATCCCAGAGACGCTCAGTTGGGTTTGAGGTCTGGGCGAATCGGGAGGGCAGGGGTCATCATGAGAGCTCTGGCAGGTTGGTGTCTGGGCAGCCCCTTACGCAACAAGGTCCACTGGTTGTGTTGCTTCCCAGAACCCAGCATTAAGATAGTGTTGGTTCAGACCAGACGTGATTTCCTTTGTTTCTCTTGCACATCGATGGGCCTTGAGATCTGCCCAGACCCTGGACACGTGCCCAGGTTAGGAGACGATCAGCATTGCTCGCTTTACCTGCGAGTGGTCGTAATGATTTGGCTCATCTGTGTATATGTGGGACGCAGTGCTTATGGAGAACAGCCAATCAGATATCAAAGAGTTGCCATGGTACCAGGACACTTCCTGTCTGACAAGAACACCAGAGGAGATACTGAGAAGATAATTACACATGAACAGTTGTGTACTGTTGAAGTCAGATGTGTACACACACTTTAGGCAACTACATTCGTAGAATCCTCTGTTCTTCACAATTCCTGAAATGTAATCCTAGTAAATATTCCTGTCAAAGGTCAAATAGGATCACCACTTTATTTAAAAAATGTGAAATGTCAGAATAATAGTAGAGAGGATGATTTATTCAGCTTTTGTTTCTTTGAAATTGAAATTATCTGCCTGTAAATTATTGTTAAAAAAAACTTTAATGCACAAAGAAGATTTCATAAACGAGGAAACTATAGTTTGTGTTGTTGAAATAATAGTTTTATGACGTCTGACAACCCAGGTCTATGCAAACGTCTGACAACCCAGGTGTATGGAACGTCTGACAACCCAGGTGTATGTAAACGTCTGACAACCCAGGTGTATGGAACGTCTGACAACCCAGGTGTATGGAACGTCTGACAACCCAGGTGTATGGAACGTCTGACCACCCAGGTGTATGGAACATCTGACAACCCAGGTGTATGGAACATCTGACAACCCAGGTGTATGGAACGTCTGACAACCCAGGTGTATGGAACATCTGACAACCCAGGTGTATGGAACATCTGACAACCCAGGTGTATGTAAACGTCTGACAACCCAGGTGTATGGAACATCTGACAACCCAGGTGTATGGAACATCTGACAACCCAGGTGTATGGAACGTCTGACAACCCAGGTGTATGGAACGTCTGACAACCCAGGTGTATGGAACGTCTGACAACCCAGGTGTATGGAACATCTGACAACCCAGGTGTATGGAACGTCTGACAACCCAGGTGTATGGAACGTCTGACAACCCAGGTGTATGGAACATCTGACAACCCAGGTGTATGGAACGTCTGACAACCCAGGTGTATGCAAACGTCTGACAACCCAGGTGTATGCAAACGTCTGACAACCCAGGTGTATGTAAACATCTAACAACCTAGGTGTATGTAAACGTCTGACAACCCAGGTGTATGGAACGTCTGACAACCCAGGTGTATGTAAACGTCTGACAACCCAGGTGTATGTAAACGTCTGACAACCCAGGTGTATGGAACGTCTGACAACCCAGGTGTATGGAACGTCTGACAACCCAGGTGTATGCAAACGTCTGACAACCCAGGTGTATGGAACGTCTGACAACCCAGGTGTATGGAACATCTGACAACCCAGGTGTATGGAACATCTGACAACCCAGGTGTATGTAAACATCTGACAACCCAGGTGTATGTAAACATCTGACAACCCAGGTGTATGGAACGTCTGACAACCCAGGTGTATGGAACGTCTGACAACCCAGGTGTATGTAAACGTCTGACAACCCAGGTGTATGTAAACTTCTAACTTCAACTGTCTGTTTGTAGGAGACGCACACACGCACACACACACACGCACATTACCCTCAAATGACCATCATTAGACATAGGCACTGCTAGGTGTACGGGTTTAGCAAACTGCTTTGAATTAATTATGAGTAGTATTAGATATAATCCTTTCCGTCTGCAAGGTAAACTCTACGTCCCAGAAACATGGATGGTGTCACAATTGGAACCCTATTCACCACATTTGACCCCGAGATAATGTATTAAATAGGGCTTAGGGTGGCATTTGGGAGACACAAGTGGATGCGGGTAATCACAGCTGGGAGGAATGCTCGTTCGTTTGACAAAGTATGATTGAGTTTATTCAACCATTCCCATTTATTTTGTTATCCAGGTCAATCATTTTTTATTCTCTATCCACGAGTGTCTAATGTGTTATTACTCCGGATAAACAGTCATATTAGAACCTAATTGGAGATTGTTTCGGAATCCTAGAAGTTTCCAAGCCATCTGTTTTGAATATTTGCCCTTCAGCTTTGCTCACCACGATGCACTCGGAATAAATCCACAAAATATCCAACAGACGGTTTTTAATATCTTTCTATAGCTCTCGAGAAAATGGTATTATTCTCAATTGGCGGTTGCCATGGAAGTGGTGAAATCCAGGTAGCTGTTTCCAGCCTGGTCGCCCTGTGATGTTTCACATCGTTTCATATCGAGTGTTTGTTTACGTGTTGCTCAACCTCCTCAGTCACATTATTTAGACGTCCCTGCTGTTCTGTCCGTGTATCACTGTTAAATTAGCATTAAGCATATTTTCCTGTTAGAGCCTGCCGGAGCGTTCCAGAGTATGGTGCCCGGGCAGGGCGGCCAGCAGGGGCAGATCTGACAGCAGGCAGTGCCAGCTTGGCATCTCGGGGAGCCTGGTTCCCGGTGCCAGAGCTCCCCACAGAGCGGTGCTGCTGGGGCCACAGTCGTCGTCCTCTGGGGGGTTGGGGGGGGGGCTGCCCGGGGGGTGGGAGAACCATGGCCAGCACCCCTCTGAGCCCAGAGCCGGGGGCAGTGGAGGGGGTTTGGAGGGACAGAACAAACAAAACTGCATATCCTCAGAGCATGACATTTCACTGGTCTATTTGTGGTGTTCATCCGGAAATATGAACGCACTGACTCGTTAACTTCACAGTCAACTACGGGGAAGGGAGTTTTTTAAAGAAAAGGGAACAGACGAAATCTGGACGGCTTATAATATGATACAGGAATAGACAACTGCAATGTATTGAAAACAAGAAATGAGATAAAACGTGTCTGATGTTTAGAACATGACAGACGGGATAATATCTCTTTCACTACGTCAACTAGTGTGCTGTCAATAAATCCCCGTGAGGATGTGTGTGTGTGTGCGTGTGTGTGTGTGCTTGTGTGTGTGCTTGTGCGCGCGTGTGTGTGTGTGTGCTTGTGTGTGTGCTTGTGCGCGCGTGTGTGTGTGTGTGTGCTTTCGAGAAGGCAAAGGGGAGAGAACTAAAAGAGGAATAACAACACGCATCCATAAGGCCATAAGATTTGTTTATGACAGAACGGAGGACTTTTTAATGACACCGGATGAGAAAGGAAGCCTGATGAAGGATTTCTCCTGGCACATCTCAGCCCGTGTCACATCAAATAACTGTTTCTCCCCATTTCTCAGTTTTACACACTGACCTGGGAGCTGTGTTTTCTCTGCCACGCAACCTAACAAGGATGAATCGCGTGGCAAACGGCCACAGGGGAGGAGAGTTTAGCCTTGAGACGCCGATGATTTGAAAGTTCCAAAACGCTTTAGAGAAGTTCTCCGCCGTGGTCCGACGGCTCTGGCGATCCGCCAGTAGAACTTCCATCCATCTGATTACCGGGTTCTGGGTTTGGCAGCCCGTTTTAAGAGTCAGCGCGTCCGGTGATCTTACAGAGGCCTTATATTAAACACAGAGGACCTATTATACTGTAGGAGCTGTCGTCTGCTGAAAGTCAAGCTGATATCTCCCCCCTCTCTCCCCCCTCTCTCCCTCTCTCTCTCTCTTTCTTTCCTTCCGTCTCCCTCTTTCTATAGCCTATCCTCGGTGTCTCCGAGCAGCGTCTGGGCTGGCAGGGCTCGGATGGGGGATGGGACGAAGGAACGGTTGGATGTTTGGATGGTGGTGGTGTTACGAAAACCAGGATGCTCCTCTAATTAGTTTCGCAGCGAAATACTTCAATCTCTTTTTTTCCACCCGCAAATGAGTGACCTTAATAAACAGATGAGACTCGGCGAGTGTACACTCAAACACACGCGCGCCAGACGCACGCGCACACACACACACACACAAAATAAGTTGCCTCAGCGTTTTACGGGTAAATGTACTCATTAGCTTAGCCTAGTTGCACATGAGTGGGGAACGGAAGAAACTACGACTGCCAAGCCTCTAGGAACCATTTCTCTTGAAGCTTTGGCGCAAAGGTCTCTGAACGGATTCATTTTCTGACTGGAGTCAAACCCCGCTGTCGCCTTGCTCCTGTGAGATGGGGTTTTCCAAATAATGACACAAAGCTATGAACACGAAGGGATAACGTGTGTCCTTATCAATCAGACCTGGGTTTTTTAAAGCCTGAATTGCGTACGATTCCCGATTGTCTGCCGTATTTATTTGTTTTTTAATTTCTCATAATTTCGTATCTGTTTAGGCTTGTGGACACTCCCAGAATGCTAATGAGCCCGTGTGAAACATTTTAATTGCTTAGCCGCATTTCCATTTCAATAAGATACCGCTCCTTTCAGACGGAAGCCTTTCGAGCTGTGCAATTTCTGTGGAGATGTGATGTGCAGGATTGAGTGACATAATTAGTTGAATAGGGGGGGATATAAGACTAGAACTGCCATCTTACTGTAGGTTGTCAGCCTTTTATTGTAGGATCACTTCTGGTTCTGTTATTCCACAAGGCCGAATAAACAGGTGGAACTCGGCAACACTGTAAAATGACTCAACAGTTAGTTTATGAATTATTTATCGATCGCTGTAATGATAGCTATCATGAATTGTTACCATGTAATTTTGAGCATTTTCCCACTGACAATTATCTAGATATCACATGAACACGTACGCTATATACGGTATATACAGAAAACGTTTATATGAGGTTTACTAACAAGGTTCGGGAGGAGGACTTTCAGCTAATTAATTACAGGTGGAAGCTCTCAGCAATCAACGACTAGGGTACATATAGACTCAGCAGTCTTACCTCGCTCCGCTGACAGCTCGCAGCATCCCCCCACCACCCCTTCTCCGCTCAAATTCTAGTCCTAACCACTTACATGCGGGGGGGGTACTCTGGGTTCGGGCCGGATTCCGAGCCCGGATCCCTCCCTCCGGACAGCACGCCAAATACGAGTTAAACCTATCCCTTAATTGGCATGTAAGTGCGAACTCGTGAAATATAATTAAAACACTGGCACCACCAATCTCTCTTTGACACTGATATTCAACCAAACTCGGACAACAACATTTCTAACTTTTTGTTTTATTTCTGCGTAGATAATGTTGATTTACCGAACTAACTGAAAAGGACATTAAACAGAAGTACCACAGTCATTTTTTCATTTACGATATCTTGAAACATTAGGTTATTACGCATATGACATGATGGTACATTCAACTGTTCTTATTCCACAGGTCCTTATCAACCTGTTTGTATAAATGAGACATTACAAATTGGTTCATAATCTTTGCTCATTCAAAATAGTAATATGAAGTCTCACAATGTTATTCGTATTTATGACACAATTACCACTTCATTTCTGACAGTAGGCATCGACTGTAGTTCTTCATCCCTGACGTTTCTAGCTGAATTCATCAGTAATTACATTTGAATTATTTTACAAAGGATTCCCCCTTTTTCTTTTAAAAACACATTGGGTCACATCGCTAGTATGAAACCATTTAGAAAAAGCTTCAAGTCACACAAGTGTTCACAAAAACCTCAAGAAATAACTGCTCAAGGTCTACCTGGACTATGTACTTATTCCCATTTTGCACTGACCGTCTATTACAGATTTTACTAACACTTCCCCCCCACATACTTTCTTACACTCACCACACGCACACACACACACACACACACACACAGTTGTCCTTTGCAATAAAGCGTATCAAGCATCTCTCGTCACATTTGGATCTGGGGTGGATGTGGGGTGGATGTGGGGTGGATGTGGGGTGGATGTGGGGTTGATGTGGGGTGGATCTGGGGTGGACGTGGGGAGGACGTGGGGTTGATGTGGGGTGGATGTGGGGTGGATGTGGGGTGGGTGTGTGGTGGACGTGGGGTTGATGTGGGGTTGATGTGGGGTTGATGTGGGGTGGGTGTGTGGTGGACGTGGGGTTGATGTGGGGTGGATGTGGGGTGGGTGTGGTGTGGATGTGGGGTGGATGTGGGGTGGATGTGGGGTGGATGTGGGGTGGATGTGGGGTGGGTGTGGGGTGGATGTGGGGTGGATGTGGGGTGGATGTGTGGTGGACGTGGGGTTGATGTGGGGTTGATGTGGGGTGGATGTGGGGTGGATGTGGGGTGGATGTGGGGTGGATGTGGGGTGGATGTGTGGTGGACGTGGGGTTGACGTGGGGTTGATGTGGGGTTGATGTGGGGTTGATGTGGGGTGGATGTGGGGTTGATGTGGGGTTGATGTGGGGTGGATGTGGAGAGGATGTGGGGTGGATGTGTGGTGGACGTGGGGTTGATGTGGGGTTGATGTGGGGTGGATGTGGGGTTGATGTGGGGTTGATGTGGGGTGGATGTGGAGAGGATGTGGGGTGGATGTGGGGTGGATGTGGGGTGGATGTGGGGTGGATGTGGGGTGGGTGTGGGGTGGATGTGGGGTGGACGTGGGGTTGATGTGGGGTTGATGTGGGGTGGATGTGGGGTTGATGTGGGGTTGATGTGGGGTGGATGTGTGGTGGACGTGGGGTTGATGTGGGGTTGATGTGGGGTTGATGTGGGGTGGACGTGGGGTGGGTGTGTGGTGGACGTGGGGTTGATGTGGGGTTGATGTGGGGTTGATGTGGGGTGGACGTGGGGTGGATGTGTGGTGGACGTGGGGTTGATGTGGGGTTGATGTGGGGTTGATGTGGGGTGGATGTGGGGTGGATGTGGGGTGAATGTGGGGTGGATGTGGGGTGAATGTGGGGTGGGTGTGTGGTGGACGTGGGGTTGATGTGGGGTGGGTGTGTGGTGGACGTGGGGTGGATGTGGGGTGGGTGTTGTACATCATAAGCCTGGTGTAATCATTTTATCAGTTTTTGTCTGAGACTCGGCCTGAACTGTATTTGCGTTTTCAAGTCAGGTCCCAGCAGCTGACATGCTGTCGTGTTAAATAATCAGGTTTAGTAAACAGGTCATTAAATACATTAACATGGGAGTTATTTCTTTTTCCAGATGTTTCCTGCTAATTATATGTGTATATATTGCAATATAACCCATTGTACAACCTGTTTAAAGAATTTGTGAAAAAACTGGAATCACTAAAACCTGTTAACTAGGCATTAATATTCACCCTTTTTTTCCTGCTCTATCCTTTTAAGAAGAAACCGCAGTCATGGTGAACCAGTGAACGAGGGCTATTATGACTGTTAGATAACACTGGTTCTCCCATACTGGATCCATTACATTTGTGTGTCTGTTCGGGAGCCTTCGTCTGAAGGCCGGGGAGGATCCAATTAAGGAGTGAAGGGTAGCCTTGCCTCTATTCTGAATCCACAGTCCCTTGCAATTCCCCCGCCTGGGGTTCTGGGAGTGTTTTGTGACATTTGTGTGAGACGGCCGGCACCCACTTTCCGTGTCCTGGGAGGCAGACTTGGGTGAGGGGTCTGGGGCGGTGGGGCTGCGGTGGGCTAATGTCAGGCTGCGGTGGGGCTGCTGTGGGGCTGCTGTGGGGCTGCGGTGGGGCTGCGGTGGGGCTGCGGTGGGGCTGCGGTTGGGCTGTGGTTGGGCTGCGGTGGGGCTGCGGTGGGGCTGCGGTGGGGCTGCGGTTGGGCTGCGGTGGGGCTGCGGTGGGGCTGCTGTAGGGCTGCTGTGAGGCTGCGGTGGGGCTGCTGTGGGGCTGTGGTGGGGCTGCGGTGGGGCTGCGGTGGGGCTGCGGTGGGGCTGCGGTGGGGCTGCGGTGGGGCTGCTGTGGGGCTGCGGTGGGGCTGCTGTAGGGCTGCTGTGGGGCTGCGGTGGGGCTGCGGTGGGGCTGCGGTGGGGCTGCGGTGGGGCTGCGGTGGGGCTGTGGTTGGGCTGCGGTGGGGCTGCGGTGGGGCTGCGGTTGGGCTGCGGTGGGGCTGCGGTGGGGCTGCGGTGGGGCTGCGGTGGGGCTGCTGTAGGGCTGCTGTGAGGCTGCGGTGGGGCTGCTGTGGGGCTGTGGTGGGGCTGCGGTGGGGCTGCGGTGGGGCTGCGGTGGGGCTGTGGTGGGGCTGCGGTGGGGCTGCTGTGGGGCTGCGGTGGGGCTGCTGTAGGGCTGCTGTGAGGCTGCGGTGGGGCTGCGGTTGGGCTGTGGTGGGGCTGCAAGGGGGCTGCTGTGGGGCTGCGGTGGGGCTGCGGTGGGGCTGCGGGGGGGCTGCTGTAGGGCTGCGGTGGGGCTGCTGTAGGGCTGCGGTGGGGCTGCTGTAGGGCTGCGGTGGGGGCTGCTGTAGGGCTGCGGTGGGGCTGCTGTAGGGCTGCGGTGGGGCTGCTGTAGGGTTGCGGGTGCGGCTGCTGTAGGGCTGAGGTGGGGCTGTTGTAGGGCTGTGGTGGGGCTGCTGTGGGGCTGCTGTAGGGCTGCGGTGCGGCTGCTGTAGGGCTGCGGAGGGGCTGCTGTAGGGCTGCGGTGGGGCTGCTGTAGGGCTGCGGTGGGGCTGCGGTGGGGCTGCGGTGGGGCTGCGGTGGGGCTGCGGTGGGGCTGCTGTGGGGCTGCGGTGGGGCTGCTGTAGGGCTGCTGTGAGGCTGCGGTGGGGCTGTGGTGGGGCTGCAAGGGGGCTGCTGTGGGGCTGCGGTGGGGCTGCGGTGGGGCTGCGGTGGGGCTGCTGTAGGGCTGCGGTGGGGCTGCTGTAGGGCTGCGGTGCGGCTGCTGTAGGGCTGCGGTGGGGCTGTTGTAGGGCTGCGGTGGGGCTGCTGTAGGGCTGCGGTGCGGCTGCTGTAGGGCTGCGGAGGGGCTGCTGTAGGGCTGCGGTGGGGCTGCTGTAGGGCTGCGGTGGGGCTGCTGTAGGGCTGCGGTGGGGCTGCTGGAGGGCTGCGGTGGGGCTGCTGTAGGGCTGCGGTGGGGCTGCTGTAGGGCTGCGGTGGCTGCTGTAGGGCTGCGGTGGGGCTGCTGTAGGGCTGCGGTGGGGCTGCTGTAGGGCTGCGGTGCGGCTGCTGTAGGGCTGCGGAGGGGCTGCTGTAGGGCTGCGGTGGGGCTGCTGTAGGGCTGCGGTGGGGCTGCTGTAGGGCTGCGGTGGGGCTGCTGTAGGGCTGTGGTGGGGCTGCTGTAGGGCTGCGGTGGGGCTGCTGTAGGGCTGCGGTGTGGCTGCTGTAGGGCTGCGGTGGGGCTGTTGTAGGGCTGCGGTGGGGCTGCTGTAGGGCTGCGGTGCGGCTGCTGTAGGGCTGCGGGGCTGGGGGGGCTGCTGTAGGGCTGCGGTGGGGCTGCTGTAGGGCTGCGGTGGGGCTGCTGTAGGGCTGCGGTGGGTCTGCGGCGGGGCTGCTGTAGGGCTGCGGGGGGGGTGCTGTAGGGCTGCGGCGGGGCTGCTGTAGGGCTGCGGTGGGTCTGCTGTAGGGCACCCACTCCCCAGGTCCTGTGAGGCAGGCAGGGCAGCTGTGCCTCTAGCACCTCCCCACTGTCGTCATTGTTTCCCCTGTCATCCTACAAGTGACCCCCGGGCTTCAACACGCTGCTCCGTCTCTGCTATTGTCATAAATTAACACGGCTGTCAACAGAATGTGTGTCATCCCCCCCAGAATAGAAGAGGAAAGAAAATGTATTACTGCAGTGTTCTTTTGACATGTGTGGGGGGGGGGTAAAATGGGACAATAGTAGTAGTGAGCTCAGACAAGGGGCACGGTGCATCGGCTTAGCCGTCAATTCAAGCACCTGCCCCGATTCTTGAACATTCCTAATACATCTGCGTCATATTCAGCGATAAATACGAACAATTGTGAAATCGTCAACCTGGGGTTGATAAATTCCCGGCTGAAAAGCACTCATTACTAGAACTAAGTGTCCCCGCGTTTCTTCAAATTCAAATCGAATAGGGAGTTTGGAGCCAATCCTCGGAGGACTCGGCACACTCGTACCATCGGTGTGACCGGCTCCATTCCTCACTGCTTTATGTCCAACGGCTCGCTAGTCTAGACGCACACACCGCTGTGTCACCACTCCTCCCTCTAATCCAGTCAAATGGCAAACGACATATTTCGCTAACAAACGACGAACATTACAGATAATAAATAAACCCGCGTCCGCGCCGCGCCACGGCAATATGTGACGGAGACGCAACGAGACACTTTTTTCCGACTCGGAGCTATTCTTAAGGACGACGTCACCTGAACAAAGTGAATTGCGACGAAGCCCCGTGGAGCGTAATGAAGTGGCGAGGTGGTAGCTAGCTGAACGCTTTGACAGTCCAGAGAAAATTGTCAGCTCCATCAGATCTGTGGCCGCATTGATCCTACGCCGGTTGTCACTAGACTGGAGGCGTGTCGCAAATGGCACCCCCGTTCGATGTATTAGTGCACTTCTTCTGACCGAGGCACATAGGGATGGTATACTACCACACGGAATAGGGTGCCATTTGGGACAGAAACATTAAGAATTTGTGCTACACACTGGATGTGCCTACTTTGTCTACATGCAACAGCAGCTTCCGATTTAAGAAAGGCCTCTTGGGCCTGAGTTTCTGACTCGCTGATTTAATTACCAGTTTTGATCCCCGTCTGAGGTATTTCAAGTCATCATTTGAATGGATTTTGTCGAGCATTTTTTCAGCCGTTCTCTACCTGCTTTGTTCCAACATGTCAAGACACAAATTCTTTAATCTTTTATTTTACATTATGGTTTCTAGCGAGAGAGGGTTTTTTTTCAGCGAGTTACAAAAGATGAAACCGTTTAGGAGTGGCTGCATTTTTTATGGTGAATTCCTTAAATTTGCCTTCAGAACAGCTGATACAATCACAGTTCTGTTGGAGCCCGAGCTTTAATTCTGAACGATTTCAAACTTTTAATTTGCAAAAAATTTAATAGATGTGTTAATAATTATAATGGCCCCTCAGATCCGGCATAACCCCTTATATCTTTTCATCACTTTACTACGATCCAGAATATCACAGCCAAGTAAAACATTAGTCCGCTCCTTAACCATTTTTTTTACACAAATTACAAGCATAATCAGTTGCAAGTTAAACCCGACAGCCAGCATTGTTCATTTGAATGTATGCACAGGCAGCGTTGTTCATTTGAAGTTATGCACCGCCAGCGTTGTTCATTTTAGAGTATGCACTGCCAGCGTTGTTCATTTTAGAGTATGCACTGCCAGCGTTGTTAATTTTAGAGTATGCACAGCCAGCGTTGTTCATTTTAGAGTATGCACTGCCAGCGTTGTTCATTTTAGAGTATGCACTGCCAGCGTTGTTCATTATAGAGTATGCACTGCCAGCGTTGTTCATTTTAGAGTATGCACTGCCAGCGTTGTTCATTTTAGAGTATGCACTGCCAGCGTTGCATAATCTTCAGTGACTTTGGATGAAATATCCTTTTGAAAACCTTGACCAATATCACATGATTCAATTTCACAGCACTGCGGACCGCTGACGTTTTCTAATTGCAGAGCCGGGGTGGGATAAGCCATGCGTTCGAACTTGAGCAGTGGGTTGACCCAAACTGACACACACACCCAGAAACACCCCTGGGAGCACGCACATACTCAAATAGAGGCTACTTTCACACTTTTAAAAAAGCATAAATTGGTAGCCTGAGGTTTTTTCCGGGGATCTGAGCCAGTGCCATCAGTGAACATGTACTGTTGCATTATGGGTTGGAGACCACTGCCCGTCCATTGTTCCTCATCAACTAAAACATAACAATGCTTAGAAAAAAATTATACAATAAAACAATAAGGATGTTGTGTCTGTTTGAATTAAAGTATTTGGATTAAAGTAATGAAAGCGATTCCATTACTTAATTGTCTCTCATAATTTCCCCAGATTAGCATATTCGACCCTAACTAAACAGCATTAACAAAATATCTGTTCAAAGAACAGGCCACAAACTACAACTTGCCAATTTAATGTCTTTTTTTTTGCCTCTGCTTTTTGTACGTCAAGTTGCAGTGGTTTTCAACATATCAAAACAGTGCGAGAGAGCGTTCTGTTTTTCCTGGAGAGACACAGACAGACAAGAACCCTAGAGATCCAGCAGCAGAGACAGTCAAGCAGACCGCTCTTCCTGAAACGGCAGAAAACAATGAAACCAGGAGATGAAAGAGCTTCCGGATATCTCCGAGCACTCTGCTGCTGTTGCTGCCGAAGCTGTCAAGGAATACAACTGTTCCTCCTGAACCGTAGAAATAACGATGAACTCATTCTCATTTCTACCTTCTGAGCGCTTTACAGAACCGCCGTATTGTGTACACGTCCCTGAATAAGGATTGGCTAACAGCAGGACGGCAATAAAAGCATTTGGACAACGGGAACCTTTGATACTCTTGCCCACTTTAAAGGGCGTCACGGCGCTAATGACCCCCCACAGACGCCCGCCCAATGATCGTCTAGTTTAAATATTTCAGTAGGCATTATTTCCACAATAACCCAGAGATAATGTGACCCTGTATGGTGACAGGTTTTTCTTTGAGTCTGACTGGTGTCTGTCTGTGACGCCTGTCAGGGCAGGAAAACAACACACACACACACAAGCACACAATACCTTCTGAAGATACTGCGGAATTGGCCGGGCATCTGGCAAAAACGAAAGGGGGGCTCGTTTTATTTTCCTCCGGGGTTAAATCAGGATTTGAAATTAATATTATGTGTGAAGAAGATCAAGAAAGAAGCCACGGTATTTATACAGGGGCTGGTAACGACGCATTACATTGTAGGGACCGGGTCTGCAATAAGTGAAATGCCGTCTCACAGATCCAACGAGCAACGTAGGCCATGCGTCAATGCCGACCTATTGACGGACACGCACACATCAGAGAAAATACATTTGGCTACGTCTGCTTCCCATAGCTGCTCTCACAGCGGAAACACTGATCTGTTACTTATCCGCACACGTAGATTTACATACACACATTTGGTAAGTAGAGCACTGGGTGTCACACGTGTTATAAATACATTTTCTGTTCAAACATATGTCTACACACTTCACACGGTGCCCTGCTCGGCGAGGACGCATCACGTAATAGACACACACATCTGTCGTGTCATCAGCGTTCGCTCTGACGCGGTTTAATAAAGATGAAGACGTGCGAAGTGAACGCCGTGCGTCAACACGATGCCGTTCCGACCAACGCCGTTTGACGCAATCCTAAATCACCGCATCTGAGTCATGGGTTTTGATTTTTTTATGTGCGTCTCATTGAAATTAAAACAGATGTACTTTCTGAGAATGGGTCTAACGAGCTGCAGACAGAAACAATGCACGAGACACGTTGGCCGGGAGGGGTACAGTGAGCTGCCAACACATTGGCATCACCGCCACTTCCATCATTAATTCAGTCAGTTAAACAAAAAAAATAAAAATAAGGACACAAAAATGAAGACGTTTCCCACAGAGCTAAGTAAGACAAGCCCAGTCTCATACAGAGATTACGGTGATGGGTGAGAGTTTGGGTGTTTCTAATAAACATCAGTGCCTCATAGTACTGTGGTCATAGCACATAGTCGAGAATACTGTGCGTATATGAAGGTACAGGGTATCTCTATAGATTGTAACAGGCCACAAGGTTGCAAAAGCCTTTTTAAAAACCCCCATTTTATTAGGTCCCGTTTTATTATATATAGTTTTGAGTCTTTATTAGACACATCAATCAGGTGTTGAGAGAAAATCTTGTCGTGCTAATTATAAAATAAACTAATCTGTTCTGCTGAATGTATCAGAACATAGCTTTAAATAAATTTTTCCCAAATAAAATACAGCTATATGTCTATTTGAAGTCTCCACCAGCTTTTGGACATCCTTACAAACATAATGTATTTGTAACAGATTCCCCAAATCATGACTGTACAGTGCGATACACCTTTAAACAGTGTTTCTCTCAAGAGAGAAAGCTTTTGGCACGAGCTCACAGACAATGCATAACCTCTATTCATTAGCTTCCAGCTTACAGGTGAAGTAAACCAACCTATTATCTCTTTGACCAGGGCTCTATCAAGCTTGACATGACATAGTGTTTTATGAAATGTACTTGAAGCTAAAAGAAGCCCCTCCCCCGCCCTCCCAAATCCCAGTGGATCCACTTGATCTTCACTATACTATACAGTGTATTTATCCTTTCCCGTTTGCACGACGCCGACAGGTTCCGAGTGGTACCGGATAGAACCCGGCACATTCTCTGGCAGGGGAACGGTGTTCACTCTGCCGTTTGGGGGTACACTCACAGGTGGTTAAATGGGTTAAATGCTATTGTCATTCACATGGCCCGCTTACTGGGAGAGTGATTAATACACCTAAGTGTGTTTGTTGACTTAGTTGTCGTTCGGGCACCTAAGAACCGTTTTAATGTGAAACGAGGATCAATCTCAGGTGGATCTTTATGCAATGTGAGGGTGGTTCACCTGCTGTGAAGGAATGTGATCAGTACTTCCTGGTATTTTACCTGTCTGTGTTAGTAATTCGTTTCCATGCAGCACGTTACATGGTCGTTTTATGTCAAATCTCTCGTTTTCTTGCACTGGACATTTAGTAATATCAGTATTGGTGGCTAGCTAATAGGTTTCATAGCATTTTGCATATTTAAAGAGATGTGCTGTAGCTAAATGCATATGTGCTGTAGCTAAATGCATTACGTTTGGTTTGTGTCTGTACTGTCCATCCACAGATTATTACTGTGCCTGTCCAAATCTCTAAAGTAAAATTTTATTTAATGTTCAACTGCAAATAACGGCAAATAATGGGCTCCTTGACAAGGGTTTACATGAACATTATTGAATTAATTTTACAGGAACAAATCCTATGCAGAATCTCCAAGCTGTTGAGCCTTCAGGGACAATCTCATGTTACCTTCTAACATGGGGTGAACCAAGTGATAGCCGAACTCCAACACCTCACTCTCCGTGGAAGATATTTCCCATCTGTATTCGCGGTGCCGCGTCGAGGTGCCATTTTGCTCCAATTAAAGCTATCCAGATGGCAACAGATGTTTTCACAATGCCACAGTCATGTGTCTCATCGTGGTGGCCATGGCGACACAATGAGACTGCCGACGAACCGGTTAAAAGAACAAGACGCCCACCTGTTGGCGTGACCCAATCTCTCAATATCACCCGGGGCTTGTTAATAATGACAACGAGGTGTTCATGTGTGTTGTTTCAAAGCACTTTTGTCCTTACTGGCTGAAAACACGAGGGCGCGTTCAGATGGACTTCAATGCATCCAGTTGATTATTAGTCGATGACTGTCACATCTAAGGCTAACAGACTTCTGAAGAGTGGGGGGGGGGGTGGGGTTCACAGTGGCCTTCCGTCCTCGTCCGTGTTTCGCAGCACAACGTTTGATGACAGTTATGGACAATTAATGGTGCGTCCATTTAACGGCTTGTACATGAACTCCCCCATTTTAATTCAGTAATCGGGGTCTTTGTGGGAAGCACTGATACCAGATGAGGACACGATGTGCCGTGCTCTCTGGGATCTCCTTACCAGGGAGGTGAACGGCAGTGAAGATAGATGGTGGCTAACATGTGCTTTGCCAGAGTCTTGTCCCAGATGCTGCCGAACTAATCTCTGTTCATCTTCCCTGAGGATCTCATATTGACTCCCCTCCAACTTCCCCGGGCAAAGTCATTTATATTCTCTGGATTACTGGGGGGAGGTGAGGAAATATGCACAGATTTGTTATAAACATATTGCGGTGTAATCAATGGCGGGCGTTTTCAAACCGGCTTCCCTGAGGGACCGCACGGGTCGTCAGAGGGAAAGCATTTGTGTCGGGATGAAATAAAATGCAGTCGCTAAATGTTTCATCTGTCTCCACATACTGTCTCGACCAAAAAGATTGGCACCTTTGCACTTTCTTAAAATAACTCACATTGTCTGTAAAAATGAATTAACGTGTTTGTTCTTCAGGGTTTTTTATTTCACCGTTTACACTGAATAACAATAACCTCTGTTTCTTATTCAGAACATAATATATCATTTAAAAAATAAAATAACACACAGTAAGTTAATGTCACTCTAAACTCAACAGTTGATACTACAGCACAGAATAATTCCAATCAAGCACTTCCTGTAGACATAGATCAGCTTTCCTCATCAAATGGCAGTTTGGCCCAGTTTCCTTGTGCGAACTGCTCCAGTTCTCTAAGACTTGAAAGCTGGTTCCCAAGTGCTGCTCTCCACAGGTGATCGAAACAGATTTCATTGCTGGCCAGTTGCCAAAGTATTTTCCAACCTGTGTGCTTGTGGTGTGTTTTGAACCATTCCTGGGCATTTGTGGTGTGTTTTGAACCATTCCTGGGCGTTTGTGGTGTGTTTTGAACCATTTCTGGGTGCTTCTGGTGTTTTGGATCATTGACCTGTTGTAAGACTTTTGACAGACACACAGCTTTCCGTCACAGGGTTCTGAATTGGGCTCCAAAATGCTTCTGTATTTTCACTATGTGCTACACATAATGCCCCCCCCCCCTTGCTGAAAGCATCAGAAACAAACAAAATAAGTCTTTCGTATTTGACCAGGGAAGGTGTCACTATCTTTGAAGGCAACATTTTATTTTTTGGAAACATTACGTTTGGTCTAATTTGTCCCGGGAGATTGTCCCAGAAGGTTTGTGACATGCTGAAGCGTGTTTTGGCAAATTACAATCAGGCTTTCTCACATCTCTCTCAGTAATTGATCTAGCATACAACCCCTTTTCACTGAGTTGCCGACGGAGAGCGCGAGTTGAAACTGTAGTAATTTGTGTCTGAAGGTCAGCTTCAATCTGAGTGGCAGTTGATTAACGTGCTTTCTCTAGCATCCAAAAAATCCTTCTCTGAGACCTTTCATCAATCTTTCTCACGCGACCACTTCCAGGCAGATTGGTTACAGTGGCATGGGCCTTAAACGCCTTGATATTATTATTATGGTAATAATAAAATATTGTCCATGCTCCGCAGCCATCTGGTGTCCGAGCTGCTCAGACAATTCTCTGGTTATCCCAGGCATCTGAAATCATCCACAGGTGAAATCCAAAGTAAAGGAGAATCACTTGGTTAAAATGAAAATTATTCCACTTCCAGAAAGTGCCAAAAGAATATCCAGGGGCATTTTAGGATGTCTTTATGTAATGAACTAAGATTGTTAAAGCATTCTGAATCCTGGGTTATATTCAAATAAAAGCTAAAGAAATATATGAGGGATGACGAAAGACTTTCATATGATTTGTGATGATTTCCTACGTTGTTTCTAAAGGGAGGTTTGTGATGTGTGTTTCCCCGATCATATGTGACTCTACTGTCACACGTGTGGTTTGAGCAGCAGGTGTGTTGGAGCTGTAGCCCTGAAAAACTGAAAAACCTAATGAAGCACTCAGGCGATGATGTGTTTTGGCCAAGACTGCACCTACAGAATATAATTGGTAATATCTTGATCAATCTTCCTGTCGTTCAGATCCACTTTCCACAATAATAGTGTGTTCATATCATAGCCTTTGGCCTCGCCTGTCTCTGGCATAGTCCGGTACTGCGGGGAACCCGGAGCATTGAAATTCTATTGAACCACAACCCAATTATGTTTCAAAAAATAGATATTACTAAGCAAAGCAAAGAACAGAACAGGGGAGTTACACAGGTTTTATTCAAACAAACCTGTGTAAACAGATGAGAAAGGAACATAGGTAAATGCACAAAAAAAGATAACAAAAGATAAAAATAAGGTCTCAATTCAACCTGTTTAAAAATATATTTCTCCACATTATCCTTTTGCCGTCTAGGTTTCTTCCCAAATTCCTAGCCAGTGTATCAACTTGTACCAACCTGGGTTGTTTGTAAAAGCACTTTGTGACAACTTAGTTGTAAAAAGGGCTTTATAAAATACATTTGATTTAAATTAGAATTTGATATTAATTGTATGTCTTTAAGTAGTGTCAACTGGTTATCCTATTTCTGAGGTAATTAATTACAATCAATCCCATGTAGGTCATTGGGTGAAGTCTTCAATGGACTGACTAACATGCCAAATCCATGAAAAGTGTTCTTGGTCTGTTGGACAGTTTTTTATTCATTACTTTATTATAATGAGCTTATTTTTTTGTTACCTCTAGAGGTCCAACTAGAACCTGATCGTTTGTCATTTCTGTGCACATCTGTGCTTCATTTCTTCATAATGTACCAGTTGATTTTGGCTTCTCGTTTGTTCACGCCTACTGCCTCAACGTTTATTTAGATGTATCAACCTTAAGGCGTGAGGCTTGACTTATATTGACACTTCCTTCACTTCCTTAAACCTCAGGTTCTCAGACACCAGCAATCGACTTTAAATGTAAACGCTAAGCCCAAATTCAAGACTAGCTATCGACAGCTCCGTAGCGCATGCACTACAGCTGCAGATAAACTCAGCTTCTTCAGATACAGCTGTGACGCTGATTGTCCAAATACTTTTGGCACCCTCGCACACGGCTGTGTTATTTATTCTCACGTTTCTTATTGGTTTATCCCATATGGATGAAAATGCATTCAAATTAAAGCTGACAGTCTGCACTTTTCCTCACTTCAAATCCAAACTGTTAGAAATAGAGAACCAAGAAAAACCATATGTGTCAGTGCCCAGATACTTTTACAGTTTACTGAATGTCTATTCTGCTTTAAACAGAATAGAGAAATGTTTTCCCAAGTACCATTGGCAGTAATTGGCATGGTTTAAGTTCAACCACTGTCCGGTCTTCTATTTAGCTTGGAGTAACACGTTGTTTTATGTAAAATGCTATTAGTACAACCAAATGATTCCAGCAGTCCTCAACCTTATGTAGCTGGCTAAGCAATCAAGGTGCCATAGCACACGATGCCATCTCTTTGACCACATTAGTCATTAGTCTCTGGGTGTAATCCAGATGAATTCCCTTGTCTCTCTGTTTCACATCTCCATTAATCTCTTTCGTGCACGGCGTCAACACTAGAGCCTCTGTCTTTGCATGTCAGCGCAATGCCCTTTGACGAACAGTGGGACTTTAACCGAGCAGACAGGGCCTGTTTCATCAAGCAATGGGATGTGGACGAGTTCTACAGATACTGCAGCAGCCACATCCACTGTGACTGATGCAGATCCACTATAACTGTTAGATCCAGATCCACTATAACTGTTAGATCCAGATCCACTATAACTGTTAGATCCAGATCCACTATAACTGTTAGATCCAGATCCACTATAACTGATAGATCCAGATCCACTATAACTGTTAAATCCAGATCCACTATAACTGATAGATCCAGATCCACTATAACTGATAGATCCAGATCCACTATAACTGTTAGATCCAGATCCACTATAACTGTTAGATCCAGATCCACTATAACTGTTAGATCCAGATCCACTATAACTGATAGATCCAGATCCACTATAACTGTTAAATCCAGATCCACTATAACTGATAGATCCAGATCCACTATAACTGATAGATCCAGATCCACTATAACTGTTAGATCCAGATCCACTATAACTGTTAGATCCTGATCCACTATAACTGATAGATCCAGATCCACTATAACTGTTAGATCCTGATCCACTATAACTGATAGATCCTGATCCACTATAACTGTTAAATCCAGATCCACTATAACTGATAGATCCAGATCCACTATAACTGTTAGATCCTGATCCACTATAACTGATAGATGCAGATCCACTATAACTGATAGATCCAGATCCACTATAACTGATAGATCCACATCCACTATAACTGATAGATCCTGATCCACTATAACTGTTAGATCCAGATCCGCTATAACTGATAGATCCAGATCCACTATAACGGTTAGATCCAGATCCACTATAACTGATAGATCCTGATCCACTATAACTGTTAGATCCAGATCCACTATAACAGTTAGATCCAGATCCACTATAACTGTTAGATCCAGATCCACTATAACTGTTAGATCCAGATCCACTATAACTGATAGATCCAGATCCACTATAACGGTTAGATCCAGATCCACTATAACTGTTAGATCCAGATCCACTATAACTGTTAGATCCAGATCCACTATAACTGATAGATCCAGATCCACTATAACGGTTAGATCCAGATCCACTATAACTGTTAGATCCAGATCCACTATAACTGATAGATCCAGATCCACTATAACGGTTAGATCCAGATCCAATATAACGGTTAGATCCAGATCCACTATAACTGTTAGATCCTGATCCACTATAACTGTTAGATCCTGATCCACTATAACTGTTAGATCCTGATCCACTATAACTGTTAGATCCTGATCCACTATAACTGTTAGATCCAGATCCACTATAACTGTTAGATCCAGATCCACTATAACTGATAGATCCAGATCCACTATAACTGATAGATCCAGATCCACTATAACTGTTAGATCCAGATCCACTATAACTGATAGATCCAGATCCACTATAACGGTTAGATCCAGATCCACTATAACTGATAGATCCAGATCCACTATAACTGATAGATCCTGATCCACTATAACTGTTAGATCCAGATCCACTATAACTGTTAGATCCAGATCCACTATAACTGTTAGATCCTGATCCACTATAACTGTTAGATCCTGATCCACTATAACTGTTAGATCCTGATCCACTATAACTGTTAGATCCTGATCCACTATAACTGTTAGATCCAGATCCACTATAACTGTTAGATCCAGATCCACTATAACTGTTAGATCCTGATCCACTATAACTGATAGATCCTGATCCACTATAACTGTTAGATCCAGATCCACTATAACTGTTAGATCCTGATCCACTATAACTGTTAGATCCAGATCCACTATAACTGTTAGATCCTGATCCACTATAACTGTTAGATCCAGATCCACTATAACTGTTAGATCCTGATCCACTATAACTGTTAGATCCTGATCCACTATAACTGTTAGATCCTGATCCACTATAACTGATAGATCCTGATCCACTATAACTGTTAGATCCAGATCCACTATAACTGTTAGATCCTGATCCACTATAACTGATAGATCCTGATCCACTATAACTGTTAGATCCTGATCCACTATAACTGTTAGATCCTGATCCACTATAACTGTTAGATCCCCACATCTACCTGCCGACATATACATTAGTCACACTCACACAAAGACCATTGGCTCTAGGACAGATTGTTCTCTACCTATTAAATCCGGTCAACAAATACCCAGATTGAAAGCATTACACAATACCATATTTGTTAGCTGCACATACGCAAATCATTTTTGCAAATATTTATTGGAAATCTTCCATGCGGCTAGCAAGAATACTCCAGATGAATTGGCCCTATTGTCTAATTCAATGTAACCAAGTCAGTTGTGAAAAGTGAATAAAAGAGAAGTCTAAATCTAAACATTTCCCAGTCCTGATTGAGCAGTGTTCAAACAGAGACGTACAGGACATCACAGAGGGAAGCCTAGTTGGTTTCGGCAGACTTTGTCAAAGTAGCACGGGGAGAAAGTGCCAGATATTGTTGATTCCAACAGGGCTTCTGTCTGAAAACATGGCGCATAATTGCAGTCCCCTTCTAGTGTGAACATCTGATGACACCGTGGCGGGGACTGAAACCCACCATGATTAAAAGACGAAGTCTCAAAGGGAAACTCTTACCAATTCAATACAATTCAATTGAGCTGCCAATAAGCTAATCTTGGCCAAATGTCCTTTCTTTCAAGTTCCCCTCTCAAACAAGATCAACTGCCAAGGATACACTTAAAAGCCGAAGCACTCCTCACTCATTTGCTTGCGGAGGTATTTTTACACATCATTTGATGAGACTAAAATAATCACAATGAATATGCAACTAGCTCCTGCACTTCCATGCTAATATCCATATCACTAGGACTGGGCCTGCTCAAATTGAATTAATTCAAAGTGACTGCACCATCACATAACTCCAGTATATTCTGTTTGCACGATAGTTTTATCGTGCTGTATAAACCGTTTAACCTACAGGTTCTTGCACAGGAATCAACAGGGAGGCTTGTTCAATTAATTTCCCTATTGACATAGTTAAACGACAGGGCTGTATGTTCCCTATTTCTAAATCCTGAGAGTTCTAGGGAGCTTCAGAACAATTATCCTAACCAAACAAAACACTCTGGCATATAACAAAGATCTTAATGACTCGTGTCGATTTACCACGGAATGTCTTCATTTGCTGTTTAATTAATTTGTCAAATTCTTGAACAAGCAAAGAGAGAACCAAACTTGGATCTCATGAATATGCGGGACATGTCTGGCGCGATCCAAGCCAATTCGTATGGACTTTCTTTCTCCGTTCTCCTATCGTACTCATCTATGTTTGGTATACTAAAGGGAATTAAGGCGTAAATCAACAGTCCGTCCACAGATACAGATATACGCTGTGACGGCGTGAACAGGACATTCTGGACTCAAATGGGTGAGATGGATTTCTGTCCAGTGCGGCAGTCATTCAGAGGCATAGATATGGAGCCATGAGACACACTGGGCTTTTAGCGGGCGAGTGCGTCTCTCCGCTAAGATGACCCGACATGTTAGAAGATCAGCGACGCAGATTGGCTGTGAGCTCAGTGGGAGACGTAAGGCCTTCTGACACCCGGAGGAGAAACAACGACAGACACACAGACCGACGTACAGACAGACGGACAGACAGACAGACAGGCGGACAGACAGGCAGAAGGACAGACAGGCAGAAGGACAGACAGACAGACGGACAGACAGGCAGAAGGACAGACGGACAGACAGACAGACGGACAGACGGACAGACAGACGGACAGACAGACAGACGGACAGACAGACAGACGGACGGACAGACAGACAGAAGGACAGACAGACAGACAGACGGACAGACAGGCAGAAGGACAGACAGACAGACAGGCAGAAGGACAGACAGGCGGACAGACAGACAGACAGGCAGAAGGACGGACAGACAGACAGACAGACAGACAGACAGACAGACGGACAGACAGACAGACAGACGGACCAATCAAGGTTCTCGGACCTGAAAAGAGAACAACTCTCTGGAACAGAAGAGAGAAAGCATTCATCTTCATATCAATACTCTGAATTCACTTGTTTCCCCTCATAATACAGTAGTTGTGATGATAAACAATTATTGTATATCCTCTCACAGGAGTTCTCTGGTTTTGGCATGTTATCACGGTCTCTGATGTCTCAGAAAATCCATCCAGATTACTGCTCTCTCATCGATGTGAGCGAAATGCTGTAGCCTGTAAAACAAACCTTAAATTCAACTGTACCTCAGATGTGTGTGTAGTTGCAGTGGAGGTGTTAGATACAGCTGAATAACGCACTCCATAAACTCCAATGCTTTTGTAAATTCATATTCCAATGTGTCAAGGTAAAGAATCAATCAAAGTGGACTTTTTTTCAACACGCACGTCGAAAGCACCTCACGGTGGATTTTGGTTATTTCCGTTTTTAATAACGAGAAGTTGTAAAAATGCATTTGTAGAGGCGTTTTTCTCCCAACAATAGCTTCTCAACTGGCAGCGTTAATCAACAGGGAGTGCAACAGGGACTATCAACGTCGTCATTTCAGGAGCAATAAAACACCAACCATTATCAGACTCTACTAAAAAGGAGGATACAAAAATACAACCCTTTGAGGGTCCCTGAAGAATACGCACCAAGAATATGTAGTTTCTCTGCTGTCACTGAATAATGTAAGTCCAGGTGACGGAAACATGCTGTGCACGTGCGTGTGTGTGTGTGTTTAGATGCCTGTGTGCGTGCGCGTGTGTGTGTGCGTGTGTGTGTGCGTGTGTGTGTGTGTGTGTGTGTGTGTGTGTGTGTGTGTGTGTGTGTGTGTGCGCGTGTGTGTGTGTGCGTGCGCGTGCGTGTGTGTGTGTGTGTGTGTGTGTGTGCCTGTGCTTGTGTGTGTGTGTGCGTGTTTGTGTGTGTGTGCGTGTGTGTGCGTGCGTGTGTGTGTGTGCGTGTGTGTGTGCGTATTCATTATTAGCCATACAGTGCATCTCTTATACAGGCTGTAACCACAGACAGGCTACCTTTCAATGTGTTGCTTGATCTACACATCAAGCAAGGAGGCACTCCACCACTTGAAGGGTTGCTGTCAGGAGAGAAGGCAAACATCCCAGCGGATCGCTCAGAAGAAACAAAAACCCTGCTCGCTATTTTAGAACCGCTCTCCGAAGACATCTACTAAGCTAGCGCTTCATAGATTATTATAGACAATTAAGTTAAGTTATGTGGCCGTTGTGAGAGAGATCGGGACTGTGTGGTTCGGTTAGTGTAAACACGATATTAGTGTTAGTGTAAACACGATAGGGGTATCGTATGGTTGTTGTTCTGGACTCCCTGAAGCTCCCTCATTTGGATGCCTTTACAATATCTCCTCTGGTTCTCCTTTCCAATGAGTTACGGCCAACCCTGACTCAGCGTCATCAGCAGGGGTCCTGTTCTGTTTCACCTTCTTCTGCTTGTCCCTCACTCACTCTCTCTCCCTCTCTCTCTCCCTCTCCCTCTCCCTCTCCCTCTCTCTCTCTCTCTCTCTCTCTCTCTCTCTCTCCCTCTCTCTCTCACACACAGACACACACACGCGCACAGATTTCAAAGCAAACGTCTGAGTGAAGGAGTACGATGGACTGAAAAGTATCCCCAACATGATTACAACAATCCCGTGTTATAAATCTCCGTGGCGACAGGAGGGGACTGTATGGCTGTTTTTTAGATGAAGGGAATAAAGGGGAACCGGCCTAGTGGAAGGACAAGCCCTGTTTACATTACGACCAAGAGAATAAAACACAATTGCCTTGGTTTGCATTATAGTTTCATTAACGCACCTGCACGTTGGAGTAGCACCACATAGATTTGTGGCCATCAGTTGTGGGAAAAACCGACAATCCGGGCAATACGCGTGCACCAGCCGGGCAATATGCAGCACACTGTACCAACTGGGTAATATGCGTGCACACTGTACAAACTGTCAATACACACTGTACAAACCAGGCAATACGCGTGCACAGTGGACCAGCCGGGAAATTTGCGTGCACACTGTACAAACCAGGCAATATGCAGCACATTGTACAAACCGGGCAATACGCGTGCACACTGTACAAACCGGGCAATACGTGTGCACACTGTACAAACCGGGCAATACGTGTGCACATTGTACAAACCGGGCAATACGCGTGCACACTGTACAAACCGGGCAATACGCGTGCACACTTTACAAACCGGGCAATACGCGTGCACACTGTACAAACCGGGCAATACGCGTGCACACTGTACAAAACGGGCAATATGCAGCACACTGCAGTTAATCTGTATACAGTTATTACAGAATTGTCGTTCTCTATGTGAAGCACAACATCTCAGGAAAGGTGGCATCTCAAACCACAAATATCTGCAAGTTAACAACAACAAAACAATCTAGCGTTTCAAATCTTCCTTGATGTGCCTCGTAGATGTTGCTTCTTTTAAACAAACCCATAGGCAACCATGTTCGTTGGAGAGCTGCAGCGGGATTTTGTCATGACTACGCAGCACAACAGATCAACTGTGCTAATGGATCGGTGATTGATTCAGCACAACACACGTGGCGTTGCCGTTTGGTTCAATCCAAAACATTACGTGACTGTGGCATGCCAGCAGTAGAATTGCCCACCCCTGGGGTAATAAGTGGCTTTAAACTATGGCAGAGGGACCAAATGCAGTGCAGGCGGACTTACCCCAACGCCTGTAATTTTGCCAAGTAAATTTCCCTATGGGAGAATAAAGTATTCATCCATTAATGCATAACCTAGCTTGGGCAGAAGGATTCCCAACCACATGCAATCAGTCTGACTGAGGAGAGCTTTATCTAGTTATTTGCACTCATCCATCCCTGACATAATTGTCCAAAGCTTTCTCAGCGCAGGTTTTTTTTGCAATTTACTGGTAAAGCAATAATAAACATTTAGTAATAAGGGAATATGCATTAGATACATGTGGCTTGAACTGTATCGAAACAATTTCTCCTCACCCCAAACCTGAACTAACCACATGGAAGAAATAATAAAACCGTTGGCATTTGTCCTAGCATGTACGTTAGTTACACCTCAGCCAGCAGATTTGATAACGTTCTCTATTGCTGAAGACTCCAGAAGCATTGGAGACATCAGAGATTCAGACATCATGTCTCTCACACTGGGGAGGAGAGACAGCGTGGAGATAATGCAATGTGAACCTAAGCACACATGATGTCACACAACAATTTGCAACACGGCCCACTGTTTCTGAAAGTCACCAATGAAAAAGACTGGCCTTTAGCACGAGCATGTGTATGGGGGCATTTGTCTGGGCTGCAGCTTCATATTATTTGATGTTCCCACTCAAAACTGGACGTAGGGTGTGATGTGTTTCTTAAGCAGATAAAGTTTTACCAGACACACACACCGGGTGATCTTTGTGCTTCCTCCAATAGTGTAATTGATCCATGAAACCAATGTCTCAGTCTCAAACAACAATCAGCCGATACCCGCGCGTTAGAACATTGTTGCGCCTCTTCCTTCCCCCCTGCTGAGACCCCTGCAGTTACCGGGCCCCCCTGCTGAGACCCCAACAGCGTCAGGTGGCCCCAGATGCTAAAGCACACTGTAACGTATGCAGAAATCTAACATGCACATAATTACAAGGAGCCATGTCTTATTTAGCAGGCACGGTTGCATCCCGGCGTTGGCGCTTACGAGGGGCTCGTCCGCAACGACGTCGAGCGGCGAGAGAAACGGAAAAAAACAAAGGAAAACGAGTTATAAGTGCACAAACACTTTTTGAGGATTTGCTGGAATGAGTGAAACGCGCCGGAGCGCTCAGACCCCTGTTTTGATGCCCCTCCCCCTTGGCTGCTGTGAAGGCTTTAACCCGGGGAGGAGGATCCTGGCCGTGTGGAGAGGACTACATCGATCCCGGCGGGCGGCGGTGGTTCTTTCTCTCCCCTTCACTGTTGTTAACCTTGTAAAAAATACTCTAGTTGGAAATGAGACCTCAAAATTTAATCTCCCGGCTGACAGGTTATGTTTAGATTTAAAAGCCTCGGATGAAGACAGGCAGGTTATGCCATTGTTGTTAAATGTCTGGCCGAGCCGGGTGCCAGAGTCTGTCAGCTGGGATCCAGCACTCAACACTCCCATCTGCTGGACAAACTGGAACCCTCTGTCCTGTTCCCTATCCATCTCTCCCCGTCTCTAAACACTCTCCATGTCCCTGTCTCTCTCTCTCTCTCTCTCTCTCTCTCTCTCTCTCTCTCTCTCTCTCTTGCTGTCTGTCTCGACCCTTGCACCTTTGCACTGTCTCTCTCTCTCTCTCTCTCTCTCTCTCTCTCTCTCTCTCTCTCTCTCTCTCTCTCTCTCTGGATCACGGGAGGTCTTGGAAAGTGGATTCTTAAGGCTTTGAATGATTCTTCCTCAATCAATTGTGCTCTGGCAGCACAGCCCTGTCCTGAGCTGGGCCATGCATCTTACTCGCTGTGAGAGGGAGAGAGAGAGAGAAAGAGATAGAGAGGGAGAGAGAGAGAGAGGGAGAGTGAGGGAGAGAGAGAGGCATGTGTGTGCTGCCTCCCTGCAGTTCCTGCAGCCCCACTGTCAGCACGCCCTGCTTTGTTACGCTGGATTTGGCACTTTCCCTGTAAGACAATACACAGACAGGGCCATATTCATTATAGATCACTACCCAGCAAAGACGAAGAAACACAGAACATTTTTGGGCAAATATCACGTGTGCACCGTCACAAGAGACTGTGTTAATACAATGTGTATTATAAGGACACCACATTCAGCCTAAATTCAAATTAGCATAGCCTCAGTGGTTATTGAAAGACCAGAAAAACCCGGCCCTACTTTAAACTCAATATGGAATGTGCCAATATCTTTTGGGGAAAGACATTATCAACTGCTTCTTTATTATCAACTGCCATTAAATCACATTAGGGTCCTGGTATAGAACCATGGTATATGAGGCTGTATACCACAAGTCATTACATCACATTAGGGTCCTGGTATAGAACCATGAGGCTGTATACCAGAAGTCATTACATCACATTAGAGT